>JAREIK010003704.1:17795-64874 GCA_029783825.1 Sapria himalayana
TATTTTAATTATATTTGTCTTTACTCATACTTTATTTTGTAATAATATTTCTATAAAGATAAACTAATAAATAATTAAATTAATATTTAAAATTATAATAAATAGAAATAAAAATTAAATTTATTAAGTATTATGTATTATCTAGTGGTTTAATGTTTATGCATTTAGTTATTATGGGATTTAGAAGTATACTGATTTAATTGTGCATGCATTTAGTGGTTTATAGGTTTATTCAAAAAATAAAATAACAAAATTTTATTTTTATTATTTTTTGATATTTTGAAAGGATTAACCTTTGAAAATATAATAATTTTTAAATTTTTTTCAAAAGCAAATTCAATATTAGTTATAATAATCTTATATTTATATTTCATATAAATTCAATATAATCAATTTTAGTGATTAATATTATAATAATGATCAAAACATAAATTAATAACTTATTATTAAAAAATAGATATCAATTAAAATATAATTACAAAACATAAAATGATTCAAAACAAACCAAAATATATTACTATATAATAATTTTTTTGTTTTTAATTTTTTTTTATTTAAAATGATTTCTATATTTTTTTGAATAAAAATAATTTACATAAATTATATTTGTCCAACTCATAATTTATTTAGTAATTAATATTATATAAAAATAAAACTAATAAATAATTAAAATGAATATTTAAAATTATAATGAAAAAAAAAATGAGATTTATTATTTTTATTAGGGTATACCGTTTTAATTTAAATTATATCTATCTCACAATAATTTATTTTGTAATTAATATTTCTATAAAAATAAATTGATAAAGAATTAAAATAAAAATTTAAAAGTATTTGAAGAAAAAATTAAATGAATTTATGATTTATTATTAATGTATACCAATTTAATAGTTTAAGTATTTAGAGGTTTTGTCATAAAGGTTTTTTAGCGATTCCTGTTTTTATGCATTTAGTGGTTTATAGGTTTTATTTAATTAATAAAATAACAAAAAAAAATTCTAATTTTTTCTCATTTTCATAGTTATAGCCTTTGAAAATATAATAATATTTAAAATTTTTTGAATGTGAATACAATATTTCATTATAATATTTAAATAATTATATTTCATATAAATTCAATATAAACAATTTTATTGATAGATATTATAATAATGATCAAAAATTAGATTAATAAACTATTAATAAGATAGATATTAATTAAAAAATTTTACAAAATCCAAATTGATTCAAAATTAAAGTAAAAAATATTATTGTAAAATAATTTTTAATTTTAAATTTTTATTTCTTTTATAAGCGTAATATTTTTTTTATTAAAATTAAATTATTTAAATTATATTTTTCGCACACATAATTTATGTTGTAATAAAAATTTATATAAAAATAAACTAATAAATAATTAAAATGAATATTTAAAATTATAACGAAAAAAAAATGAGATTTATTCTTTATTATTTAGGGTATACCAGTTTAATTTAAATTATATCTGTCTCACAAATAATTTATTTTGTAATTAATATTTCAATAAAAATAAACTTATAAATAATTAAAATAAAAATTTAAAATTATACTGAATAAAAATTAAAATGAGATTTATGAATTATTATTAATATATACCAGTTTAATATTTTAAGTATTTAGAGGTTTTGTGATTCAGGACTTTAGCGATTTATGTTTTTAGGCATTTAGTGGTTTATATGTTTTGTTTAAACAATGAAATAACAAAAAAATTATTTTTGATATTTTTTCACAATTTCAAAGGTTATAAGCTTTGACAATATAATAATTTTAAAATTTTTTAAAAATTTGAATACAATATTTAGTAATAATAATCATTATAATTATATATAATATAAACTAAATATAAACAATTTTATTCATAGGTATGATATCGATTATCAAAAAATAAATTATTATGTTATTATTATTATTATGGATATAAATTAAAATATAATTGCAAAATCTAAAATTATTCAAAATCCAAGTAAAATTTATTACTAAATAATAATTTTTGTTTTTTAGTTTTTGCTTCTTTTTATAAGCTTATATTTTTTTTTTGATGAAAAATAAATTAGTTAAATTATATTTGTATCATTCTTAATTTATTTCGTAATTAATATTTTAATAAATTATATAAATTTCATTTAAGGTTTACCAGTTTAAATGTTTAAGTATTTAGAGAATTTTGTGTTTAAGAATTTAGATGTTTAAGTCTTTAGGCATTTAGTGGTTTATAAGTTTTATTTAAACAATGATATAACAAAAAACATATTTATATAATTTTTTCTAAATTTTGAAAATATAATAATTTTTAAATTTTTTTCAAAAGTAAATATAATATTTATTTATAATAATCTTCATAATTATAATTCATTTAAATTAAATATAAATAATTATATTGCTAGATATTATAATTATGATCAAAAAATATATTAATAAACTATAATTAATAAAATAGTTATTATTTAAAAAATATTTGCAAAATCTAAATTTATTCAAATCAAAGTAAAATATTTTACTAAATAAACTATTTAAATTCTATTTGTATCACTCATAATTTATTTTGTAATTATTATTTTAATAAACTATTTAAATTATATTTAAGGTTTACAAGTTTTAAGGTTTAAGTATTTAGGGGCTTTTGTGTTTAGGAGTTTAGATGTTTAAGTGTTTAGGCATTTAGTGGATTATAAGTTTTATTTAAACAATGATATAGCAAAAAATTTATTTTTATTATTTTTTCTAATTTTTGAAGATTATATCCTTTGAAAATATAATAATTTTTAAATTTTTTTTCAAATGTAAATATAATATATATATATAAGAATCTTCATTATTATAATTGATTTAAATTCAATATAAATAATTATATTGCTAGATATTATAATTATGATCAAAAAATAAATTAATAAACTATTATTAACAAAATAGTTATTATTTAAAAAGTATTTGCAAAATCTAAATTTATTCAAATCAATGTAAAATATATTACTAAATTATAATTTTTTTTAATGTTTTGCTTTTTTTATAAGTTTATATTTTTGTTAAAAAATAAATTATTTAAATTATACTTTTCTTACACATAATTTATTTTGTAATTTATAATTCTATAATAATAAACTACTAAATAATTAAAATGAATATTAAAATTATAATGAATACAAATAAAATTGAAATTTATTATTTATTATTTAGGATATACCGGTTTAATGGTTTAAGTATTTAGGTGTTTTTTGGTTTAGGCGTTTAGTGATTTAATTGTTTAGACCTTTAGTGATTTATAGTTTTTTTTTAAGAAGTAAAAAACAAAAAATTTAATTTTTTGATTTTTTTTAATTTTTGAAGGTTGTAACCTTGAAAATATAATAATTTTTAATTTTTTTTAAATATGAATATAATATTTAGTTCTAATAATCTTAATAATTATAAATAATGTAAATTCAATATAAATAATTTTATTAATACATATTATAATAATGATCAATAAATAAATTAATAAACTTGTATTTATAAGAATGATATAAATTAAATTATAATTGTATTATTTAATAATAAGATATATTATTAAATAATAATTTTTTATTTTTAAAATTTTGCCTCTTTTTATAAGCATATTTTTTGATGAAAAATAAATTATTTAAATTATATATGTCGCACTAATAATTTATTTTGTAATTAATATTTCTATAAAAATAAACTAATAGATAATTAAAATGAATATTTAAAATTATAATGAATACTAATAAAACTGAGATTTATGATTTATTATTTAGACTATACTAATTTAATGTTTTCAGTATTTATGGGCTTCGGGGTTTAGGAGTTTAGTCATTTTAGTATTTAGTCATTTAGTGGTTTATAGGTTTTATATAAAAAATAAAATAAGAAAAAATCTATTTTTGTTATTTTTTCTCAATTTTGAAAATATAATAATTTTTAAATTTTTTTTGAAAAGTGAATACAATATGAAGTTATAATAATCATAATAATTATATATCATATAAATTCAATATAAATTATTTTATTGATATTTATTATAATAATGATCATAAAAAATTAATAACCAATTATTAATAAGATAAATATTGTTTAAAATATATTTGCAAAACCTAAAATGACTCAAATTCAAAGTAAAATATTTTCCTAAATATTAATTTTAAATTTTTAAATTTTTGTATCCATTTATAAGCCTATATATTTTTTAATGAAAAATAAATTATTTAAATTATATTTGTCTCACTAATAATTTATTTTTTAATTTATATTTATATAAAATTAAACTAATAAATAATTAAAATGTATATTTAAAATTATAATGAATACTAAAAAAATGAGATTTATTATTTATTATTTAGGGTATAACTATTTAATTGTTTATGTTTTTTGTGGTTTTAGGGTTAAGGTGTTTACTGATTTATATGTTTACATATTTTCTTGTTTGTAGGTTTTATATGATCAATGAAATAACAAAAAAATTATTTTTATGAATTTTCGTGATTTTCAATGGTTATAACCTTTAAAAATATAATAATTTTTTAATAGTTCTAAAATATGAATACAATACTTAGTTTTAATAATCTTAATAATTATATTTGTTGTAGATTCAATATAAAAAAATGTATTAATATATATTATAATAATGATCAAAAAATAAATTAATAAACTATTATTAATAAGATAGATATTAATTAAAATATATTTACGGAACCCAAAATAATTCAAAATCAAAGTAAATTATATTACTAAATAAAATTTAAAATTTTTGAAATTTTGTTTATTTTTATAAGCTTATTTTTTTTCATAAAAAATAATTTATTTAAATTATACCTGTCTCACTTATTATTTATTTTTAATTAATATTTCTATAAAAATAAACTAAAAAAATAAATAAAATGAATATTTAAAATTATAATGAATACAAATAAAAATGAGATTTATTATTTATTATTTAGGTTATATTGGTTTAATGGTTTAAGTATTTAGGGGGTTTTGGGGTTTAAGAGTCTAGAGATTTAAATGTTAGGCATTTAATGGTTTATAAGTTTTATTTAAATAATAAAATAATAAAAAATTATTTTTGTGATTTTTTATCATTTTTGAAGGCTATAACCTTTTAAAATATAATAATTTTTAAATTTTTTTCAAATGAAAATATAATATTTAGTTATAATAACTTAATAATTATAAGACATTTTAATTGAATATATGTAATTTTATTGTTCGATATTATAAAAATGATTAAATAATAAATTAATAAACTATTATTAATAAGATTGATCACAATTAAAATTTAATTGCAAAACCTATATATAATGATTCAAAATCAAATTAAATATATTAGTAAATAATAATTTTTTGTTTTTAAATTTTTACTTCTTTATATATGATTATTATTTTTTTTGATTAAAGATAATTATTAAAAATATATTTGTCTTACTCATTATTTATTTTGTGATTGATATTTCTATAAAAATTAAACTAATAAATAATTAAAATGAATATTTAAAATTATAATGAATACAAATTAAAATGAGATTTATGATTTATTATATACGGTATACCAAGTTAATGGTTTGATTATTTAGGAGTTTTGTCATTTAGGAGTTTAGCAATTTGTGTTTTTAGGCATTTAGTGGTTTATAGGTTTTATTTATATAATAAAAATTTAAAATTCTATTTTTGATTTTTTCTGATTTTCAAAAGATATAAACTTTAAAAATAAAATAATTTTTAAAATTTTTTGAAATGTGAATACCTTGTATAATTATATTAATCCTATAAATTATATATCATATAAATTCAATATAAATACTTTTAATGATAGATATTATAATAATGATCAAACATTAAATTAATAAACTATTATTAATAATATAAATATTAATTAAAAAATATTTACATAACACAAAATGATTCAAAATCAAATCAAAATATATTACTAAATAATAATATTTAATTTTAAAATATTTTCTTCTTTTTATAAGCTTATATTATTTTTTATTAAAATAAATTATTTAAATAATATTTGTCTCACTATAAATTTATTTTGTTTTTAATTTTTCTCAAAAATTAAACTATGAACAATTAAAATGAATATTTTAAATTATAATAAATAGAAATACAAATGGGATTTATTATTATTAAGTTGTATATAGCTGTTAAAAGGTTTATGTATTTAGGGGTTTCGGGATTTATGAGCTTACAGATTTAAGTAAGTAAGCATTTAATGATCTATAGGTTTTATTTAAAAAATGATATAACAAAAATTTTATTTTTTATTATTTGTTCTCATTTTTTAAGGTTATAACCTTTGAAAATATAATAATTTTTATATTTTTTTCAAAAGTGAATTCAATATTTAGTTATAATTATCATTATATTTATATATCATATAAATTCAATAGAAACTATTTTATTGATAAATATTCTAATAATGATCAAAAAGTAAATTAATTATCTATTATTAATAAGATAGATATCAATTATAATATAATTACAAAACCTAAAATGATTCAGAAGAAAAGCAAAATATATTACTATATATTAATTTTTTTTTTAATTTTTTTTTCTTTTAAAAAGTTTATCTATATTATTTTTATGAAAAATAATTTATATAAATTATATTTGGATAACTCATAATTTATTTTATAATTAATATTTATATAAAAATTATCAAATAAATAATTAAATTTGAATATTTAAAATTAGAATGAAAAAAAAATGAGATTTATTCTTGATTATTTAGGATATACCGGTTTAATTTAAATTAGATCTGTCTCTCTAATAATTTATTTTGTAATTAATATTTCTATAAAAATAAACTGATAAATAATTAAAATAAAAATTAAAATTATACTGAATAATTAAAAAAATTTATTCTGTTCCTCTCTCAACTCTAGAATGATTGCTAAAGCTCTAACCAAAATAATAGGATCTTTTACATAATATCTATTATGTCTCATCATGTTTGATGTTGAATCACTGGGCTATCAACGGTAATTTGACTAATTTACGCTAATAGACTAAACCAAAATTGTACCCCTATGTTTTGAAATAGCTAGTTGTTGAGGATGCTTTTTATATTGATCATTGTAATTTCTTCTAAAATATCTTTCATGCACACACTCAAAGCAATTTTTTTAAAACATAGTCCACCTCTAAAAAAATAACTAGCTTGTAAGCTATTAGAACAAACTAGCCCCAGGGTGGTTTGAGCAGGGCAAGAAGTATGGGCTCTCTTTCAATGAAGAATAAAAAAATTTATTTTATTGGCATGTCTAAGCCATTTTTTTATATCCTCAAGGATATGAAAAGTATTATTTCTTTCTTTTTATATTAAATGAGTTATGTATACAAGCTCACAATACCCAAAAATGTGTAAATGAATCATATTCAAATGTATAGAAGGTATTAATCATTGCTCAAAATATTAGTCTTCCATATTGACACTTGAGGTCACAAATCAAAGGAAAAAGCCATAATGATATCTCCAACCTAAGAATTTTAGCTATAGAAAGTTATAAAGAGTAGTAATCGAGCTTTAACTATTTCTAGGGTCATGACATTTGCTCTTGAGGAATGTCCAAAGTTACAATCATTCCTAGTGCAATGACTTTGCAATATAAAGATAAAATGCACAAGCTATGGTCATATCTAATACTGTGACCCAGTATTATAGTGATTAAATATATATTCATGATCATTCTTAGTGACATAACAATATGTTCAACAGAGAGACACAAGTTATGGCATATTCTCATTGATATGATTTTGTGTTCTAGAGACAAAATATACAATCATGACCATTGCTAATGCTACAATAATCTAAAGCAAGAAAGAGACTAAATCCATAACTCACCCCTTGAGTCATGAGTTTGTGTTACATATACCAAAAGGTAAATCTGTGACATTCCTAAAAGTTATGAATTTCAATTTAAATTTAACACTTAGTCATTTGATTATAAACGTGCAAAACATGAGATTTCGGATTTAGGGTTTATGGGTCAGGGTTATAGTTTATGGGTTAAGGTTTAGGATTTAAAGTTTAGGGTTTATGGTTTTTTTTAGTTTTTTTTTTTGGAAAATACACACTTTATTTATCATTTAGGCACACAACTTACTAGAGACTAAAAAGCTGACTAATTTAGGCCAGCCCACCAAATCCTATGCACCTTAATGATTCTATGCATAAAATACATAAAAAAACATAATGCCTAATAATTCCAAGCGTACGATTACAACTAAAATCACCTGGCATTCCCTGACATCAGAGTTGGCATTGAGTCATTATTTGCACTACGTCCTTTCCATTTTTTCAAGCCTTTTGGAGGAACTTGAATGATGCACCATATTTAACAATGCAAATATAAGATTGTGCATGTGTGTGAAATGCAGCATCAAGCTTTTTTTTATGTCATTGCTATGCAATGGAATACATGTAAAACTGAATACCCATAAATCCACAAGTCCATATCTACGGCACTTTGTCAATTCATTCTCACCTCTGAATTCCACATTCTTTTGCTCCAATGTTAATCAAAAGAGTATCTCTTGGGTTAGAATGCATCCTACTCGAGCTCCAAGAAGTGGTTGTATGTTGCACCAACAAAATATCAAAAAATATTCATGTATCAGTGTGCATGTGTGATGAGGTCCATCTCATAATCTAATTATCTACATGTACAACCAAGCTAGAATACAAGTAAAATTAAAAATCCTATAAAGATGGGTCTTCTGCTCCCGGTAGTGTAGCATCGCCTAATGTGTATTTACAGAATGCATTAGTGGGCCCCACTTAGAGAGACTCATGGGTCATGTTGCCCTCATTGCATGCTACATAGAGAAAAAACAAGATTGTGTGTGTGTGTGTATGTCATGACCCATCTCTACAAGTACATGGTGCATACAAAGTCCAAAATACTAATAAGACTACAAATATAAACTACAAGTCTGAATCTTTCGCTCCCGTGGGGCTGGTCTGGACTCCATTGCTTACTGGCCCTGCTTGGTGATGCTTTGGATTTTTCCAGCTCTCCAATTAATCATGGATTACCCGCTACTCCTGTTGGGCGGTGGTTGGGTGGCCCCCTATGATGCCTGATATGGTTAGCATGACCCACTCTTAGCTACTCCCGGGTTTACTTCCGACCACTTTGCTCGGTCTCGTCAATTGTCTGAATATTATCATCGCGGCTTGCTAGTAGTGCCCTCTACAAGCTGGTGGCCCATACTTCTGGCTGCTTCCAGGACTTGCTGGCCCCTCTAAATGCTACACCAAAATGGATACGAATATGTGCACGTGTTTACTGTGGTCTGTCGCTATGTATGTGTGGTGGAGCAGTATCAGGGTTTAGGACTTTAGTAATTTAAGTATTTAGGTATCTTGTGGTTTATAGGTTTTATATAAAAAATTATATAACAAAATATTAATTTTTATGATTTTTTCTCATTTTCAAGGTTATAACCATTGAAAATATTATAATTTTTAATTTTTTTTCAAATATTAATACAATATTTAATTATAATAATCATAAAAATTAAATATAATATAAATTCAATATAAATATTTTTATTGATCGATATTATAATACTGATCATAAAATAGATTAAAAAACTTTTATTAATAAGATAGATATTAATTAAAATATATTTGCAAAACCTAAAACGATTCAAAATCAAAGTAAAATATATTACTAAATAATAATATTTTATTTTTAAATTTTTGATTCTTTTTATAAGCTTATAAATTTTTTTGATGAAGATAAATTTTTGAACACACCATGTTTATAAACAAAAATTTTTAAAAAATATTATATTATGAGATAGTTATAGATAAGCTTATAAAAAGAATAAAAATTAAAAAACAAATAATTATTATTTAGTAATATATTTTGCTTTGCTTTTGAATCATTTTAGGTTTTGATATTATATTTTAAGTAATATCAATCTTATTCATAATAGATTTTTAATTTATTTTTTGCTAATTATTAGAATATCTATCAATATAATTGTTTATATAGAATTTATATGTTATATAATTATTATGATTATTATAAATAAATATTGTATTCACTTTTTAAAAAAAATTATTAATTATTATATTTTCAAAAGTTATAACCTTAAAAAATGAGAAATAATAATAAAAATAAATTTTTTGTTATTTCATTTTTTAAATAAAACCTATAGATCATTAAATGATTACTTACTTAAATCAATAAGCTCATAAACAGCGAAACCCCTAAAAACATAAACCTTTTAATAGCTATATTCTACTTATTAAATAAAAAATCTCATTTATATTTATATTTATTATAATGTTAATTATTCATTTTAATTATTTATAGTTTATTTTTTTAGAAAAATTAATTCTATATAAATTTCGAATGAGACAAATAATATTTAATTAATTTATATTTAATCAATAAATATATAAGCTTAAATAAAGAAGGAAAAATTTAAAAATTATATATTATTATTTAGTAATATATTTTGATTTGATTTTGAATCATTTTGTGTTATGTTAATATATTTTAATTAATATTTAGATTTTTAATAATAGTTTGTTAATTTAATTTTTCATCTTTATTATAATATCTATCATTAAAATTATTTATATTTAATTTATATGATATATAATTAGTAAGATTAATATAATTATACATGATATTCACATTTCAAAAAATTTTAAATATTATTTTCTTTTCAAAGATTATAACCTTTGAAAATCATAAAAAATCAAAAATAAAATTTTATTTTTATTATGTAAATAAAACCTATAAAAACCTAAATGCCTAAAAACATAAATTGCTAAACTACTAAACGACAAAACCCCTAAATAATTTATCCATTAAACAGGTATACTATATATAATAAAAAATAAATCTCTTTTTTATTAGTATTCAATATAATTTTAAACATACATCTTAATTATTTAATAGTTTATTTTTATAGAAATATAAATTAAAAAATAAATTATTAGTGAGTCGAATATAATTTAAATATTTTAATTTTTATCAAAAAATATGTAGGCTTATAAATGGATACAAAAATTTAATAATTTAAAATTAATATTTAGTAAAATATTTCACTTTGATTTTGAATCATTTTAGGTTTTGCAAATATATTTTAAATAATATTTATCTGATTAATAATTGTTTATTATTTTTTTATGATCATTATTATAATATATACCAAATAATAATTTATATTGAATTTATATGATATTTAATTATTATGATTATTAACTTCATAATGTATTCACTTTCAAAAAAAAATTAAAAATTATTATATTTTCAAAGGTTATAACCTTTAAAAATGAGAAAAAATAACAAAAATACTTTTTTTTATTTTATTTTTCAAATAAAATCTATAAACCACTAAATGAATAAATACTAAAATGAATAAACTTTTAATCCCTGAAGCACATAAATACTCAAAACATTAAATTAGTATAGTCTGAATAATAAATAAAAATTCTCATTTTTATTAGTATCCATTATAATTTTAAATATTCATTTTATTTATTTATCAATTTATTTTTATAGAAATATTAATTACAAAATAAATTATTAGTGAGACAAATATAATTTAAATAATTTATTTTTCATCAAAAAAATATATATGCTTATAAAAAGAAGCAAAATTTTAAAAATAAAAAATTATTTTTTATTAATATAACTTATTTTGATTTTGAATCATTTTAGATTTTACAAATATATTTTAATTTATATCATTCTTATTAATACTAGTTTATTAATTTATTTATTTATCATTATTATAATATCTATCAATAAAATTATTTATATTGAGTTTACATAATATATAATTATTAAGATTATTATAACTAAATACTTAAACCATTAAATTGGTATACATTAATAATAATTCATAAATCTCATTTTAATTTTTATTCAGTATAATTTTAAATTTTTATTTTACTTATTTAACAGTTTATTTTTTTATAAATATTAATTACAAAATAAATTATTCGTAAGACATATATAAATTAAATTAAACCGGTATACACTAAATAATACAGAATAAATATCATTTTTTTCATTATAATTTTAAATATTCATTTTAATATTTATTTATTTATTTGTATATAAATATTAATTACAAAATAAATTATGAGTTATACAAATATAATTTATATAAATTATTTTTCATCAAAAAAATATAGATGAACTTTTAATAAGAAAAAAAAATTCAAAACAAAAAATTATTATATAGTAATATATTTTACTTTGCTTCTAAATCATTTTTGGTTTTGTAATTATTTTTTAATTGATATCTATCATATTAATAATAGATTATTATTTTATTTTTTGATAATTAATAGAATATCTATTAATAAAATTATTTATATTGAATTTATATGAAATATAAATATAATGATTATTATAACTAAATATTGAATACACTTTTGAAAAAAAATTTAAAATTATTATATTTTAAAAGGTTATAACCTTTTAAAATATCAAAAAATAATAAAAATAAATTTTTTGTTATTTTATTTTTTAAATAAAACCTATAAACAACTAAATGCATACATAAAATAAATTAGTAAACATCTAAACCCCGTAATACCTAAATACATAAACCATTAAACTGCTATATAATACCTAATAATTAATAAATCTAATTTTTATTTCTATTTATTATAATTTTAAATATTCATTTTAATTATTTATTAGTTTATTTTTATAGAAATATTTATTACAAAATAAATTATGAGTGCTAAAAATATAATTTAAATATTTTTTTAAATAAAAAAAGATATATATGCTTATAAAAGAAGTAAAATTTAAAAATTAAGAATTATTATTCAGTATTATAGTTTACTTTAATTTTGAAGCAATTTGGGTTTTCAAAATATTTTTTAATTAATATCTATCTTATTATTAATTGTTTATTAATTTAATTTTTGATCATTATTATAATATCTATCAATAAAATTGTTTATATTTAATTTATATGATATATAATTATTAATATTATTATAACTAAATATTGTATTCACATTTCAGACAATCTTAAATTTTTTTATATTTTCAGAGGTTATAACCTCTGAAAATGAGAAAATATTACAAATTTCTTTTGTTATTTTATTGTTTAAATAAAACCTATAAACCACTAAATACCTAAAAACATAAATTTCTAAACTCCTAAATGACAAAACCTTTAAATACTTAAACTATTAAACAAGTGTACATATATAAAGAATCATAAATCTCAATTTAATTTTTATTAAGTATAATTTTAAAATTTATTTTAATTATTTATCAGTTTATTTTTATAGAAATATTAATTACAAAATAAATTATTAGTGAGACATATATAATTTATATAATTTATTTTTCATCAAAAAAATATATATCCTTATAAAAAGAACCAAAATTTTAAAAACAAGAATTTATTATTTAGTAATATATTTTATTTTTATTTTGAGTCATTTTAGATTTTGCAATTATATTTTAATTTATGTAATTCTTATTAATAATTGTTTATTAATTTTTTATTGATCATTATTATAATATCTATTAAAAAAAGTATTTATATTGAGTTTATATTATATATAATTAATAAGATTATTATTACTGAATATTATATTCTCATTTAAATAAAATTAAAAATTTTTATAATTTCAAAGGTTATAACCTTCAAAAATTAAAAAAAATCAAAAAATTAAATTTTTTATTTTTTTATTCTTTAAATAAAAACTATAAATCACTAAAGGCTTAAACACTTAAATCCCTAAACCCCAAAATACCTAAATACTTAAACCATTAAACTAGTATATCCTGAATAATAAATAATAAATCTCTATTTCATTAGTATTCATTATAGTTTTAAATATTCATTTTAATTATTTATTAGTTTATTTTTATAGAATTATAAATAAAAAACAAATTATAAGGAAGACAAATATAATCTAAATAATTTACTTTTAATAAAAATAAATATAAACTTATTAAAAGAAGCAAAACATCAAATAAATTATTATTTAGTAATATATTTTATTTTGATTTTGAATAAATTTTGCATTGCAAATATATTTTAAATAAAATCTTTCTTATTAAGAATAGTTTATTAATTTATTTTTTGATCATTAATATAATATCTATAAATATAATTGTTTATATTGAATTTAAAAGATATATAATTATTAAGATTATCATAACTAAATATTGTATTCACATATAAAAAAAATTTAAAAATTGTTATATTTTCAATGGTTATAACCTTCAAAAATGATAAAAAATAACAAAAATAAATTTTTTGTTATATCATTGTTTAAATAGAACATATAGATCATTAAATGCCTAAACACATAAATCTCTAAACTCCAAACCCCATAGCCCCTAAATACCTATACCTTTAAACTCATAAACCTAAAATATAATTTAAATAATATATTGAAATATTAATTACAAAATAAATTATGAGTGATACAAATATAATTAAAATAATTTATTTTTCATCAAAAAAATATATAAGCTTATAAAAAGAAGCAAAAACTAAAAAACAAAAATTATTATTTAGTAATAAATTTTACATTGTTTTTGAATCATTTTAGGTTTTTTAATTATATTTTAATTTATATCTATCATATTAATAATAGTATATTAATTTATTTTTTGATAATTGATATCATATCTATCAATAAAATTATTTATATTTAGTTTATATTATATATATTTATAATTATTATTATTACTAAATATTGTATTCACATTTTTAAAAAATTTTAAAATTATCACATTTTCAAAGGTTATAACCTTTGAAAATGTGAAAAAAATAAAAAATATTTTTTTTGTTATTTTATTGTTTAAATAAAACCTATAAACCACTAAATTCCTAAAAACATAAATCGCTAAACTTCTAAACGATAAAACATCTAAATACTTAAACCATTAAACTAGTAAACATTAATAATAATTCATAAATCTCATTTTAATTTTTATTTAATATAATTTTAAATTTTTATTTTAATTATTTATCAGTTTATTTTTATAGAAATATTAATTACAAAATAAATTATTAGTGAGACATATCTAATTTAAATTAAAATAGTATCCCTAAATAATAAATAATAAATCTCATTTTTTTTCATTATAATTGTAAATATTCATTTTAATTATTTATTTGTTTATTTATATATAAATATTAATTACAAAATAATTTGAGCTAGACAAAAAAAATTTATATAAATTATTTTTCATCAAAGAATTATAAATAAACTTTTTAAAAGAAAAAAAATTTTCAAAACAAAAAATTATTATATAGTAATATATTTTGCTTTGCTTCTTATTAATTTTAGGTTTTCTAATTATATTTTAATTGATATCT
Organism: Sapria himalayana; assembly: GCA_029783825.1. Classification (NCBI taxonomy): domain Eukaryota; kingdom Viridiplantae; phylum Streptophyta; class Magnoliopsida; order Malpighiales; family Rafflesiaceae; genus Sapria; species Sapria himalayana. Next base: position 33,144 of record JAREIK010003704.1, read on the forward strand.
ATCTTATTAATAATAGATTATTAATTTATTTTTTGATCATTAATATAATATTTATCAATAAAATTGTTTATATTGAATTTATATAATATATAATTATAAAGATTATTATAACTAAATATTATATTTACATTGAAAATAATTTAAAAATTATTATATTTTTAATGGTTATCATCTTTGAAAATGAGATAAAATCACAGAAATAAATTTTTTGTTATTTTATTGTTTATATAAAACCTATAAACCACTAAATGCCTAAACGCTTAAATCATTAAACTCCTAAACCCCTAAACCCCAAAACCCTTAAATACTTAAACATTTAAACCATCTTTAAAGGTTTAAGTATTTATAAATAATATATAAATATCTATCAATAAATAATAGTTTATTAATTGATTTTTTGATCATTATTATATTTATATTTATATTTAGTTTATTAATTTATATTAATAAAATTGTTTATTTTTAATATACATGATATGTAATTATTAAGTTTATTATAACTAAATATTGTATTCACATTTGAAAAAAATTTAAAAATTATGATATTTATGAAGGTTATAACCATCAAAATTGATAAAAAATTTGAAAAATAATTTTTTTGTTATTTCATTATTTAAATAAAACATATAAACTACTAAATTCTTAAACACTTAAATCACAACTTTTAAACTCCTAAATACGTAAACTATTAAACTGGTATACCCTAAATAATTAATCATAAATCTCATTTTTATTTGTATTCATTATAATTTTAATATTCATTTTAATTATTTATTAGTTTATTATATATATATATATATATGAATTGCAAAATAAAATTATGAATGATACAAATATAATTTAAATAATTTATCTATTCAAAAAAATTTATAAGCTTATAAAAAGAATCAAAAATTTAAAAATAAAAATTATTATTTAGTGATATATTTTACTTTGATTTTGAATCGTTTTGGGTTTTGCAAATATATTTTAATTAATATCTATCTTATTAATGATAGTTTATTAATCTATTTTATGATCAGTTTTATAATATCGATCAATAAAATTATTTATACTGAATTTACATATTATTTAATTTTTATGATTATTATAATTAAATATTGTATTAACATTTGAAAAAAAATTAAAAATTATAATATTTTAAATGGTTATTTCCTTGAAAATGAGAATAAATCATAAAAATAATTTTTTTTTGTTATTTAATTATTTAAATAAAACCTATAAACCACAAAATACCAAAATACTTAAATTACTAAACTCCTAAACCCTAATACTGCTGCACCACACACACATAGAGACGGACCACAGTACACACGTGCACATATTCTTGTCCATTTAGCTGTAGCATTTAGCGGGGCTAGCAAGTCCTGGAAGGAGCCAAAAGTATGGGCCACCAGCTTGTAGAGGGCCCAACTAGCAAACTGGGATGATAACATTCAGAAAACCGACGAGACAGAGCAAAGTTGTCGGGAGTAAACCCAGGAGTAGCTAGGAGTGGGTCCGACTAACCCTATCAAGAAGCATAGAGGGCCACCCAATCGTTTGCCAACAGAAGTAGTGGGTAATCCATGATTAATTGGAGAGCCAGCAAAATCTGAAGCATCAACAAGCAGAGCTAGTAAGTAATGGAGTCTAGACCATCCACACGCAAGCGAAAGATTCAAACATGTAGTTTATGTTTGTAGTCTTATTTGTATCTTAGACTTTGTATGCACCATGTACTTGTAGAGAGAGATCATTACATACTCACACACACAATCTTGTCTGTTCTCTATGTAGCATGCAATGAGGGCAACAGGACCCATGAGTATCTCTAAATGGGGCCCACTATTGCATTTTGTAAATACACATTAGGCAATGCTACACTCCCAGGAGCAGAAGACCCATCTTTATAGCATTTTGTAATTTTACTTGTATTCTAGCTTGGTTGTCCACGTAGATAATTAGACTATGAGATGGACCTCATCACACATGCACACCGATGCATGCAAATTTTTTGATATTTTGTCGGTGCAACATACAACCACTTCTTAGAGCTTGAGGAGGAAGCATTCTAACCCAAGAGATACTCTATTGAGGATCATTGGAGCAAAAGAATGTGGAATTCAGAGGTGAGAATGAATTGACAAAGTGCTGTAGATATGGACTTGTGGATTTATGGGTATTCAGTTTTACAAGTATTCCATTGCATAGCAATGACATAGGCAAACGCTTGATGTTGCATGTCACACACATGCACAATCTTATATTTGTATAGTTTTAATATGGTACATCATTCAGGTTCTTCCAAGAGGCTTGGACAAATCCGAATGGAAATGACGCAGAGCACATAATGACTCAATGCGAACTCTGATGTCCGGGAATGCCATGTGATTTTAGTTGTATTCATAAGCTTGAAATTATTAGGCATTATGTTTTTTAAGTATTTTATGCATATAATCATTAAGGTGCATAGGATTTGGTGGGCTGGCCTAAATTAGTCAGCTTTTTAGTCCTTTGTAAGTTGTGTGCCAAAATGATAAATAAAGTGTGTATTTTCCAAAAAAAAAAACAAAAACAAACCATAAACACTAAACTTTAAATCCTAAACCTTAAACCATAAACTATAACCCTAATCCATAAACCCTAAATCCTAAATCTCATGTTTTGCACTTTTATAATCAAATGACTAAGTGTTAAATTTAAATTGAAATTCACAATTTTTAGGAATGTTACAGATTTATCTTTTTGTATATCTAACACAAAGTCATGACTCAAGGGGTGAGTTATGGTTTCAGTCTCTTTCTTGCTTTAGATTATTGTAGCATTAGCAATGGTCATGATTGTATATTTTGTCTCTAGAACACAAAATCATATCGATGAGAATATGCCATAACTTGTGTCTCTCTGTTGAACATATTTTTATTGCACTAAGAATGATCATGAATACATATTTAATCACTATAATACTGGGTCACAGTATTGGATATGATCATAGCTTGTGCATTTTATCTTTATATTTCAAAGTCATTGCACTAGGAATGATTGTAACTTTGGATTTTCCTCAAGAGCAAAAGTCATGACCCTAGAAATAGTTAAAGCTCGAGTACTACTCTTTATAACTTTCTATAGCTAAAATTCTTGGGATTGGAAATATCACTATGGCCGTTTCCTTTGATTTGTGACCTCAAGTGTCAATATGCAAGACTAATATTTCTATTGTATACATAACTTATTTAATAGAAAAAGAAAGAAATGATACCTTTCATATTCTTGAGGATATAAAAAAGGGGCTTAGACATGCCAATAAAATAAATTTTTTGATTCTTGATTGAAAGAGAGCCCATACTTCTTGCCCTGCTCAAACTGTCATGGGGCTAGTTTGTTCTAATAGGCTACAAGGTGGTTAATTTTTTAGTGGTGAACTATGTTTTAAAAAAATTTCTTTGAGTGTGTGCATGAGAGATATTTTAGAAGAAATTACAATAATCAATATAAATAGCATCCTCAACAACTAGCTATTTGAACACATAGAGGCACAACTTTGGTTTAGTCTGTTATCGTACATGAGTCAAATTACCTTCGATAGCCCAATAATTCAACATCAAATATGATGAGACATAATAGTGATAAAGTAAAAGCTCATATTATTTTTGTTAGAGCTTTAGCAATCATTCTAGAGTTGAGAGAGGAACAAAATAAATTATTTAACTTATTCAGTATAATTTTAAATTTCATTTTAATTATTTATCAGTTTATTTTTATAGAAATATTAATTACAAAATAAATTATTAGTGAGACGGGTATAATTTAAATAATTTATATTTCATCAAAAAAAATATAAGCTTATAACAATAGGCACAATTTTAAAAACAAAAATTTATTATTTAGTAAAATATTTTATTTTGATTTTGTATCATTTTTGATTTTGCATTTACATTTTTATTTGTATCATTATTTTTAATAATAGTTTATTAATTATTTATTGATCATTATTATAATATCTATTAATAAAATTATTTATATTGAGTTTACATTATATATAATTATTAAGATTATTTTAACTAAATATTATATTCACATTTAAAAAAAATTAAAAATTATTATATTTTCAAAGGTTATAACATTCTAAAATTAAAAATAAAACAAAAAATAAAATTTTTTGTTTTTTAATTCTTTAAATAAAAACTATAAATCAGCAAAGGCATAAACACTTAAATCACTACACTCGAGAACACATAAATACTTAAACCATTAAAACTGCATATCATGAATAATAAATAATAAATCTTACGTTTATTTGTATTCATTATAATTTTTAATATTCATTTTAATTATTTTTTATTTTATTTTTATAGAATTATAAATTACAAAATATATTATGAGAAAGACAAATATAATTAAAATAATATACTTTTAAAAACAAAAAATATAAACTTATAAAAAGAAGCAAAACATCAAAAACATTATTATTTTGTAATATATTTTACTTTGATTTTGAATAAATTTAGGTTTTGCAAATATATTTTAAATAATATCTACCTTATTTATAATAGTTTATTAATTTATTTTTAGATCATTAATATAATATCTTTCAATATAATTGTTTATATTGAATTTATATGATATATAAGTATTATTATCATCATAACTAAATATAATATTCACATTTAAAAAAATTTAAAAATTGTTATATTTTCAAAGGTTATAACCTTCAAAAATGAGAAAAAATAACGAAAAATAATTTTTTTGTTATATCATTGTTTAAATAAAACTTATAAACCAGTAAATACCTAAACACATAAAATCTATAAACTTCTAAACCCCGAAGCCCCTAAATACCTAAACCTTTAAACTCGTAAACCTTAAATATAATTTAAATAATTTAAAGAAATATTCATTACAAAATAAATTATGAGTAGCAAATATAATTTAAATAATATATTTTTCAACAAAAAAAATATAAGCTTATAAAATGATGCAAAAACATAAAAAAAATTATTATTTAGTAATAAATTTTATTTTGATTTTGAATCATTTTAAGTTTTTTAATTATATTTTAATTTATATTTATCATATTAATAATAGTTTATTAATTAATTTTTTGATAATTGATATAATATTATCAATAAAATTGATTATATTTAGCTTATATTATATATAGTTATAATAAATATTATTACTAAATATTGTATTTACATTTTTAAAAAATTTTAAAATTATTATATTTTCAAATGTTATATAACCTTTGAAAATTTGAAAAATATCAAAAATAAATTTTTTGTTATTTCATTGTTTAAATAAAAGCTATAAATCATTAAATTCCTAAATACTTAAATTAATAACTTCTAAATCTCAAAAACCCTAAATAGATAAATTTTTTAAACAGGTATATCCAATATAATAAATAATAAATCTCATTTTTATTTTTTTCATTATAATTTTAAATATTTATTTTAATTATTTATTTGTTTATATTTATATAAATATTAATTACAAAATAAATTATAAGTTAGACAAATATAACTTATATAAATTATTGTTCAACAAAAAAAATATAGATAAACTTATTAAAAGAAAAAAAAATTAAAAACAAAAAAATTATTAAATAGTAATATATTTTAATTTGTTTCTGAATCATTTTAGGTTTTGTAATTATATTTTAATTGATATCTAACTTATTAATAATAGATTATTAATTAATTTGTTGATCATTATTAAAATATTTATCAATAAAAATATTTATATTTAATTTATATGATATATAAATTTAATAATTATTATAACTAAATATTGTATTCACTTTTGAAAAAAATTTTAAAATTATTATATTTTCAGTGATTATAACCTTTGAACATTTGAAAAAACAAAAAAAAAATATTTTTTATTATTGTTTCATTGTTTAAATAAAACCTATAAATCACTAAATGCCTAAACACTTAAATCAATAAACTAAAAAATTTTGATACCCCTATATAGATAATCATTTAAATAGGTATACCCTAAATAATAATTAATAAATCTCACTTTTATTTGTTTTCATTATATTTTAAAAAATTCATTTTGATTGTTTAGTTTTTTATTTGTATATATATATTAATTATAAAATAAATTATGAGTTAAAAATATAATTTATAAAAATTATTTTTAATCAAAAAATAGATAAGCATATAAAAAGAATAAAAATTTAAAAACAAATAATTATTATTAAGTAATATATTTTGCTTTGCTTTTGAATCATTTTAGGTTTTGATATTATATTTTAAGTAATATTAATCTTATTCATAATATATTTTTAATTTATTTTTTGATAATGTTTAGAATATTTATCAATAAAATTGTTAATATTGAATTTATATGATATATAATTATTATGATTATTATAAATAAATATTTATTCACATTTGAAAAAAATTTAAAAATTATAATATTTTCAAAGGTTATAAAACCTATAAAAATAATAAAAATAAACCACTAAATGCATACACAGTTAAATTAATAAACTTTTAAACCCCGTAATGCCTAAATACATAAACCATTGAACTGCTATATACTACTTAATAATTAATAAATCTAATTTTTATTTCTATTTATTATAATTTTAACTATTCATTTTAATTATTTATTAGTTTATTTTTATAGAAATATTTATTACAAAATAAAGTATGAGTGGGACAAATATAATTTAATTAATTTATTTTTAATTAAAAAAATATATGCTTATAAAAGAAGTAGAAATTTAAAAATTAAAAATTATAATCCAGTAATATATTTTACTTTAATTTTGAATCAATTTGGGTTTTGTAAATATTTTTTAATTAATATCTATCTTTTTATTAATAGTTTATTAATTTAATTTTTGATCATTATTATATTATCTATCAATAAAATTGTTTATATTGAATTTATATGATATATAATTATTAATATTATTAAAACTAAATATCATATTCACATTTCAAAAAATTGTAAATATTATTATATTTTCAAAGTTTATAACCTATTAAAATAATAACAAATTATAGAAAATTTTTTGTTATTTTATTTTTTTATAAAACCAATAAACCACTAAAAGCCTAAAAACATAAATCGCTAAACTCCTAATGACAAAACATCTAAATACTTAAATTATTAAACTGGTATACATTAATAATAATTCATAAATCTTATTTTAATTTTTATTCAGTATAATTTTAAATTTTTATTTTAATTATTTATAAGTTTATTTTTATAGGAATATTAATTAGAAAGTAAATTATTAGTGAGATGTATCTAATTTAAATTAAACTGGTATCCCTAAATAATAAATAATAAATCTAATTTTTTTCATTATAATTTTAAATATTCATTTTAATTATTTATTTGTTTATTTATATATAAATATTACTTACAAAATAAATTATGAGTTAGACAAATATAATTTATATAAATTATTTTTAATAAAAAAAATATAGATAAACTTATTAAAATAAGAAAAAATTCAAAAACAAAAAATTATTATTTAGTAATATATTTTTCTTTGCTTCTGAATCATTTTAAGTTTTGTAATTATATTTTAATTAATATCTATCTTATTATTAATGGATTATTATTTTATTTTTTGATTATTATCAGAATATTTATCAATAAAATTATTTATATTGAATTTATATATTATATAAATATAATGATTAGTATAACTAAGTATTGTATTCACATTTGAAAAAAAATTTAAAAATTATTATAATTTCAAAGGTTATAACCTTTGAAAATATCAAAAAATAATTAAAATAAATTTTTTGTTAATTTATTTTTTAAATAAAACTTATAAACCACTCAATGCTAGGGGTGCTCATGGGACGGGATGGAATGAGGATTATAAATCCCCAGTCCCTTTCCATAGTTCAAGGATTTTTTTGAATATCCAGACCCGTCCCATAGGTAGAAAATATCTGGATGGGACGGGACGGAGATCGAGAATCTTGGGTAGGATAAAACGGTTCTGGGATGGAACAAAGGTCGCACATTTTTTTCAATTTATTTTCTTCAAATTGACCAAGTTAGTTCATGTCGAAACTTTTGGTTGTACCATTTATCATTCCTTAGTTATGTATCTTTCAAACTCAAATTGTGCCAATTTTGTTTTGTCAAATAGCCTGAATACCGCAAAAAAGTTCCATTACCTTGTCAAAAGATTTGATGTGCAGAAAAGGATATAAATGTTAAATATAATGAGATCGAGTTGTGCGCTTAATTTGGTTTTTTGTTTTTTCACAAGTTGGATTTGTTCAGCCGAGTGAAAGTTAACCATAATAGCAATACTACATTTTTTAAGCAATTACTTAAAATATTAAGGAATAGCTAAAGATGACCACAAACATTGGTAGCAGCAATTACTACTTAAGTAAATTGCTAAAATTAGGCAGCTTAATATAACAAAAAAAATACAACTAATAACAACAATGATAATAATCATTCCAAAGGTCTGTCCCAGAACAACAACGAAAATCCAAACCCAATTAATTATCACTTCAACAACTCCTCCCTTTTCTTCCTCCACTTTAGAAGGACAACCAAAGATGAAAACGTGTTAATCATGTAGACAGAAATTTCTAAGATAAAAGAGTAATAAAAAAACAAAATATTACCTTATAAAATTTAATACACCCATCCACATTTTGTTGACCAACTATAGTTTGAAAAATATTTGGATATTGTGACTCTTCTGAAAATTGTAATTAAACCATATTTTTATTAAATTGAATGAATAAATTAAGTAAAAGTGAAATTAAAATTTACAAGATTTGTATACTAACCTGATTCATTATCATCAAGGTCTTGAACTAATTCTTCAATTTCAATAGGTTTGTTTGACCTTCTCAACCAATCTTGTAGACATATGAGAACTTCAGCTGTAATAGGTGTTAAGAACGCCTAAATTTATTTAAAGTTCTCCCCCCAGTGCTAAATGTAGATTCGTAGACCACAGTAGATGCTTGGATAGAAAATACATCCCTTGCTACATTTTCCAAAGAAGGATACCTAACCTCATTTACCTTCCACCAGTTTAGAAGATCAAAATCAATTCTATTTTTTTCAAGTTTGTCCTCCTAGTACCTATCCAACTCTTCCAAAGCTGCAACTTCTTGTTCTTTCTCCAATTCAACAAAAAAATCATCAACATAAGTATCACTACCATCAAAGAAATCATCATTTTTCTTCAACATAGTAGAAGAGAAATCATCTTCTTTTGATTCATCTTCATTTAAATCTTTATAATCATCCATCATCTAATTTATAGCATTTATAACATTTTTCACCAAATTTTTAGCCAATTCCTTTCCATAATGCTAAGTGTACTTAACCTTGAGATATTTGAGCTTATATCTAGGATCCAACATTACTGGTACAAAAGGCATAATATTTGTTAACTGAAGAGAACCCCAATATTTGTTGAATTTATGCCTCATTCTCATACCCATTTCAGACATCATTGTATCTCTACTATTTTCACAAAGCTCAATTTTTTTCAAAATTCGAATAATCTCAGGCAAATAAACACTAGAGGTAGAATATTATAAGCTATAAAATTAACAAGTTACCTCATAAAAAGTTTTCAAGAAACGGGCCAAAATTTTGGCGTTTGTTCAGTCTCTCTCAGTTGGAACATTTGAACCAAACACTTTCAAAAACCTTTTGTCTTTGTCCTCCAACTTATCAAATTTTTTTTGATATTTTATATCAGTTTGTAGCATCAAATAAGTTGAATTCCATCTTGTTGGACAATCTAATTGCAATGAAGATTCATATGTCAAGTTTGCTTCTTCAACACATAACTTAAACATATCTAATCTTTTAGTATTGCTCCTCACATATTTCACCAGACCTCTAATTTTTTGAATAGCACCCTCAACTACTGCAATACCATCTCTGACAATTAAGTTTAAGATATGAGCACAACATCTCATATGAAAATGCTCACCTCTCAAAGGTACAACACTTTTCTTCACAAGCCTTTTTTTCAATTGTTCAACTGCAACATCATTATTTGATGCATTGTTAATAGTAATGCACATCAACTTTCTCAAACCCCATTCATTCATGCAAAACTCAATAGCTTTTCTAATATTAACTCCTTAATGACTTTTAATTACACAAAAGTTTAAAAGCCTTTTATGCATATTCTATTGATAATCAATGAAATGAACAGTCAAACATATATAAGACAAATTTTGAATGCTAGTGCAAGTGTCGGTAGTCAATGAAACTCTACAACAATGAGACGATATGCTATCAAATAATTTCTTCTTTTCCTTCACAAACAAAGAAAAACAATCCCTTAATATAGAGTTCCTAGGTGTAATGAGGCACACTAACTTCACAAAACTCCTTAAACCAATCCCTCTCAACAAAACAAAAAGACAATTCATCTTTTATCATCATTTTCACCAAAGCCACCCTAACTAGTTGTTGTTCAAATTACCAACAAGTTAATTTGTTATCCTCTGAACTAGTACCTTTAGTGAAACTAAACAAAGATTGTGACTTGTCTTTACCTTTGTAAGCTTCTATTAATTCTTTTTTGAGTGGAAATTTCCTAAAAGTCTTTCTCTAGTATTTCCATAAACCAGAATTATCTTAATCACTTTTTGCCAAGTATTCTTCCCTACACCATATACAAGCTATCCTACCAGTTTCATTTCCCTGTGAATTAACTAATATCTCATAAGTTTTGCAAACAGCAGACTTATACTTTTTATGAGCTTGAGGTTCAGATGTACCTTGAATTTCTTTTACAATTGGAATTGAAGAACGTGCCATAACAATAGGAGGGTTCGTGAAAGGATGATGATTGGATTTACTAGTACTTTGATCATTTGATATGTGATCATCTTCTATTTATTGTATTTTTCGTTTACCGTTGGATTGTGCCATGTGCATTCCCATTAATTAATATGATATGTTAAGCATAAATACATATAAATATTTCAAACAAGAAGCTATATAATAATGACTGTAACACATTCAGCCCACTCATTCGGCCCAACCACAATACCACAACTAGAAGTGCAACGGACATGGGCTGGACCTAACTGAACACGGCTAGAATGGTGTGAGGTCGCCTGGAACTCGTCGGAACACCAATAGGTGCATTCAGAATTGGATGGGCAGTAGCGGAATTGGTGTCATCTTCATGTTATATATATATATATTTTCCTGGTTCTAGTATAGGGGTTTTAGGATGGGTCTGTTCTCAGATTGGATATTGATTAAGATCCGGAACCATCCCAAAAGAAAAAATAAGTGATAGAATAGGACGAAAAAAGTCAAAGTCAATGGAATTTCTCAGTCCCGATTCCTTCGGGACAATACTTCGGGTTGGGTCGCGAATCTCCGAGTCCCGTGAGCAGCCCTACTAAATGCATATAAAGTTAAATCATTAAACTCCTAAACTCCGTAATGCCTAAATACATAAACCACTAAACTGTAAAATACTAAATAATTAATAAATCTATTTTTTATTGATATTTATTATATTTTTAAATATTCATTTTAATTATTTATTAGTGTATTTATTTAAAAATATAAATTACAAAATAAATTATGAGTTGGACAAATATAATTTAAATAATATATTATTTATCTAAAAAAATACGCTTATAAAAGAAGTATAAATTCAAAAATTAAAAATTTTATCAAGTAATATAAGTTACTTTAATTTTGAATCAATTTGGGTTTTGTAAATATTTTTTAATATGTATCTTAATATTAATAGTTTATATATTTAATTTTTGATCATTAATATAATATATATCAATAAAATTATTTTTATTAATTTATATGATATATAATTATTAATATTATTATAACAAAATATTGTATTAAAATTTCAAAAAATTTTAAATATTATTATATTTTCAAATGTTATAACCTATGAAAATGATAAAAATTTATAGAATTTTTTTTGGTTATTTTATTTTTTTATATAAAACCTATAAACCACTTAAAGCCTAAAAACATAAATCGCTAAACTCCTAACGACAAAACCTCTAAATACTTAAATCATTAAACTGGTATACATTAATATTAAATCATTAATCTCATTTTAATTTTTAATCAGTATAATTTTAAATTTTTATTTTAATTATTTATCAATTTATTTTATAGAAATATTTATTACAAAATTAATTATTAGTGAGACAAATCTAATTTAAATTAAACTGGTATCCCTAAATAATAAATAATAAATCTCATTTTTTTTCATTATAATTTTAAATATAGATTTTAATTATTTATTTGTTTATTTATATATAAATATTAATTACAAAATAAATTGAGTTGAACAAATATAATTTATATAAATTATTTTTAATCAAAAAATTATTGATAAAATTTTTAAAAGAAAAAAAAATTCAAAACAAAAAATTATTATATAGTAATATACTTTGTTTTTCTTCTGAATCATTTTAGGTTTTGTAATTATATTTTAATTGATATCTGTCATATTAATAATAGATTATTAATTTATCTTTTGATCATTATTAGAATATTTATCAATAAAATTGTTTATATTGAATTTATATGATATATAAATATAATAATTATTATAACTAAATATTGTATTCACATTTAAAAAAAATTTAAAAATTATTATATTTTCAAAGGTTAACCTTTGAAAATATCAAAAAAATAAAGATATATTTTTTATTATTTTATTTTTTTAATAAAACAGATAAACCACTAAATGCATACACAGTTAAATAAGTAAACTCCTAAACCTCATAATGCCTAAATTCATAAACCATTAAACCGCTATATACTACATAATAATTAATAATTCTAATTTTTATTTTTTTTATTATAATTTTAAATATTGATTTTAATTATTTATTTGTTTATTTTTATAAAATATTTATTACAAAATAAATTATGAGTGTTAAAATATAATTTAAATAATTTATTTTTAATCAAAAAAAATATATACTCTTATAAAAGAAGTAAAAATTTAAAATTTAAAAATATTTATACAGTAATTTATTATAGATTAATCTTGAATCAATTTTGGTATTATAAATATTTTTTAATTAATATTTATCTTATTATTAATCGTTTATTAATTTAATTTTTGATCATTATTATATTATCTATCAATAAAATTCTTTATATTGAATTTATATGATATATAATTATTAATATTAAAATAACTAAATAGTGTATTCACATTTCAAAAATATTAAATATTATTATATTTTCAATGGTTATAACCTATAAAAATGACAAAAAATTACAAATATTTTTTTTTGTTATTTTATTGTTTAAATAAAACCTATAAACCACTAAATGCCTAAAACTAAAATTGCTAAACTTCTAAACGACAAAGCATTTAAATACTTAAACCATTAAACAGGTTTACATTAATAAAAAATCATAAATCTCAATTTAAATATTATTAAGTATGATTTTAAATTTTTATTTTAATTATTTATCAGTTTATTTTAATAGATATTTTAATTACAAAATAAATTATAAGTGAGTCAGATCGAATTTATATAATTTATTTTTCATCAAAAAAAATATATATCCTTAAAAAAAGAGGTAGAATTTTAAAAACAAAAATTTATTATTTAGTAATATATTTTATTTTGATTTTGAATCATTTTAGATTTTGTAATTATATTTTAATTTATATCATTCTTATTAATAATGTTTATTAATTTTTTATTGATCATTATTATAATATGTATTAATAAAATTATTTATATTCAGTTTACAATATATATAATTATTAAGATTATTATATCTAAATATTATATTCACATTTTAAACAAATTAAAAATTATTACATTTTCAAAGGTTATAACCTTCAAAAATGATAAAAAATAACAAAAATAAATTTTTTGTTATATCATTGTTTAAATAAAACTTATAAACCATTAAATGCCTAAACACATAAATCTCTAAACTCCTAAACCGCGAAGCCCCTAAATACTTAAACCTTTAAACTCGTAAACCTTAAATATATTTTAAATAATATATTGAAATATTAATTACAAAATAAATTATGAGTGATACAAATATAATTTAAATAATTTATTTTTCATTAAAAAAATATATAAGCTTCTAAAAAGAAGCAAAAACTAAAAATCAAAAATTAATATTTAGTAATAAATTTTACATTATTTTTGAATCATTTTCGGTTTTTTAATTATATTTTTATTTATATCTATCATATTAATAATAGCATATTAATTTATTTTTTGATAATTGATATCATATCTATCAATAAAATTGTTTATATTTAGTTTATATTATATATAATAATAATGATTATTATTACTAAATATTGTATTCACATTTTTAAAAAAATTTAAAATTTTTATATTTTCAAAGGTTATAACCTTTGATAATGTGAAAAAATATCAAATATATATATTTTTGTTATATTATTATTTAAATAAAACCTATAAACCACTAAATGCCTAAAAACATAATTCACTAAACTATTAAATGACAAAACCTCTAAATACTTAAACCATTAAATTGGTATACATTAATAATAATTCATAAATCTCATTTTAATTTTTATTCAGAATAATTTTAAATTTTTATTTTAATTATTTATCAGTTTATATTTATTGAAATACTAATTAAAAAATAAATTATTAGAGAGATAGATCTAATTTAAATTAAACCAGTATCCCTAAATAATAAATAATAAATCTCATTTTTTATCATTATAATTTTAAATATTCATTTTAATTATTTATTTGTTTATTTATATCTAAATATTAATTACAAAATAAATTGAGCTAGACAAGAATAATTTATATAAATTATTTTCATGAAAAAATTATAAATAAACTTTTTAAAATAAAAAAATTTTTCAAAAAAAAAATTATTACATAGTAATATATTTTTCTTTGTTTCTGTATCATTTTAAGTTTTGTAAGTATATTTTATTTAATATCTATCTTATTAATAATAGATTATTAATTTATTTTTTGATCATTATTAGAATATTTATTAATAAAATTGTTTATATTGAATTTACATGTTATATAATTTTAAAGATATTTATACCTAAATATTATATTTACATTTGAAAATAATTTAAAAATTATTATATTTTTAAACGTTATCATCTTTTAAAATTAGATAAAATCACAAAAATAATTTTTTTGTTATTTTATTGTTTATTTAAAACCTAAAACTACTAAATGCCTAAACACTTAAATCATTAAACTTCTAAACCCCAAAACCACAAAACCCTTAAATATTTAAACATTTAAACCATCTTTAATGGTTTAATTATTTATAAATAATATATAAATATCTATCAATAAATAATAGTTTATTAAGTTATTTTTTGATCATTATTATATTTATATTTATATTTAGTTTAATAATATCTATCAATAAAATTGTTTATTTTTAATTTGCATGATATATATTTATTAAGTTTATTATAACTAAATATTTTATTCACATTTGAAAAAAATTTAAAAATTATTATATTTATAAAGGTTATAACCTTCAAAATTGATAAAAAATTTGAAAAATAATTTTTTTGTTATTTCATTATTTAAATAAAACATATAAACTACTAAATGACTAAACACTTAAATCACTAAACTTTTAAACCCCTAAATACTTAAACAATTAAACCGGTATACCCTAAATAATTAATCATAAATCTCATTTTTATTTGTATTCATTATAATATTAATATTCATTTTAATTATTTATTAGCTTATTTTTATAGAAATATTAATTGTAAAATAAAATTATGAATGAGACAAATATAATTTAAATAATTTATATTCATCAAAAAAATTTATAAGCTTTTAAAAAGAATCAAAAATTTAAAAATTAAAATTTATTATTTAGTAATATATTTTACTTTGATTTTGAATCGTTTTAGGTTTTGCAAATATATTTTAATTAATATCTATTTTATTAATAATTGTTTATTAATCTATTTTATGATCAGTATTATAATCTCGATCAATAACATTATTTATATTGAATTAACATGATATTTAATTTTTATGATTATTATAATTAAATATTGTATTAACATTTTAAAAAAAAATTATTATATTTTAAATGGTTATAACCTTGAAAATAAGAAAAAATCATAAAAATTATTTTTTTGTTATTTAATTATTTAAATAAAACATATAAAGCACAAAATACATAAATACTTAAATTACTAAACTCCTAAACCCTGATACTGTTGCACCACACACACATAGCGATGGATCACAGCACACACGTGCACATATTCATGTCCATTTTGGTGTAGCATTTAGAGGGGCCAACAAGTCCTGGAAGCAGCCAGAAGTATGAGCCACCAGCTTGTAGTGGGCCCCGCTAGCAAGCCGGGATGATAACATTCAGACAAATGACGAGACAGAGGAAAGTGGTCGGGAGTAAACCCATGAGTAGCTGGGAGTGGGTCCCACTAGCCCTAACAGGCAGCAAAGAGGGCCACCCAACCATCGCCCAACATGAGTAGCGGGTAATCCATGATTAATTGGAGAGCCGGAAAAATCCAAAGCATCACCAAGCAGGGCCAGTAAGCAATGGAGTCCAGACCAGCCACACGGGAGAGAAAGATTCAAACTTGTAGTTTATGTTTGTAGTCTTATTTGTATTTTGGAAATTGTCTGCACCATGTACTTGTAGAGATGAATCATGACATATTCACACACACAATCTTGTTTGTTCTCTATGTAGCATGCAATGAGGGCAAATGACCCATGAGTATATCTAAGTGGGGCCCACTATGCATTTTGTAAATACACATTAGGCGATGCTACACTTCCGGGAGCAGAAGACACATCTTTATAGCATTTTGTAATTTTACTTGTATTCTAGCTTGGTTCTATCGTAGATAATTAGACTATGAGAAGGACTTCATCACAGATGCACACCGATGCATACATATTTTTTGATATTTTGTCGGTGCAGCATACAACCTCTTCTTGGAACTCGAGGAGGAAGCATTCTAACCAAGAGTTACTCTTTTGAGGATCATTGGAGTAAAAGAATGTGGAATTCATAGGTGAGAATGAATTGACAAAGTGTCGTAGATATGGACTTGTGGATTTAAGCGTATTCAGTTTTATATTTATTCTATTTCATAGCAATGACATAGGCAAGCGCTTGATGTTGCATGTCACACACATGCACAATCTTATATTTGCATCGTTTTAATATGGTGCATCATTCAGGTTCCTCCAAAAGGCTTGGACAAATCCGAATGGAAAGGACGCAGTGCGCATAATGACTCAATGCCAACTCTGATGTCCGGGAATGCCAGGTGATTTTAGTTGTATTCGTACCCTTGGAATTATCAGGCATTATGTTTTATTATGTATTTTATGCATAGAATCATTAAGGTGCATAG
Source organism: Sapria himalayana (assembly GCA_029783825.1). Classification (NCBI taxonomy): domain Eukaryota; kingdom Viridiplantae; phylum Streptophyta; class Magnoliopsida; order Malpighiales; family Rafflesiaceae; genus Sapria; species Sapria himalayana. The sequence continues at coordinate 50,515 of JAREIK010003704.1, forward strand.
GATTGGTGGGCCGGCCTAAATTAGTTAGCTTTTTAGTCTCTTGTAAGTTGTCTGCCTAAATGATAAATAAAGTGTGTATTTTACAAAAAAAAACCATAAACCCTAAACATTAAATCCTAAACCTTAAACCATAAACTATAATCCTAATCCATAAACCATAAATCCTAAATCTCATGTTTTGCACTTTTATAATCACATGACTAACTGTTAAATTTAAATTGAAATTCACAACTTTTAGGAATATCATAGATTTATCTTTTTATACATGTAACACAAAGTCATGACTCAAGAGGTGAGTTATGGATCCAGTCACTTTCTTGCTTTAGATTACTGTAACATTAGCAATGTTCATGATTGTATATTTTGTTTCTTGAACACAAAATCATATCGATGAGAATATGCCATAACTTGTGTCTCTTTGTTGAACTTATTGTAATGGCACTAAGAATTATCATGAATACATATTTAATCACTATAATACTGGTTCACAGTATTGGATATGATCATAGCATGTGCATTTTATCTATATAATGCAAAGTCATTACACTAGGAATTTTGTAACTTTGGACATTCCTCAAGACCAAAAGTCATGACCCGTAGAAATAGTTAAAGCTCGAGTACTACATTTTATAACTTTTTGTAGCTAAAATTCTTGTAATTGGAAATATCATTATGGCTTTTTTCTTTGATTTGTGACCTCAAGTGTCAATATGCAAGACTAATATTTTGAGCAATAATTAAAATCTTTTATACATTTTAATATGATTCATTTACACCTTTTTGGGTATTGTTAGCCTGTATACATAACTCATTTAATATAAAAAGATTGAAATGATACTTTTCATATCCATGAGGATATAAAAAATGGGTTAGACATGCCAATAAAATAAATTTTTTGATTCTTGATTGAAAGAGATTCCATACTTCTTGCCCTGCTCAAACTGCCCTGGGGCTAGTTTGTTCTATTAGGCTACAAGGTGGTTATTTTTTTAGAGGTGAACTATGTTTTAAAAAAATTGATTTGAGTGTGCGCATGAGAGATATTTTAGAAAAAATTACAATAATCAATATAAATAGCATCCTCAACAACTAGTATTTCAACACATAGGGGTACAACTTTGGTTTAGACTGTTAGTGTACATGAGTCAAATTACCTTTGATCACCCAGTGATTCAACATCAAATATTATGATACATAATAGAGATAAAGTAAAAGCTCCTATTATTTTGGTTAGAGCTTTAGCAATCATTCTAGAGTTGAGAGATGAACAAAATAAATTATTTTAATTATTTAGTATAATTTTAATTTTTATTTTAATTATTTATCAGTTTATTTTTATAGAAATATTAATTACAAAATAAATTATTAGTGAGACAGATCTAAATTAAATAAACTGGTATATCCTAAATAATAAAGAATAATTCTAATTTTTTTTAATTTAATTTTAAATATTCAAATTTAATTATTTATTTGTTTATTTTTATATAAATATTAATTAAAAAATAAATTGAGTTAGACAAATATAATTTATATAAATTATTTTTCATCAAAAAAAAATATAGATAAACTTATTAAAAGAAAAAAAAATTAAAAACAAAAAATTATTATATAGTAATATAATTTGCTTTGCTTCTAAATCATTATAGGTTTGTAATTATATTTTAATTGAGATATATCTTATTAATAATAGATTATTAATTTATTTTTTGATCATTATTAGATTATTTATCAATAATATTGTTTATATTAAATATATAAGATATATAAATATAATGATTATTATAACTAAATATTGAATTTACAATTAAAAAAAAATTTAAAAATTATTATATTTTCAAAAGTTATAACCTTAGAAAAAATAAAAAAATTATAAAAATAAATATTTTGCTATTTTAATTTTTAAATAAAAACTATAAACTACTAAATGCATACACTGTTAAATCAGTAAACTCCTAATCCCCGTAATGCATTATTAAAATTATTATAACTAAATATTGTATTCATATTTCAAAAAATTTTAAATATTATTATATTTTCAAAGGTTATAACCTATGAAAATGACAAAAAATTAAATTTTTTTTATTAATTTATTGTTTTAATAAAACCTATAAACCACTAAATGACTAAAAACATAAATCACTAAAGTCATAAACTACAAATCCTCTAAATACTTAAAAAATTAAACTGGTATACATTATTAATAATTCATAAATCTCATTTTAATTTTTATTCAGTATAATTTCAAATTTTTATTTTAATTATTTATTAGTTTATTTTTATAGAAATATTAATTACAAAATAAATTATTAGTGAGACAGATATAAATTAAATTAGACTGGTATACCCTAAATAATAAATAATAAATATCATTTTTTATCATTATAATTTTTAACATTCATTTTAATTATTAATTTTATATTTTTATATAAATATTAATTAAAAAATAAATTATGAGTTAGACAAATATAATTTATGTAAATTATTTTTAATAAAAAAAGTATATATAAACTTTTTAAAATAAAAAAAAAATTAAAACAAAAAATTATTATATAGTAATATATTTTGCTTTGCTTATGAATCATTTTATGTTTTGTAATTATATTTTAATTGATATCTATCTTATTAATAATATTTTTATTAATTTATTTTTTGATAATTATTAGAATATCTATCAATAAAATTGTTTATATTGAATTTATATGATATATAATTATTATAAATAAATATTGTATTCACTTTTGAAAAAAATTTAAAAATTATTATATTTTCAAATTTTTTAATCTTAAAAAATGAGAAAGAATACAAAAAATAATTTTTTTGTTATTTCTTTTTTAAATAAAACCTATATACCACTAAATGTTTACTTACATAAATCAGTAGCTCATAAAACCCGTTACCGCTAAATACATAAACCTTATAACAACTGTATACTACTTAATAAATAATAAATCTCATTTTTATTTCTATTTATTATAATTTTAAATAATCATTTTAATTATTTATATTTTAATTTTAAAAAAATTAATTACAAAATAAATTAAGAGCGAAATAGATATTATTTAAATAATTTATTTTAATCATTAAAAAATATAATCTTATAAAAAGATGTAAAAATTTAAAAATTAAATATTATTATTTAGTAATATATTTTGATTTTATTTTGAATCATTTTGTGTTATGTAAATATATTTTAATTAATAATTATATTATTAATAATAGTTTATAAATTTAATTTTTTATCATTATTATAATATCTATCATTAAAATTGTTTATATTGAATTTATATGATATATAATTAGTAATATTAATATAATTATACATAGTTTTCAAATTTCAAAAGATTTTAAAAATAATTTTATTTTTTATGGTTAAAACTTTTCAAAATCTAAAAAAAAAATCAAAAAAAAAAATTTATTTTTATTATATAAATAAAACCTATATACCACTAAATGCCTAAAAACATAAATTGCTAAACTCCTAAACGACAAAACCGCTAAATATTCTATCCATTAAATCGATATACCATATATAATTGTTGGGCAATTATGCTTTCACAATAGTGAGATTGAGATACAGAAACACAGCACCAACAGAAAACAAGCAAATATATATATACCAATTCAACAACCATCAATGATAGAATCATAAAATGAGAAATAAACACCGAAAATAATGTGGTTCGCTAGTCACTCAGTACGACTAGCTAAATCACCCAAAAAATGATTATGGGTTATAGATTAATGTAACGAAAATGTTTTAGAGTATGCAGCACACAGAATAGACGTGATAAATCACACAGAGATAAGAGAGAGAGACGATGAACAGTTCCACTGCTCCAAAAATAGCCATCCAAATATAAAATTACAAAACATTTTATACTAAAATTTCTCTCAGTTCATTTAACCGGAGCGGGTCGGATCATGAGACGTGTTAGGCTCTGCTCCAATTTCAGCCAGCTGTCCGTTCAGCGAGACCTCCGTTATTATGCTACTACTGTATCTTCGGCCTCTTAATATTTCCTTTTTGGCACTTAAATCAAAATATTAAAAAAGAAAAAATAGTTGGTTATACAAACAGATTATCAAAATATAAATTACATATACAACAATAATAAATCTAAAATCTCATTTTAATTTGTATTCATTATACTTTTAAATATTCATTTTTAATATTAATTTTAAATATTAATTTTAAATATTAATTTTAAATATTTATTAGTATATTTTTAATTTCAATTTTAATTACAAAATAAATAATTAGTCAGACAAATATAATATTAATAATTTACTTTTAATAAAAAAAATATAATCTTATAAAAAGAAGTAAATATTTAAAAACAAAAAATTATTATTTAGTAATAAATTTTACATTGATTTTGAATCATTTTAGGTTTTATAATTATATTTTAATTTATATCTATTATATTAATAATAGTTTATTAATTTATTTTTGATAATTGATATCATATCTATCGATAAAATTATCTATAATTAGTTTATATTATATATAATTATAAGGATTATTATAACTAAATATTTTATTCACATTTTAAAAAAATTTTAAAATTTTTATATTTTTAAATGTTATAACCTTTCAAAATGTGAAAAAATAAAAAAAAATAATTTTTATGTTATTTAATTGTTTAAATAAATCCTATAAACCACTATATGTGTAAATACTTAAATCAATAAATCCTAAATCTCGAAAACCCTAAATAGATAATCATTTTAAACCGGTATACCGTAAATAATAAATAATGAATCTCAATATTATTTTTTTCATTATAATTTAAAATATTCATTTTAATTATTTATTCATTTATTTTTATAAAATTATTAATTACAGAATAATTTGAGTTAGACAAATATAATTTATATTATTATTTTTCATTAAAAAAATATAGATAAACATTTTAAAAGAAAAAAATTCAAACAAAAAATTATAATATAGTAATATATTTTGCTTTGTTTCTCAATCATTTTAGGTTTTGTAATTATATTTAAATTGATATCCATCTTATTAATAATAGATTATTAATTTATTCTTTGATAATTATTAGAATACCTATCAAAAAAAATATTTATATTGAATTTATATGATATATAAATATAATGATTATTATAACTAAATATTGTAGTCACAATTTAAAAAAAATTAAAAATTATTATATTTTCAAAGGTTATAACCTTTGAAAATATAATAATTTTTAAATTTTTTTAAAAAGTGAATTTAATATTTAGTTATAATAATCATAATAATTAAATATCATATAAATTCAATATAAACAATTTTATTGATCGTTATTCTAATAATTATCAAAAAATAAATTAATAAAAATATTATTAATAAGATAGATATCAATTAAAATATAATTATAAAACATAAAATGATTCATAAGCAAAGCAAAATATATTACAATGTAATAATTTTTTGTTTTAAATTCTTTTTTTATTTTAAATAGTTTATCTATACTTTTTTTATTAAAAATAATTTACATAAATTATATTTGTCTAACTCATAATTTATTTTTTAATTAATATTTATATAAAAATAAAAAATTAATAATCAAAATGAATGTTAAAAAATTATAATGATAAAAAAATGATATTTATTATTTATTATTTAGGGTATACCAGTCTAATTTAATTTAGATATGTCTCACTAATAATTTATTTTGTAATTAATATTTCTATAAAAATAAACTAATAAATAATTAAAATAAAAATTTGAAATTATACTGAATAAAAATTAAAATGAGATTTATGAATTATTAATAATGTATACCAGTTTAATTTTTTAAGTATTTAGAGGATTTGTAGTTTATGACTTTAGTGATTTATGTTTTTAGTCATTTAGTGGTTTATAGGTTTTATTAAAACAATAGATTAATAAAAAAAATTTAATTTTTTGTCATTTTCATAGGTTAAAACCTTTGAAAATATAATAATATTTAAAATTTTTTGAAATCTGAATACAATATTTAGTTATAATAATTTTAATAATGCATTACGGGCATTAGGAGTTTACTGATTTAATAGTTTATAGTTTTTATTTAAAAATTAAAATAGCAAAATATTTATTTTTATAATTTTTTTATTTTTTCTAAGGTTATAACCTTTGAAAATATAATAATTTTTAAATTTTTTTCAATTGTGAATTCAATATTTAGTTATAGTAATCATTATATTTATATATCTTATATATTCAATATAAACAATATTTTTGATAAATATTTTAATAATGATGAAAAAATAAATTAATAATCTATTATTAATAAGATATATCTTAATTGAAATATAATTACAAACCTATAATGATTTTGAAGCAAATCAAATTATATTACAATATAATAATTTTTTGTTTTTAATTTTTTATTCTTTTAATAAGTTTATCTATATTTTTTTTGATGAAAAATAATTTATATAAATTATATTTGTCTAACTCAATTTATTTTTTAATTAATATTTATATAAAAATAAACAAATAAATAATTAAATTTAAATAATTAAAATTAAATTAAAAAAAATTAGAATTATTCTTTATTATTTAGGATATACTGAAATAAAAATAAACTGATAATTTATTTTGTAATTAATATTTCTATAAAAATAAACTGATAGATTATTGAAATAAAAATTAAAATTATACTGAATAATTAAAATAATTTATTTTGTTCCTCTCTCAACTCTAGAATGATTGCTAAAGCTATAACCAAAATAATAGGAGCTTTTACTTTATCTCTAGTATGTATCATAATATTTGATGTTGAATCACTGGGCGATCAAAGGTAATTTGACTCATATACGCTAACAGTCTAAACCAAAGTTGTACCCCTATGTGTTGAAATACTAGTTGTTGAGGATGCTATTTATATTTATTATTGTAATTTCTTCTAAAATATCTCTCATGCGCACACTCAAATCAATTTTTTTAAAACATAGTTCACCTCTAAAAAAATAACCACCTTGTAGCCTAATAGAACAAACTAGCCCCAAGGAAGTTTGAGCAGGGCAAGAAGTATGGAATCTCTTTCAATCAAGAATCAAAAAATTTATTTTATTGGCATGTCTTACCCATTTTTTATATCCTCATGGATATGAAAAGTATCATTTCTTTCTTTTTATATTAAATGAGTTATGTATACAGGCTAACAATACCCAAGAAGGTGTAAATGAATCTTATTAAAATGTATAAAAGATTTTAATAATTGCTCAAAATATTAGTCTTGCATATTGACACTTGAGGTCACAAATTAATGAAAAAAGCCATAGTGATATTTCCAATCCCAAAAATTTTAGCTACAAAAAGTTTTAAAGAGTAGTACTCGAGCTTTAACTATTTATAGGGTCATGACTTTTGCTCTTGAGGAATGTCCAAAGTTACAATCATTCCTAGTGTAATGACTTTGCAATATATAGATAAAATGCACATGCTATGATCATGTCCAATACTGTGAAACAGTATTATAGTGATTAAATATGTATTCATGACCATTCTTAGTGCCATTACAATAAGTTCAACAGAGAGACACGAGTTATGGCATATTCTCATGATATGATTTTATGTTCTAGAGACAAAATATACAATCATGAACATTACTAATGCTACAGTAATCTAAAGCAAGAAAGTGACTGGATCCATTACTCACCCCTTGAGTCATGACTTTGTGTTACATGTACAAAAAGATAAATCTATGATATTCCTAAAAGTTGTGAATTTCAATTTAAATTTAATACTTAGTCATGTGATTATAAAAGTGCAAAACATGAGATTTAAGATTTATGGTTTATGGATTAGGATTATAGTTTATGGTTTAAGGTTTAGGATTTAAAGTTTAAGGTTTATGGTTTTTTTTCGTAAAATACACACTTTATTTATCATTTAGGCAGACAACTTACAAGAGACTAAAAAGCTAACAAATTTAGGCCAGCCCACCAAATCCTATGCACCTTAATGATTATATGCATAAAATACATAATAAAACATAATGCCGGAAAATTCCAAGCTTACGAATACAACTAAAATCACCTAGCATTCCCAGTCGTCAGAGTTGGCATTGAGTCATTATGCGCACTACGTCCTTTCCATTCAGATTTTTCCAAACCTTTTGGCAGAACCTGATTGATGCACCATAATAAAACTATGCAAATATAAGATTGTGCATGTGTGTGACATACAGCATCAAGCCCTTGCCTATGTCATTGCTATGCAATAGAATAAATGTAAAACTTAATACCCTTAAATCCACAAGTCCATATCTACGTCACTTTGTCAATTCATTCTTACTTATGAATTCCACATTCTTTTTCTCCATTGATCCTCAAAAGAGTATCTCTTGGTTAGAATGCTTCCTCCTCGAGTTCAAAGAAGAGGTTGTATGCTGCACCGACAAAATATCAAAAAATATGCATCCATCTGTGTCCATCTGTGATGAAGTCCTTCTCATAGTCTAATTATCTACAATATAACCAAGCTAGAATACAAGTAAAATTACAAAATGCTATAAAGATGGGTCTTCTGCTCCTGGGAGTGTAGCATCGCATAATGTGTATTTACAAAATGCATAGTGGGCCCCACTTAGGGATACTCATGGGTCATTTGCCCCCAATGCATGCTACATAGAGAACAAACAAGATTGTGTGTGTGACTATGTAATGATCGGTCTCTACAAGTACATGGTGCAGACAAAGTCCAAAATACAAATAAGACTACAAACATAAACTACAAGTTTGAATCTTTCGCTCCCCTGTGGCTAGTCTGGACTTCATTGCTTACTGGCCCTGCTTGGTGATGCTTTGGATTTTGCCGGCTATCCAGTTAATCATGGATTACCCGCTACTCATGTTGGGTGATAGTTGGGTGGCCCTCTATGCTGCCTGATAGGGCTAGTGGGACCCACTCTTAGCTGCTCCTGGGTTTACTCCCAACAACTTTGCTCGGTCTCGTCAGTTGTCTTAATGTTATCATCCCGGCTTGCTAGTGGGCCCGCTACAAGCTGGTGGCCCATACTTCTGGCTGCTTCCACAACTTGCTGGCCCCTCTAAATGCTATACCAAAATGGACAAGAATATGTACACGTGTGTACTGTGGTCCATCGCTATGTGTGTGTGGTGCAGTAGTATCAGGGTTTAGGAGTTTAGTAATTTAAGTATTTAGGTATTTTGTGGTTTATAGGTTTTATTAAAATAATTAAATAACAAAAAAATTATTTTTATGATTTTTTCTCATTTTCAAGGTTATAACCATTGAAAATATAATAATTTTTATTTTTTTTTCAAATGTTAATACAATATTTAATTATAATAATCATAAAAATTAAATATCATGTAAATTCAATATAAATAATTTTATTGATCGAGATTATAATACTGATCGTAAAATAGATTAATAAACTATTATTAATAAAATTGATATTAATTAAAATATATTTGCAAAACCTATCACGATTCAAAATCAAAGTAAAATATATTACTAAATAATAAATTTTAATTTTTAAATTTTTGATTCTTTTTAAAAGCATATAAATTTTTTTGATGAATATAAATTATTTAAATTATATTTGTCTCATTCATAATTTTATTTTACAATTAATATTTCTATAAAAATAAGCTAATAAATAATTAAAATGAATATTAATATTATAATGAATACAAATAAAAATGAGATTTATGATTAATTATTTAGGGTATACCGGTTTAATTGTTTAAGTATTTAGGGGTTTAAAAGTATAGTGATTTAAGTGTTTAGGCATTTAGGTAGTTTATATGTTTTATTTAAATAATGAAATAACAAAAAAATTATTTTTCAAATTTTTTATCAATTTTGAAGGTTATAACCTTTATAAACATAATAATTTTTAATTTTCTTTCAAATGTGAATATAATATTTAGTTATAATAAACTTAATAAATATATATCATGTAAATTAAAAATAAACAATTTTATTGATAGATATTATTAAACTAAATATAAATATAAATATAATAATGATCAAAAAATAAATTAATAAACTATTATTTATTGATAGATATTTATATATTATTTATAAATAATTAAACCATTAAAGATGGTTTAAATGTTTAAGTATTTAAGGGTTTTGTGCTTTTGGGGGTTAGGAGTTTAATGATTTAAGCGTTTAGGCATTTAGTAGTTTATAGGTTTTAAATAAACAATGAAATAACAAAAAATTTATTTTTGTGATTTTATCTCATTTTCAAAGATTATATATAACATGTCAATTCAATATAATATTTAGTTATAACTTTTAAAAATATAATAATTTTTAAATTATTTTCAAATGTAAATATAATATTTAGTTATAAAAATCTTTAAAATTATATAACTTGTAAATTCAATATAAACAATATTATTGATAAATATTCTAATAATGATCAAAAAATAAATAAATAATCTTTTATTAATAAGATAGATATCAAATAAAATATACTTACAAAACCTAAAATGATTCAGAAATAAAGAAAAATATATTACTATATAATAATTTTTTTTTGAATTTTTTTTTTTAAAAAAAAGTCTATCTATAATTTTTTGATGAAAATTAATTTATATAAATTATTCTTGTCTAGCTCAAATTTATTTGTAATTAATATTTACATATAAATAAACAAATAAATAATTAAAATGAATATTTAAAATTATAAAGAAAAAAAATGAGATTTATTATTTATTATTTAGGGATACTGGTTTAATTTAAATTAGATCTGTCTCTCTAATAATTTATTTTTTAATTAGTATTTCAATAAAAATAAACTGATAAATAATTAAAATAAAAATTTAAAATTATTCTGAATAAAAATTAAAATGAGATTTATGAATTATTATTAATGTATACCAATTTAATGGTTTAAGTATTTAGAGGTTTTGTCATTTAGGAGTTTAGTGAATTATGTTTTTAGGCATTTAGTGGTTTATAGGTTTTATTTAAACAATAATATAACAAAAATATATATATTTGATATTTTTTCACATTATCAAAGGTTATAACGTTTGAAAATATAAAAATTTTAAATTTTTTTAAAAATGTGAATACAATATTTAGTAATAATAATCATTATTATTATATATAATATAAACTAAATATAAACAATTTTATTGATAGATATGATATCAATTATCAAAAAATAAATTAATATGCTATTATTAATATGATAGATATAAATAAAAATATAATTAAAAAACTGAAAATGTTTCAAAAACAATGTAAAATTTATTACTAAATATTAATTTTTGATTTTTAGTTTTTTCTTCTTTTTATAAGCTTATATATTTTTTAATGAAAAATAAATTATTTAAATTATATTTGTATCACTCATAATTTATTTTGTAATTAATATTTCAATATATTATTTAAAATATATTTAAGGTTTACGAGTTTAAAGGTTTAAGTATTTAGGGGCTTCGTGGTTTAGGAGTTTAGAGATTTATGTGTTTAGGCATTTAATGGTTTATAAGTTTTATTTAAACAATGAAATAACAAAAAATTTATTTTTGTTATTTTTTATCATTTTTGAAGGTTATAACCTTTGAAAATGTAATAATTTTTAATTTGTTTAAAATGTGAATATAATATTTAGATATAATAATCTTAATAATTATATATAATGTAAACTCAATATAAATAATTTTATTAATTATTATGTATTATATAGTAGTTTAATGGTTTATGAATTTAAGTATTACGGGATTTAGGTGTTTACTGATTTAAGTGTGTATGCATTTAGTGGTTTATAGGTTTTATTTTAAAAAAAAAATAAAAAAAAAATTATTTTTGTTATTTTTTGATATTTTCAAAGGTTATAACCTTTGAAAAAACACTAAATTTTAATTTTTTTTCTAAAGTGAATACAATCTTTAGTTATAATAATCATTATATTTATATATCATATAAATTCAATATAAACAATTTTATTGATAAATATTCTAATAATGATCAAAAAATAAATTCATAATCTATTATTAATAAGATAGATTTGAATTAAAATATAATTACAAAACCTAAAATGATTCAGAAGCAAAGCAAAATATATTACTATATAATAATTTTTTATTTTGAATTTTTTTTTCTTTTAAAAAGTTTAAGTATATTTTTTTGATGAAAAATAATTTATATAAATTATATTTTTCTAACTCATAATTTATTTTGTAATTAATATATTTATAAAAATAAACAAACAAATAAGTAAATTGAATATTTAAAATTATATTGAAAAAAAATTAAATTTATTATTTATTATTTAGGGATACCGGTTTAATTTAAATTAGATATTTCTCACTAATAATTTATTTTGTAATTAATATTTCTATAAAAATAAACTGATAAATATTTAAAATAAAAATTTAAAATTATACAGAATAAAATTTAAAATGAGATTTATGATTTATTATTACTGTATACCAGTTTAATGGATTAGGTATTTATATGTTTTTTCATCTAGAATTTTAGCGATTTATGTTTTTAGACTTTTAGTGGTTTATACATTTTATTTAAAAAAATAAAAATATCAAAAAAAATTTCTATAATTTTTTCTCATTTTCATAGGTTATAACCTTTGAAAATATAATAATATTTAAAATTTTTTTGAAATGTGAATACAATACTTAGTTATAATAATATTAATAATTATATATCATATAAATTCAATATAAATAATTTTATTGATATATATTATAATAATGATTAAAATTAAATTTATAAACTATTGATATTAAGATAGATATTAATTAAAAAATAACTACAAAACACAAATTGATTCAAAATTATAGTAAAATATATTTCTGTATAACAATTTTTAATTTTTAAATTTTTACTTCTTTTATAAGCATATATATTTTTTAAATTATATTTTTCACCTTATAATTTATTTTGTAATAAATATTTCTATAAAAATAAACTATTAAATAATCAAAATGAATAATTAAAATTATAATAAATAGATTTAAAAATTAGATTTATTAATTTAATAAGTAGTATATAGCGGTTTAATGGTTTATGTATTTTGTTATTACGGGGTTTAGGAGTTTACTAATTTAACTGTGCAAGCATTTAGTGGTTTATACGTGTTATTTAAAAAAATATCAAAAAATTTATTTTTTTTATTTTTTGATATTTTCAAAGGTTATAACCATTGAAAATATAATAATTTTTAAATTTTTTCTAATGTGAATTCAATATTTAGTTATAATAATCATTATATTTATATATCATCTAAATTCAATATAAACAATATTATTGATAAATATTCTAATAATGATCAAAAAATAAATTAATAATTTATTATTAATAAGATAGATATCAAGTAAAATATAATTACAAAACCTATAATGATTCAGAAGCATAGCAAATTATATTACTATATAATAATTTTTTGTTTTTAATTTTTTTTTCTTTTAATAAGTTTATCTATATTTTTTTAATGAAAAATAATGTATATAAATTATATTTGTCTAATTCATAATTTATTTTTTAATTAATATTTATATAAAAATAAACAAATAAATAATTAAAATGAATATTTTAAATTATAATGAAAAAAATGAGATTTATTCTTTATTATTTATGGTATACCATTTTAATTTAAATTATATATGTCTCACTAATAATTTTTTTGTAATTACTATTTCAATAAAAATAAACTGATAAATAATTAAAATAAAAATATAAAATTATATTGAATAAAAATTAAAATGAGATTTATGAATTATTATTAATGTATATCAGTTTAATATTATAAGTATTTAGAGGTTTTGTCGTTTAGGACTTTAGCAAAAAAATATTTTAGGACTTTATAAGTATTCTTTAGTGGTTTATAAGTTTGGTTTAAATAATGAAATAACAAAAAAATTATTTTTGATATTTTTTCACATTTTCAAAGGTTATATAACCTTTGACAATATAATAATTTAAAAAATTTTAAAAATGTGAATACAATATTTAGTAAAAATAATCATTATAATTATAAATAATATAAACTAAATATAAACAATTTTATTGATAGTATGATATCAATTATCTAAAAATAAAATAATATGTTATTATTAATATGATGGATATAAATTAAAATATAATTTCAAAACCTAAAATTATTCAAAATCCAAGTAAAATTTATTACTATATAATAATTTTTGTTTTTTAGTTTTTGCTTCTTTTTATAAGCTTATATATTTTTTTGATGAAAAATAAATTATTTAAATTATATTTGTATCACTCATAATTTATTTTGTAATTGATATTTTAATAAATTATTTAAATTATATTTAAGGTTTACGAGTTTAAATGTTTAAGTATTTAGGGTCTTTTGTGTTTAGGAGTTTAGATGTTTAAATGTTAGGCATTTAGTGGT
>JAREIK010003705.1:0-37390 GCA_029783825.1 Sapria himalayana
ATATGTCCATGTATTTATCTAATTATTTGTCTATATGTGTATCTATCTATCTATCTAACTATTTATCTATCTATTTCTTTATCTGTCTATCTTTCTATATTTCAATCAATCTATTTATCAATTAATCTATCTCTCTATCTCTCTATCTATCATTTTGTTTATTGTATATCTTTCTATATGTCTATCAGTTAATCTCTTATTTTGTCTATCTATCTATCTGTCTATCTTTATATCTGTCTATCTATATAACTGTCTATCTATCTATCTGCCTATCTATCTATCTTTCTATATGTAAATATGTGTATTTGTTTATCTATCTATGTGTCTATCTATGTATTTGTATATCTGTAATTTTTCTATCTATATATTTGACTATCTATCTATTTATCTATTTTTCTATATTTCTATATGTTGATTTGTCTATCTGTATATCTATCTATCTATAGATTTATTTGTCTGTCTGTCTATTAATCTATTGGTCTATTTGTCTATTTGTCTATCTGTATATCTGTCTATCTGTCTATCTGACTATATATCTATATGTCAATTTGTCTATATTTTTATGTCTATATATCTATCTGTCTTTCTGTCTGTCTATATATCTATATGTCTATCTATCTATTTATCTATCTGCCTATGTTTCTATTTATCTATCTGTCTGTCTGTCTATCTACCTATCTATCTTTCTTTCTTTTTATTTGTCTATCATCTTATCTATATCTATCTATCTATGTATATGCCTATGTATCACGCAGTCTATATGTTTATTTTTCTATCGATCTATCTATGTCTATCTGTCTATCTATATATTTGACTATCTATCTATCTATCTATATGTCTATCTATTGACCTATATAGGTGTTTGTGTCAATCTATTAATTTGTTTATCAATCTATATGTCTATCTATCTATCTATTTGTATATTTATCTATGTGTCTATCTATCGATATGTCTATATGACTATCTGTGTATCCATCTATCTGCTTATCTATCTATCTATTTGTCTATTTATCTGTCTATATAGCTCCCTCTCTATTTATCTTTAGATCTATCTATCTATCTATCTGCCTATCTACCTATCTACTTATATGCATATTTGCCTATTTGCCTATATGTCTATTTGTCGATCTATTTATATGTCTATATGTGTATATGTCAATCTGTCTATACGTATATCTAACAATCTATATGTCTTTATATTTGCCTATCTTTATATCTATATTTCTATTTTTTGTGTATCTAACTATCTGTCTATCTATCTATATATCTATCTGCCTATCAACCTATCTACCTATCTTCCTGTCTATCTATTTATCTGTCAATCTATCTATTAGACTATTTTTCTATCTGTTTGTCTATATGTCTATCTGTCTAAGTGTCTATCTATCTATCTGTATATCTATCTATATGTCTATGTGTCTGTCTATATGTTTATGTATTTATGTGTGTATCTGTCTATATGTCTTTCTATCTATCTATATATCTGGTTATCTATTTATCTTTCTCTCTATCTGTCTATCTTTATATATATATATATTTGATATCTATCAATCTATATATATATCATTCTGTCTATCACTTTATATGTCTATCTGTTTATCTATCTATCTATATATAAGTCTATCTATCTATTTGTTTATCTATCTTTCTGACTATTTGTCTATCGGTTAATTTATTAATCTATCTATCTATCTATATATCTGTCTGTCTATCTTTATATATGTCTATCTGTATATCTATCTATCTATCTATATATTTATCTATCTTTTTATTTGTCTATCTGTCAATCTATTTATATATCTATCTGTCTATCTATCTATCTGTATATCTGTCAATTTTCTATCTATATTTTCATCTATCTATTTATTTATCTATCTATCTATTTGTCTGTCGATTTGTCTATCTGTATATATATCGATCTATATATTTAACTGGCTGTCTTTCTATTTATAAATCTATCTATCTATGTATCTAGCTACATACCTATCTATGTGTCTATCTATCTATATGTCTATATGTCTATCTGTTTATCTGTCCATCTGTCTATCTCTCCTTCCATCTATCAATCATTTTGTAAATTTATCAATCTATAAAAATGCCAATCTGTCAATCTGTCTATCTATGAATCTATATATCTATTTATCTCTCTTTCTATCTTTCTATAAATATATCTATCTATATGTATGTCTTTATGTCTATATGTCTATCTATCGATCTATCTGTCTATATGTCTATCTAGTCTATCTGCCTATCAATCTATCGATATATCTTTCTTTCTTTCTATCTGTCTATCAGTCTAACAATCTATCTAAAAATCTATTTATCTTTCTATATATCTTTCAATTTATATATCTATCTACCTAACTAACCATCTAATAGTTAATCTATTTATATGTCTATCTATCTATCTATCTATCTATCTTTATATCTGTCTATCTGTATATCTGTCTATTTATCTTGTTGTCTATCTATCTATCTTTATATCTGTCTATTTATATATCTATATATCTGTCAATTTGCGCTTCTGTCTAATTGTCAAATTGTTTATCTATATATTTATATATCTATCTATTTATCTATCTATCTATATTTCTGTCGATTTGTCTATCTGTATATCTATATATCTATCTATCTGTATATCTATCTATCTATTTGTCTATCTTTCTACATATATATCTGTCTATCTGTCTAACTGTCTATATGTCTATCTATCTATCTATCTGTCTATCTGTCTATCTGTCTATCTATCTATCTGTCGATTTGTCTATCTGTCTATCTGTCTATCTCTCTATTTGTCTATCTATCTGTCTATCTCTCCTTATGTCTATAAAGCATTTTGTAAATTTGTCAATCTATCAAAATGCTAATCTCTCAATCTATCAATCGATCAATCAAACAATCTATTTATCTTTCTATAAATATATCTATCTATTTGTCTGCATGTCTATATGTCTATATAAATATATATATCTATTTATCTATCTGTCTATGTTTCAATCTTTCTATTAGTCTATCTGTATATCTGCCTATCTATCTATCTATCTTTCATTCTATCTGTCTATCTGGTTATCTGTCTATCTATCTATCTATATATCTTTCTATCTATATGTATATCTATATATCTTTTATCTATATATCTTTTATCTATATATCTTTCTATCTATCTATTTATTTATATGTTTATATGTCTTTGTGTCTATCTGTATAATGTCTATCTACTAATATAAGTATCTAGCTATCTATATATCTTTCTATCTATATGTCTATCTATCTATATGTCTATCTATATATCTGTCTATCTATCGATCTGTCTATTTGTCTATATGTCTTTGTGTCTATCTATATATATGTCTATCTGCTAATCTAGGTATCCACCTATCTGTATATTTTTCGATGTGTCTATCTATCTATCGATCTTTCTTTTTCTCAGTCTATTTGTTTATCTATCCATCTGTCTATCTGTCTATCTGCCTATTTGTCTATCTGTCTGTCTATCTATCTATCTGTATATTTATATATCTACTAATCTTTTTTTGTCTATCTATCTAGCTATCTTTCTATCTATCTATCTATCTATCTATCTATCTCTGTATCTTTTTATCTATATATATCCTTATCTATCTATAATTCTATCTGTCTATCTATCTATCTATCTATCTCTCTATATGTCTGTCTATCGATATAGATGTTTGTCTATCTATCTGTCTATCTCTCTATCTTTCTATCTCTCTATATGTTTATCTGTTAATCTATCTTTCTTCTATTTGTATATCTATCTATCTATCAATCTTTCTTTCTTTCAATCTATTTATTTATCTATTTACAAATCTATCTATCTATCTTTCTTTCTTTCTATATGTCTATCTGTCTATCTGTCCATCTATCTATATCTATCTATGTATATATATGTCTATCTGTCTATCTATATATATGTATCTATCTGCTTATCAACGTATCTGCCTATCTATCTATTTTTATGTGTCTATGTATCTATCAATTTTTCTTTCTAACTGTCTATCTTTCTATCTGTTTATCTGCCTATCTATCTATCTATCTATCGATCTGTCTATCTATATATCTCTGTATCTGTCTATTTGTCAATCTATTTATCTGTATATCTGTCTATCTGCCTATTTGAGTATCTGCCTATATGTTTATTTATAAATCTATCTTTCTTTCTTTCTTTTTTTTAATTTGTCTATCTGTATATCCCCCTATCTATTTATCTGCTTATTTGTCTATAAGTCAATCTACCTATCTATCTATCTATCTATCTCATGATTTGTATATATGTCTTTCTATTAATCTTATAAACTTCTAATCTGTCAATATTTCAATATGTTTATTTGTCTATATTTCTATCTATCACTCTATCTTTCTATCTATATATCTATCTAACTAACTATCTATATATATATATCAATCTGTTTATTTGTCTTTCTATCTATCTATCCATTTGTCTGTCTATCTGTCTATCTATCTATTAGTCTGTCTATCTGTGTATCTGCCTATCTATCTGTATGTCTATCTCTCTATCTATCTATTTATTTATCAATCTGTCTGTCTGTATATCTGTCTATATGTCTATCTGTCAATCTATCCAGTAGTCTATCTATCTATTTGTCTATCTATTTGTCTATCTTTCTATCTATTTGTCTATGTGTCTATTTGCCTATCTACATATCAACATATCTGCCTATCTATCTATCTGTCTATCTATAAATCTGTGTATGTGTGTGTGTGTGTGTGTGTGTGTGTATATATATATATATATATATATATATATGTATGTATGTATGTATATGTCTATATGACTATCTATCTCTCTATCTATATTTTTATCGATCTAACTATCTATCTGCCTATTTAGATATCTAGGTATCTTGCTATATGCTTATTTATCTAACTGTGTATCTATCTATCTCTCTATCTATATGTCTATCTATCTATCTATATATATTTTTGTTTATCTATATAAATGTCTATGTCTATCTATTTATCTATCTATCTATGTATTTAACTATCTTTCAATCTATCTGTTTATCTATCTATTTGTTTATTTATCATTCTATATATCTATCAATCTATCTATGTATTTATCAATCTGCCTATCTATCTTTCTATCTTTTTTCTAATTATCAATATATATATATATATATATATTGTTATCTATCTTTCTATCTACCTACCTTTTTAACAATTTATCTATATGTCTATGTTTCTATTTGTCTATCTGTCTACCTATCTATCTAATCTATTTATCTATATGTATATCTATCTATGTGTATATCTTTCTATCTATCTATCTATCTATCTATATGTTTATCTATCTATCTGTTTGTCTGTCTGTTTGTCTATTTATCTAAATATTTATCTATCTGTTTATCTGATTATCTGTCTATAGATATACATTAGATAGTTTTATAGATATATTGATTGTTAATAAATTGATAGAAAAATAGACACATTGGTATATAGATAGATAGATAAACAGTTAGATATATACACATATAAATAGATTTACAGATACATAGGGAGAAATATAGATATATAGACAAATAGATAAATAGACAAATGACAGATTGACAGATTAACAGATAGTCAGATAAACATATAGACAGAAATACATATAGATAGACAAATAGATAGACATATAGAAAGATTGATAGATATATAGACATATAAATAGATAGACAAATTGATAGCTATATATATAAACAAATAGATAGATAGATAGACATACAATTGATAAATAGATACACAGATCGACATATAGACAGTTAGATAGATAGATTGATAGATAGTTATACAGATAATATATAGGCATATACACAAATAGATAGATATACATATAGATAGATTTATATGTTGAGAGATAGATATATATATAGACAGATAGTTATATATAGATAGATAGAAAGATAGATAGATAGACATATAGATATATAAATAGTTAGTCTGATAGACAGATAGACAAATATACAGATACACAGATTGATAGATAGATAGATAGACAAATAGGCAAATAGATTGATAGACAAATAGACAAATAGATTGATAGACAGACAGATAGATAGATAGATAGATAGACTAATAGATAGATAGATTGATTGATATATAGACATATAGACATATAGATATATAGGCAGATAAATAGAAAAACATATATATAGATAGACAGATAGACAGACAGATAGATACATATATAGATAGATAGATGTATAGATAGATAGACAGATAGATAGACATAAATATAGACAGTTAGACAGATAGATAGATAGACAGGTAGACATACAGACAGATAGATAGATTGATTGATTGATTGATAGGCTGATAGATATATAGATAGAAAGATAGAGAGGAGAAAGATAGACAGGTAGACTTATAGATAAAGAGATAGATATACAGATAAGTAGATAGACAAATTTACAAATAGACATATAGATAGATAGACAGATATACAAATAGATAGATAGAAAGTTAGACAGATAGATAGATAAATAGATAGATAGATAAATAGATAGAAAGATAAATAAATAGATAGATATATATATAGATAGATAGTTAGACAGATACAAATAAAGATAGACAGATAGATAGATAGACAGTTATACAGTAGACATATAGATATAAAAATAGATAAAAAGAAAGATAGATAGATATATAGACATATAGATA
The DNA here is from genome assembly GCA_029783825.1 of Sapria himalayana. Taxonomy (NCBI): domain Eukaryota; kingdom Viridiplantae; phylum Streptophyta; class Magnoliopsida; order Malpighiales; family Rafflesiaceae; genus Sapria; species Sapria himalayana. The sequence goes on from JAREIK010003705.1 coordinate 6,679, forward strand.
GATATATAGATAAATAAATAAATAAATAAATAGATAGACATATAGACAGATGGATAGATAAAAAGATAATTAGATAAATAGATAGATATATATATATATATATATATATAGATTGATAGTTAGACAGATAGACATATAAACGAAAAGTCAGATCAGATAGACATTTAGACAAAAATATAGATAGTTATTTAGATAGATAAATAGTTAGATAGACAGACTGACTGATAGATAGATAGATAGATTGGCAGATAGACAAATAGATAGATAGACACATAAATAGATAGATAGATAGATAGATAGATACACAAATAAATAGATAGAAAGATAAATAGATAGAGAGATAGACATATAGAAAGATAGATAGACAAATAGATAGATAGATAGATATTAGAAAGATTTATATATATGCATATATACAAATAGACATATAGAAAGATAGATAGTTAGATAGATATACAAATAAAAAGATAGACCGATAAATAGATCGAGAGATTGACAGATAGACAGATAAACAAATTGACAAGTAGACAAATAACATATAGACAAATAGATTAATCTATAGATAGATAGACATATATATTGTGAGATAGATATATAGATAGACAAATAGACTGATAAATTGATAGATATATTGATAGGTATATGATAGACAAATAAGCTGATGGACAAATAGACAGATAGATCGACATATTGAAAGATAAACTAATAAACAGATAGACAAATAGATATATATACAATTAGATAGATAGATTGATTGATTGATAAATACATAAAAAGATAGATAGATAGATAGATATAAAGGTAGGCAGATAGACATATTGATATATAGATAGATAGATTGACCAAAAGACAGATATACAAATAGACAGATAGCTAGATAGCCAGATTTTCATATAATTAGCACTACAAAAAAATCCCATATAGCTTGGGATAATTCCCTAGCTAAATGGGCATTTTTCGTCACTAAATGGGATATAGCGATTAATTATCGACGGATCAGTTCCCTATCTAAACTGATACACCTTAAAATTTAGCGAGAGAAAGTCTCCCTATCTAAAAATTTAGCGACGGAAAAATCCCTAGCTAAAAAATAATTTTCCTTGCTAAATTAGAAAGCTAAATGAGATTTTCTGTCGCTAAACAGAAATAATGACAGAAGATTTCCCAAGATAAAGTGCTATTCACTAAATATTAGTGATGAAATAGACCATAACTAATAAAATTTAGCGGCAGAAAAAAGTCATTGCTAAAATAAATATACCCCTAGCTAAATTAGATAGGGAAAATTCCCTAGCTAAATTAGCAAGTTATTTTAATCTAGCTAAATTAGATAGGGAATTTACCCTAGTTAATTTAGCAAGGGATTTTTCGCTAGCAAATTAAGCTAGGGAAAATTTGCTAAATTAGCTAGGGAATTTTCCCTAGCTATTTTAATATCAATATTATTTTCAGAATTTAATTTATTTTAAAATTTTTTAATTAAATAATTCAATATTATTAAATTAAATTGAATACAAACAAAAACTATAAATAATAATTTATAATTAACAAAAAATAAAATCATTTAATAATTTTATCTAATACAATAATTTACATAATTAAAACTAAAAAATATCAAATTTTTATTGCATCTTATTCATCAATGTATCTACCGACAATCTATAAAGTATAATCTATCCATTCATTGACATTGCTTTCTCTCCCTCCACTTCTCCGATCACCATTTTTCTACTGTGACAAAGTCGTCCGAGTCATGACACATCATGTCTAGTGAAAAATCTCATCACTTATACAAGCTTTGTATGGGGAATAATGCGGTACCATATCTATAATAAAATTAAGCCACTCAATCAAATCAAAATAGAAAAAAGTTATGCTTTGATAAATATATAATACTGTAGTATATATATAAATATACACTAGCATTTTACTCGTACATATATTACTATAATATATGTACATAAAAACTAATGAATTATGTGTACATATATATTGAGTACAAATATACTCAATATATATGTACATAAAATATTATAGTATTATACGTGCGTATATATTGAGTATATACGTACGTATGTACCACATTTGTTGTTGTCGCTGCTCTCGCTGCCACTACTACTCCTGCCACTACTACCACAATCGTTGCTACTGCCTCCCCTATTGCCACTAGTGCCACCACTTCCACCTCTGTTACCGCTGCTACTACTGTCATCGCTGCTACCACTGTTGCTGGTGCTGTTGCCGCCTGCCGCCGCCGCCATTGTTGCCATCGCCATTGCCACCACCACTCCCATCACTGCCGTTGCTGGCACTACTGATAATAAATGTATGGCGGGCGATGATGCTCGATTGGTGTCCTTGAGATTGAGCGAGTTTTTGACGAGTCGGCAAGCTACTTCTCCAAAAATAGGACCCGATATTCCTTCTAAACCATAATTACACAACACTACACGAGCATCATCATCAACATCATTCTAAGACCCTATACAATTAGAACCAATCATTTCAAAATATAGAGCAACAAAACTTATTTACTCATACGTTCACTTTGTACCATGTGATCATTGCATATCAATACAATTACTAAGATTTTTAAGATGAATCTCTATCTGCCTAGCTAGCCTGGACCAGAAATATCATCCCATAGCTTTAGGAAAAGTTTAATATCCATTGCTTTTATTACCTACATCACTAAGCAATGCATGATAATGATCTCACCGGCCCAAGCAATTATATATTCAAAAGTGTGTCTATGTGTAAATGGGTGTGTTGTATGACAATATATACATGTCTACAAATAAATATATGCACCCACTTATGTACATACTTGCTATATACCTACGTATATACTCAGTATACACATATGTATATACCAAATATATTCATACTTATAAACTTGGTATATGTACATATACAGTGGATGTCATATGCCACATGACTCAGAAAAGAAAGATCAGCACACCGCAAGAGCTAGCACATGAGACCTAGAATTGCACTGCCAAAACATCCAACTCTGCATGGTAAGTAGAAACCTAGTATCATTAACAAATTGCACAGGCTTCAGACTTTACAAAAACCAATTGACAAATAGAAAATAAAAAATGTTGCCCGGTGAAAATTAGAACAGTACATGCCCAGACAAACCGAATTTTTATCTTCCAAAACAAAACAAAAAAACAACACTTTCCAAAACAAAAAAATACAATCTCCAATGACCTTGATGCTAATTCAATCACAACATGCATTCTATCTTATAAATCTATCATTCTCTCGAAGATAAATTTTCATCATGTATTTCTTTTTCTATGTGGCATTATACTTGGTCTCCTTTACTAGTTTGGTTGCATTAGGAATGAGGCACCTAAACACATGTATTTATATTATTGAACATGATATCAAAGCTGGGGAAATAAAAGTGATAATACCACCACTACCACCATCATTTCAGCTAACATGTTGGAGACTGCCCCAAGACACCAAATGTTTTTTTAAAGAACAAAATTAAAAATGTTTGGAGCATGCCATCAATATAAGCACTACACTACCTAAACTAAATACAAATGAAATAAAAAAACATAAATTAAAAAAGTGCAACTAAATGTAATGAATTTTATATATATTCATCACCTCAAACTTAAAAGAAAAATGAAATTAAGATACTCTAGATAGTTCTCATTAAAATCTTTGCAAACAATTATGATGAGAATGGTTATTGCCTAGCCCGGCATGTGCCCAACCCTGAATAGCCTAGGTCTGAACCAGAAGAGCCAGGCATGCCCTCATCAGGGCCTGGCCATGGCACCTGGTCCACGTCACAAGGGCCAAGGCCCTAGACCCTGGTCCCCTTTAGGCCATGTCCCCTGGACAGTGTGTGCAGGTGGAAAGTGTTGAGCATGATGGCAGCATTATATCAATATATTATACATAACATATTTGTGTTAATTGTTATGTGTATCTATATATACACATAATATAATTATTGTGTATTACAATATACAAAATACATACCTAATGCATATAGAATGTACATTCTAATGTGTATATACACTCATATTGAATATATACATATACACATTGTATATAGGTTGAAATTATTATGTAGATACATGTATACATAATGTAAATACAAAATATACGCCTACATACCTAGTATATAAAAAATTTTAAATTATGAATTAAAAAAATTAAATAACATTAAAAAAATTCTTTAATTTAAAATTATAAGTAATTCTTATAAAATAAAAAATGGTAACATAATCTTTCAAAATAAAACTAAAACATAAAAAATATTACAAATCATTAAGTCATAAAATGATAAAAATTATAAGATCATTTCAATCTAACTGTTATGATCTGTAAACATTAAATGTTATCATATGCATCATCATATGTATTTTGTTGTAATGTAGGAATTTGATCTTGGAGACTCATTTATATATTATCTTAATATTTCTATCATAACAAATTTTCAATAATATTGATTGTAATTTGATTTTCCTATCTAAAATAAATTCTACAATCATAAATACGATAGACTTTAATATACAATAAACATAGTAAAGATTAGAAAATCACGAGATATTTTATATATCATGAAAAAAAATTTATATAATTTTTACAAAGTCAATGCATCTAGATTCTTCATATCCTCTAAAAAATGTAGAACAATAATTGATGTCTAAATATTTTAACAAGTTATTCTTATTGCTCTATCTTATCACTTACCTCTAACTTATTTGAATTAACTCATATTCATATCTAGAACAATAAAGATGATAACAAGTTATTCATTTATAAAATATGAATATATTCATATCTTAAGATAAAAATGACTTAAGTTTATATATTCCATGAATCAAATAACATTAATACATTATTGTACATCATGAGAGATTCAATGTTATTTGATGTCTTTATAAAATGTATATTTAATGAAATTTATTGATAATTTTTTTTTATTGAATCTATTTAGTTTCAATGATAATTATGTAATTTTTTAATAATATATGATTTGCTTTCAATGAGCAATATTCAATGATTCTCTTGGTATTACTTGAGAAGGATTAAATATGTTTGATAGCATTTGATGAAAATTCCACGTTATTCAATCAAATTCAAATTTTATAAATGATACGACATTTTATTATTGCATATGAATTTTTTTTTGATCAATTTCAAATAATTTTCAATAAGTTTGTAAGATATGTTAATATATTTTTTATAGTTCATGATTAAATTATATGTGTTGGTGTTACAAAAATAAAACATACATCAAATAATCTGAAATAGAAAATTCATAAGAAATAATGAAAAAAAATAACCAATAAAATAAAATACAAACTAATAACACTTAAGATTTGGATGATAAAAAAATGAAAAAAAAAACTCTTTTATAAATGAGCAAGAGGAGCTCTCAAATGATAGAGCAAGCAAGATAAATCTTCACCCACCCATAGTAGACTTTTACCCACATATCAATGATCTTCAATTTTATTTGTTGGATTTTTATACAAATTGATAATTTTCAATAATATTCAATAATATCAACCATTTGTTTAATGATATATGAGTTTTAATGATACATGATTTATTTTGATATATTTTAACTTTTGTTTATTGAAGCTTGATTTTTTTTATTATAATTCCAAAACAATTCATTGATTTTTGACATCATAAAATCAATCTTACTTCATCAAAATAGAAATGTAGATATTTTTATATATGTCCACAAATTATTATTCATTTTGAATATGAGAAAAAACTTTTATTACACTTGCTAGTAAAAAGTTAAACAACGTACACTTTTAATGATTTAAATATGTTATATAAAACTAGAATATGAACATGTAGAATTTTTAAAAAATAAAAAAATATTCATAAATATTTGAAGTCATAAAAAGTTATCCTAAAATGATTTGAAAATAAATCACCAATATATAAAAAATATAAAAATATATAAAAGGATAAAAAATCATGAATATTTATCACATTACAAACAAAATAGTTAAAAAGGTCAGGTTTTCATAAAATTTTATGGAAAACTTTTAAGTCGATCAAAAAATATTCTAACAAATATCAAGTAATTATCATTGAAAATATATCATATATTATTATCCCTCCATCAAATGTATTGGATAATGTTCAAGATTCCTTCAAATACCACATACATTGCAAAAAATCATCATAAAACTAAATTAATATACATTGTTTATATATATATATATATTACAAATTTAATGCATATAAATATACACACACACAAACACATAACATCATATATATGAATATATGCATATGCATATATGTATGAAAATCTATAAATATATATAGATATATTGATGTTGTTATATTTGATGTATATATTTATATGTGGATGTTATGAATGATATACAAGAACATATAAATTTATATATATGTGATAAAGGTGATCTGAAATCATGATTGAATGAAAAAATAATTACTTGCTTGTTTAATTTATAGTATTACATATATTTTTATGCACTAAGAAGATAGCGGCTAGAAAATAATTATAGAAAGAAAGGACATATTTTTGAACCAAAGATCATATTCTGATTATGATTCTAGGGAAATAGAAAATAGAAAGAGATATTTTAGTAAAATGAAGATTGTACTGGTGATAGTCATCTCTTAGAATATTTCTTTGCTAGATCTTTCTCTATTTGGTTTTATCCGTAGTGTTTTCATTTTCACCCCCCTCCCCCCCCTCAAGCAAGGAAATGTAGTAGAATGAGTACTAAACTTGTATTGAAAGTCATTAAATAAAAGGTATTGTAAACTTTCATGAAAATATCGATAATTTATTTAGAGGAAAGATGACGGAGTTAAAAGATGCTAAAAATTACATTTTCATGAATAAAATGGTAGTCAATTTCAATGTATTTGATGCAAGCAAGAAACATATGATTATGTAATAAGTGAATAACATTTTGATTGTCACAAAGGAGGAGAGGTTGATGTTCGAGTTGAATACCAATGTCATGGAGAAGATATTGAAGTCACATGAGATCAGCAACAGTAGTGACCATGGCGCAATATTATGTTTATGCACTAGAGTGGGAATTGGTATGTTACTTCTTGGAACCAAAATTGATGTATTTTCATGAATAAAATGATATTTAATTTCAATGTGTTTGATGCAAGCATGAAAAATATGATTATGTAATAAGTGTGATAACATTTTGATTATCATAAATAATCAATCATAACATATTAGTTGAATTTGGTGCAATATACTAATTTATTTCCAATAACATTAACATTAGAAGGTTTGGACACCATGTCCTAAGTGTTATTAGCATGAATAGTAGCAAGTTCTTCTTGCATGGAAGCTATGCCGATGGAGAACCATGAGAGTATTTTTTAGTGTCTTAGGATCATTGCCTAGAATAAAGGCAACATGACACTGCAAGAAAAATCCCATATAGCTATGGACAATTCCCTAGCTATATGGAAAATTTCCATCGCTAAATGGTAAATAGGGACAGAATACCAAAGGATCGTGTCCCTTTCTAAAGTGCTTCTTGCTAAATTTTAGCTACGGAATTTTCCCTAGTTAAAAAATAAGCGATGGAAAATTCTCACGCTAAAAAAGAAAAATTCCATTACTAAAATAACAAAATACATGAAATATTCCATCGCTAAACAATAATAATGATGGCTAAATTGCTAGCTAAAGTACCTAGCATTAGGAAATTAGCGACGGAATATCCGTCGTTAATTATTTAATATTTCCCTAGCTAAATTAGCTAGCGAATTTTTCCTAGCTATTTTAATTTCAAAAATATTTAAAGAATTTAAAAAATTTAAAATTTTTTTCATTAAATAATTTATTATTTTTAAATTATATTGAATAAAAATTGAAACTTTAAATAATTTATAATAAACAAAAAATAAAATCATTTAATATCTTATTCAAATTCAATATTTTATATAATTGAAACAAAAAAATAATAAAATTTAATTTTTATTCATCAATGTATCTACCGACAATGCATAAAGTATAATATATTCATTCATTGGCGTTGCTTTCTCTCCCTTTGCTCCTCCGATCATCATTTTTCTACTACGACAAAGCTATCCGAGTCACGACACATAATATCTAGTGAACAAACTCATCACTTATAGAATCTTTGTATGATGAACAATGTGGCATGACATCTGTAAGAAAATTAAACCACTCAGTCAAAAAAAAGATATATTTTTATACAAATATAATTCTGAAGTATATATGTAAATATATACTAGCAATTCACTCGTACATATATTACTACAGTATATGTACATATAAATAGCAGTATTAAGTGTACATATAAACTGAGTATAAATATACTAAGTATATATGTACATAAAATATTGCAGTATTAAATGTATGTATATACTGACTTTATTCGTATATATATATCTCAATAGGTGATGTTGCTGCTGCTCTAGCTGCCTCTCCTGCCACTGCTGCTATTGCTGCCGTCACGGCCAATACCACTACTATTGTCGCAGCTGCCACTGCTACCACTATTGCCGAAGCTGTGGCCGCTGGCCACTACGGCGGTTGCCGCCACTACTACTAGTGCCGGAATTTCTACTGCATGCCATTGCGGCCACTGTCGTCGCTGCTACGCCGCCGCTACTGCTGCCAGTGCTTCCAGTGTTGCTGCAGCTTACTATGCAGCTGTGGCTACCGCCACTACTACTGCTACTTCTAGTGCAGCTGCTGCTTCCAGTGCAGCCACTGCCTCTGCCTCATATGCCGCCGCTTCCTCAGCTACCGCCGCTTCCTCCGCTGCCTCCGCTGTAGTGGCTTCCATTGCTGCCACGACTACTGCCGCTGCTTTTGCTATCTCTGTTGCCTTCGCTGCAGTCGCTGCCTCCTTTGCCACTACTGTAGCGAATGCCGCTACAGTTGTTGCCACCCCTATCGATGACACTACAGGCACTGCTGCTGCCACTGCCGTTGAAGCTACTTCTTGTGCCACTACCACCTCTGCCATCACTGCCGTTGCTGCTGCCGCTTTGACGCCACGCCACAACTACCTCTAATGATAATAGCCTTTTACATACCTATAATAGACTTAAACTTTACCCAAAAATTTTGGACAACCACAAACATATTCACAAATATATAAAAATAGTTATTATAGACATGAACAAATAAAAATTACAGTTGAATGTAATACAGTTTTAAAAAAAATTAATTAAATAATTTAATATTTTAAAAATAAATTTACTAAAAACAGACATTATAAAAGAGAATTTTAAATTAAAAAAAATTAATTCAATAACTTATTCTAATATAATATTTTAAATAACAAAAACAAAAAAATAATAAAAATTATATTACATCTTATTAATCAATGTATCTACCGAATGTGCATAAAGTATAATCTATCAATGCATTGATGTTGTTTTCTCTCCCACAGCTCCTCCAATCACGAACTTTCTACTGCGAAAATGCTGTCCGAGTCACGGTGCTTCATGTTTGTTGAAATGTGTTCACTTATACAAGCTTCGTATGGAAAATAATGCGGTACCATATCTGTAAGAAATTTAAACCAAATCAAATCAAAATAAATAAAAAATAACTATGTTTTGATAAATATATAATGCTGCAGTAAATATGTACATATATACTAGAATTTCACTCGTACTATTATAACTGTAGTATATGTACACATAAACTACAATATTATGAGTACATATATACTGAGTACATACATATACTCAGTATATATGTACATAAAATACTATAGTATTATACATACGTATATACTCGCATATGTTGCCGTTGCTACTGCTCCCACTACTGCTATTGCTCCCGCTACTGCTACCACTCATACTGCTGCCACGGCCACTGCCGCTACCACTTCCACTACCGATGTCGCTGCCACTACTACTACTCCCACTACTGCTATTGCTACTTTCGCTACCGGTGTAGCAGCCGCTACTGCCTCTTATGGCACTACTGCCACTATTTCCATAGCTGCTGCTGATGTCGCCTCAGCCACTATTGTCGGTGCTGATTATGGGCTTTTACATACCTATAATAGGCTAAAACTCTACCTAAAAAATTAAGAGACACAAAAATATATTCACAAATTTATAAAACAAATATTATAGATATGAATAACCAAAAATTAAAGTTTATTCTTATATAGCTTCCCCAAAAATCCAAAAGATGTCCAGCAATTATGTATAGAGATAAAGAGAGTGCAAAAATATAATTTTTTTCGAAAAATAAAGATAAGATAAGCTAGCCCTCTTTTTTATAAAGCTGAAATCGTTAAATATGGGACCCATGAATTGGAAGGACCATGGAAATGTTAGAATACTTTGAATCAGGATTTTTTCTTTTCTCTCACATAATATGTCCTGCAATGATTCATAATTTGGTTAATCGAAAAAGCAAAGAACAAAACTAAAATAAAAAAATTGCTACTTGCAACAAAAATATCATAATTATTTACTACCCATAGACAAAAATAAATAATAGTTCATAAATAATTTTCTTACTCAATCATCCTCATAATTTGTAGGGAATGCTAACCTTTCCTGCGAGGATTCACAGCTGGATCTCAGAATACTATATGATGTGCCAATGCCGCTAACTGTGACTCCATATAGGACATTTGATGTTGCATTGCTTTTTAAATTTCTTTAATTTCATGCATTTCTTCCATCAAATTAGTTATCTATTCATCCTTCTTTTTTAGTTCAGTCTCCATATCTACAATACCATCATTTGTTTCCCATGCTTGTTGTTCGACCACTTCATCCACCATTGCTGAGACAAATGAATTAGAAGCACGACTACTACAACAAAATGCCACTCTCTTAGAGCTGATTCCGTGCACTCGCTGCTTCTTTCGACCTCCTATTATCTCCAAATAAATTGGATCATAGTCAATTGGTTGAAGATTCATAGAACCCTCAACTTGTTGATGAGCAGCTGTCACATGTTCCTCCATTAGGTCCTGAGATAAAATGGAGATAAAAACTATTCTAGATTTACAAAAAATAAAATAAAAATTCTGCATTCAAAATAATTTTTATAATGTACTGTAGTTTTATAAAGTCTAATTAATATAACAATTTCTTACTACAATCATCTGAGACTTGTTGTCAACATACTGACCATCCACTTTCTTCACATGCATCTTCTTGAAAATCCCCTAGAAATTTGGATCTCGACCCAATTCTCCAGCCTATAATATGTTTTTATTAATTCATAAAAAAACAAATGATAAAAAAATTTAACAAAATTATTTAAACCCAGCAGAGATTATATATATTGGACTATTAGGACAACCATAAAATATAGATATGTTTATAATTTTAAATTTGTACCAAATCTCGAACCTGCTCGATGCTTGATTTTGAACCTCTTGTGTGTCGACAAATTCATGTACCTAGTCCAGCAACCTCACTTCGTCAATTTTTGCGGGCAATATCTGATTTTTTCGTCATATCTGGCTCCTCCCAATAATTAAGCCACTCGGGCCAGTCTTCCTCGAATATAAAATCAGGTCTTTTTTAATTTTCTATAATTTATAAATAAAATCAAAATACAGTTGAGCTGCTTTGATCTCCCATAATGACTTTATCTTTCCATCAAATTTGGGTGGCCATGTGCATTGATTCTATAAAAAAATGAGAAGAGAATTTATATTAACAATAAGAACAAAATTATTTACTACTTGAATAATAACCAACATAAAAGTTAAGTAGTTAGATAATTATTTTTCAATTCTTTTGTTTTGTTATTTTTACTTGAAAATCATTAAAATATGACTCCTTTGTCAATTGAAAAAATTCTTCTAGGAGAAAGCTTTGGCATCATCCATTTTCTTGAAAGCCTTTGTAATCATAGTTGAACACTTGTGAGATGGAATAAAACTCTACAAATAAATAAATAACATAGAAAACAAGCAATCATAACAATATAAAAAAACCACTGACAGTAACATCAAATAATTTCTCAGACATATGATTTTCTAACTTAATGCTCATTAGTCAAGCCACGAGTGACAATTGTGAATATGTTTTACAACCAGGCCACAACTCTTTATCTGCAACTTTAAGCATTTCATAAAATTTCTGAGCTTTAGGATTAGGTAGTTCATCCATGTAATCCATATTAATGTCAGGACTAGAAGCTTCCATGATCATTATATGGTATGTGTTTGATGATTCTTCACCACAAGTAAACTATTTAATACCCTCATTTTAGTCAATATTCAGAGCCTTTGTACTTTCCCCATGATAAATCCAAACAAAATAATTTGGCACAAAGCCAAATGATATCTTATAGTGTTTGCATCACGAAATGGGATATTCTGACACTTTCAATGATTACATGGACACTTAATTTTTTCTCCATCCTTTAATCTCGATTGACTACATGCAAAATTGATGAAAGTTTCAAGCCCAGTCAAAAATCATTATTCAAAAATCCATTAATATCCCTTTTGTTCATCCACTGACGATCTGAGCTAATTTTGCCCTATTTTATTTACATAAAATAATGCCCAATCATTAAAATAAATAAAATATTCTATTACTTCAAAATATACAAAGAATAAAATAAAATTACTTACAGATGAATATTTAAAATTTAAATATCATGAATATAGAGGCAAACCGTTTGCACAATCTACATTAATAGATAACATAAATTTTAGCACGATAAAGATTAAAAGATATCATAGTTATACTAGATAAAGGGTGTAAACTACAATAATGCACTAGGAATGAAAGCAACAAAATACATTTAATGTTTGAAGGAGGAGAGGGAGAGGGAGAAAGAGAGATATATATATAAGGTGGGGAGAGAGAAGGGTAGAGAAATCGAGAGACGGGGGGAGAGAAAGAGAGAGAGTGGGATAGAAAAGATGACAGGGAGAGAGGGGGAGAGAGGGATAGAGAGGGAGAGAGAGAGAGAGAGAGAGAGAGAGAGAGAACAAGCAAGAAAGAATATCCAGAAAAAAATAACACGAGAGAGAGTATGGCATAAAGAAAAAGTGGAAGAGAAAGACAGAATTATAAAGGGAGAGAGAGACACATAGAGAGTGCAGTGTTAAAATGAAGAATTATATAAAAGAAAATATAAGTTCTTCAGTACAAATCTATCAAATATTACATGTTTTGTTATACATATGATCATATTGGAGCCTGAGGCCTAAGGGCTCGGATTAGGTAAGATTATGACCCTTATTTGTATTATACCATATATGAGCCTAATTAACGGACACTCTCATGCTATGTGCTTACATATTGTTGATATTATATCTTTAGCTGTTTTATTTCAAGTTGGTGCAACAAAATAGTATTATCCCATATATAAATATATGTTAGGATACATATAGTAAATGTAGTTATAAATAGTTACATTTAGTTTAACATATAATTATATATAGATATATTCATACAAGTAGGTATAAGTAAATATAAATAAATATATATAGAGTTATAAACAATTATATAGATTTACATATATGTATTCATATATGTTTACATAATTAAAAATAAAGTTATATTTATTTATATATGGTTTTTATAGTTATAGAAATAATTATATATAGTTATACACATTTAGTTAAACATTATGTTGTATGTTTTTATACATATAATTATAAATATAGTTACATGTGGTTATACATATAGTCACACGTATAGTTAAACTTATATTTATAAATGTATGTATATAAATATTTTCATATAATTTCATATATTTATATATATAGTTATATATAGGTATGTAAATGCTAAAATACATTTTTTATACTAATATATAAAAATGTATATTAAATGCATGTTTTAATTATATATTTAAATATAGTTATGTATAAAGTTTTTATATGTATACATATAGAAAGATAAAATTATTTATAGTTATATGTTATTATACATATAATATATAGAGTAATAAAAATTTATATATCATTAAACATTTAGTTATATATATATATATATATATATATATATATATATATATATATATATATATATATATAATCATAAGAGTAGTTATATTTAGTTATACATAAATATAAACAATGTTATAAACAAATCTATAGATTTACATATATGTATACATATATGTATAAATAGTTAAAAATATAGTTTTATTTAATTATATAAAATTTTATTTAGTTTTATAAATATTTATATATACACACATATAATTAGACATAATGTTTAATGTTTTAATACATGTAATTATAAATATATTTACATGTGGTTATACATTTAGTTACACGTATAGTTATACTTATATTTATACATGCAGGTATATATATTTATTCATATAATTTTATATATTTATACATATAGATATGTATTGGTATAGATATAGTAAAATACATTTTTATATACTAATATATACAAATGCATATTAAATATAAGATGTAAATTATTTGTTATACTAATAGATATAGTAATATGAAATTATTTTAAAGCCATAAAATTTAATATAATTTGATATAATTTATAATTTATAAAATTTCAAATATTAGTTAGTGAGCAGATCATTAAAAAAAGTTATATTTATTATTTTAATAAAAACAAAATATTAAAAGCTAATAGTAAAAATCTTACTCAATTATTTTATTCTTATAAATTTTAGTAGGTAAAAAAATAAAACTTGAATTCAAATCAACAAATTGGCAAATTTAATTTTTTTTTGAACAAAAAAATATCATTAGCAATATTTTAAATAGCTCTTTTTTAACCCTAAAAAAACTTGAAGTGTTATTTTAATAACCACTTGAGGATATTTTTTTTAATCATTAAATTTTTTTGATGTAATTAAAACATCTATGTATTTATCTTTAAATATCAATTTATTTTCTTATAAATTTTATGACAAATTTAATTTTTTTTATAATTCAAGCTTTTTAAATCTTTTAGAAATTATTTTTTAAGAAAGTTTTTTATAATCATAAAAATATTTTTTTAACCTTAAATAATATAAATATTTACTTTTTTATTTATTAATTGAGATATTTTTGTAAATATTTTTTATTTAATCATACAATTAATTATTTTAGCTTTTTATTTGTATAAATTTTTATGCATGTTCATTTATTTATTAAAATATATTTAAAAATGAGTAAACTTATAGAATTAATTATCTACTATTTTTTTAAAAAGAATACTTAAATTTTATAATAAAAAATGTTAGAAAAATTTTATGGTATACTTTTTTTTAAATGTTTATATTAATTAAAATAGTTATTTTAGTCATTATTAAAATAAATTTTTTTCGTATTTATATATTTTTGAAATTATTTTTTTATAATATCATATTTTTATAATGATTTGAGGAGATCTCTTTCATGGATTCCTCATCCATAAATGATTCAAAACCTTCAATATACAAAATTACAACAAATAGTAAAACAAATAATATATAAAAAATAAAAAAATAAATCAGTATAGATTAGTGACAGAAATAATCCTCAGCTCAAATAGTTAGGGAAAATTCCCTAGCTAAATCCATATATCTTGTGAAAATTTTCATTTAAAGACTAATTGCTTGCAATTAATAAATAATCATGAAAATGTTTTTTCAGATTATTATTTAGTGATGTAATTTGTCGTAATCTAATTAACTAGGGAATGGTCATCGCTAAAGATATTGCTAAAATTACAGCTAATCTTTGCATAAAAATCTACAATAATATTAACTTGAGATATTTTTCAATTGAAAGTTTCCATCTCTAATCTGTCACAAATTCATCACAAATTTGTAATTCAACATAAAATCTAACATCTCTTGATATTCCCTAGCTAATCAGATGAAAATTAGATAGGAATTATTTTTCTAGCTAAATTTTTATAGCTAAATAGATATTTTATTATAGTGTTTTTTTATCTATTTGTCTATTTATTTTTGTATCTATTTGCATATCTATATGTCTATCTATTTATATATTTATCTATTTATGTATATATCTAACTATCTATCTTTCTTTCTTTATTTCTAGCTATTTTTCTATTAAATAATCTATCCATATGTCTATATATCTAAATATCTTTCTATCTATTTATCTATCTGTCTATCTATCTATGTATCTATATATCTAACAAAATTTATAACAAACTTACTATCTATCTGTCTATCTATTTATCTATCTAACAATATATATATCTATCTATTTTTCTGTATGTCTATCTATTTGTCTATCTATCTATTTGTCAATATATCTATCTATATATCTATCTATTTTTCTATCTATCTATCTAACTATCTGTGTATCTATTTGTCTATTGATTTGTCAATCAATCAAATGATCTAGCTATCTATCTATTTGACTATCTATTTGACTATCTATTTATCTATCTATTTGTCTACCTATTTGCCTATCTATTGTCTATATATTTATCTATATATCTATAAATCAATCATTCTATCTATCTGTCTATCTATCTAACTGTCTATCTATCTGTCAATCTATCTAAGTTTCCATCTATCAATCAATCTATCTGCATATATCTATCTATTTATCATTCTATCTATCTATCTTTATGTATGTCTATATGTCTATAGTTTTGTCTATCTATCTATTTTCCAATCTGTTTATCTATTGGACTTTCTATTTGTCTATCTATCTGTCTGTCTATCTATTTGCCTTTATAACTATGTAAATATCTATCTATTTGTCTATCTTTTTTTTGTATATCTATCTTTCTATCTGTCTATATATCTATCTATCTATCTAGATGTATTTCTGCCTATTTATTTGTCTCTCTATCTTTTATCTATCTAACTTTTTATAAATCTATCTATCTATCTATCTAACTATCTTTTTGTCTATCTATCTATTTGTCGATCTGTATATCAATCAATCAATCAATCAATCTGTGTATTTATATATTAATTTATATCTCTTTATTTTTGGGTACTATGTGTCTGTCTATCTAATTGTATATCTGTATAACTAACAACCAAACTATTTGTATGTCTATTTCTCTATCTATGAGTCTATATATCTATCTACCTATTTGTTTATCTATCTATTTATCTATATATCTATTTGTCTATTTATCTGTCTATCCGTCTATCTATCTTTATATGTATCAATCTATATAAATATTTGTCTATCAATCTATATATATATATATATCTATCTGTCTATATATATGTCTATTAGGATGTCTATCTCTCTATCTATCTACCTATCTATCTATCATCATATCTGTCTAACTATCCATCTATTTGTTTGACTATTCGTGTGTCATCTATGTAAAGAGTTGTCTATATTTTTATCTATATATTCGTTGTTCTATCTATCTATCTTTTTGTTTAATTGTCTGTCAAACTGTTTGTCTATTTTTCTATTTATCTATCTTTAAATCAATCAATTAATGAATCTGTCTATTTATTTTATTATTTATTTATTTATCTATCCATCTATTTATCTTTCTTTTTATTCATGTGTCTATCTATCTGTCTAATTATCTAATTATCCATCTATTTATTTATCTTTCTTTTTATTATTTGTTTTTTTTAAAAAGGTGTTTATTTATTAATAGCCCTCTCTTTTGGCGGAGGAATACCATTTTTACAAACTAGAATCTACCCTTTATCCCTCTTACACCCTTGTCCAAATCCTAACTAATTTGAAGATAGCATAAGTGCAATCTAGTCAAAGCCTCTGTATGAGGACATTTATTGCACAAGCATCCCTATACTACAATCTTGAAGCTGCTTTCTTGTATTTGTTCATTTCGCTGCTGACATGTATCTTACCTTTGCTCTGTGTAGCTCTTTAATGCTCCTTTAATTCACTAACTCCTAAATTGAAAATTAGATCTTTCTCCTTTGCTCCTCCTTGTTTGGCTTTATTGATTAAACTATTTCCTGCAACCAAAACCACATTCCAACATAGCATATTTTCTTACATGTATACATGAAATTTGCTGCTGATTTTCACTGGCTCTTAACTCCTCTTAACTTTTTCAGCTTCTTTTTAATTCGATTCCTCTTGAACAAGTTGAGTTGATGATCAGATCATTGAGAATCTTCGGTCCATCTTCTAGATTATCTGGAATTTTTTGGAGTTTCTGGAATTTCCAGCTTTGAGAGGGCAGCAGCTCCTATTCTAAACACCCACCTCCTAATACTCTTTTCTAAAATATGTTTCCTTCTTTTTTCCAGCATTTCTTTGAAGGATACCTTTCCACCTTGTTGCCCATATTCTGCTGAATCTTTCCTCTTCTATCTATCCTATTCCTTGACCCTCTTTGTTTAACAATATAGCTTTAGATTCACATCTTGAGAGCCCATTCCAAGTGAGTTTGCAGCATCCTTATATTTCTTTCATATAGTAACAGGACTATCTCCCGCTTTGCCAATTTCTTTCTACCCTGTTGCCCATTCTGTCCACGCATTGCAGCATCCTCTGTACTGACCTCCTGGACTAGACACTTAACTCTACTAGGACCTTTTACTAATACCACACATGATTCTGAAACTTTCAGACTTCTAACCCTTACAACATAATTAAACGCTGTTAAGAATTAAAACATGACTTGACTATTGCTAGTTACAGACTCTTGCTGGAAAAACATAACACATGACAGATTTACAGTCTCAAAAAAACATAACACATGACCAATTTTTACAGACACTTATCTGTTACACACTACGATTAATTCCAAGGAATATGATTTGATTGCCCCTTTAATACTTTCCTGCAAACAAAACCAGAAAACATACCAAAGAGACAGAAAATTCCAGCCCTTACCTTTACATTCCCTTATCTTTGGCTTGTGAGGTGATGCTTGTAGTTTTTGTAAAGGAATATTACAACAGCTACTTTTTCTGGTGGTTTCTTCGCTGTTAATCTGCATAAACAGATTCCTCTGCCAAGAAGCTACCACAATTTTATACTTATCCTATTCTATTTTCCATATTCTATCTTTCTATTCTTTTAATTCTCCGATTCCCCTTCACAGGAGCTACTGGATTTTATATTCTATTTTTTTTTAATGTTACCCTTACTAAGTCTTAAGTAAGGGAAGGCCTTCCTATCCAGTTTCGCTATTCCATTTACTTTTTCTGGCATCGAAACCTCATCAAATTCTTTGTCTCCTCTTATCGAACCTAACCTTGCAAGACTATCCGCCAAAGTATTAGCTTCTCTATATATGTGTAAGATTGTTGCGTTAAGCATTTTAATGAGGTTCAAAATAATTTCTATTTCATCCTCATACCTCCAAAGAGTTATTTTTCCACTTACTAACTCTACCAAAAGCATTGAGTCCACTTGAATTTGTATATTTTCTAAGGCTAATTTTTTACAGACATTTAAACCTATCTTCAAAGCTTTTATCTCCGAGTGGAGGGCTGAGAATGCTACTGTAACCGATGTAAATGCTTTTATCACATACCCATTTGAGTCCCTTATTGCCCCTCCTCCACCTGCTATACCAGTGTCCCTATTGAAGCTACCTTCCGTGTTTAATGATATTTTACCTTTCGGAGGCCTATTCCAACTTATACTTTTTACCCATCCCTGTTTCGTATTTGTAATAGCGAGGCCCCAAAACATTCCAGCTCCCTTATTTAAGCAAGAACCATCAACTTTTATAGGGTTTATGCTTGATATATTTCTGATTTCTTTAATTATATCTTTAATGATTTCATTTGAATTCATACTTATGCACTCAAATTTACTCTTATTACGAGCTTTCCATAGGCACCATATTGCTATATGAGGTAGATTCTGGGTTAACTAGTTTTTAATGTAATTACTAGGGTTTAGGTTATCCCAACTCTTAATTCTATCAATTATTCTGTCTTCTTTTTTACTTATTTGTAACTGATCTCCTAATACCCTCCAGACTGCTACAGCTATTCTTCCACTTGAGAGAAGATGATCTGTTGACTCTTCATCTGTATAGCAAAATTCACATCTGGATGCCATTTTAACACCTTTTCTTTTCGCATTAATGTCCACTGGCAGTGCATTTACCAGAACTTTCCATGCCAGCGAGCACATTTTCAGTGGAATACCTGCTCTCCAGGCCCATTTAAATAAAGACTGCACTGGTTTTTTTTTCTTATCAATTCTTTTGCTGACTTTAACATAAAATTACCTTCTGGATTAAGGGTCCATTTCCATCCCGATTTATTCAATAATGAGTGAGCATCTACTATTTCCTTTTGTTTTTCCAATGCTCTCCAGCTATTTGATTTCTGCTTAACTCGATTATGTTCTTGTTCTAGATATTTTACTCGCATGTATTTTGCCCAGAGGGAATCATTTTCTTTTATCCTCCACCATCCTTTGCAGTCCCAAGCAGCCGCCATATCCTGTAAGTTAATGATACCTAAACCTGCTTCCGCCTTAGGATAACAAATGGCTTTCCAATTTTTCCAGTGAATTTTCTGCTTTCCATTTTTTTGCCCCATAAAAAGTTTGACATTTCCATCTCTAGTTTATTTGTAAATTTTTTAGGTGGGTGTATGACTGATATAATATGTACCAGTGTACTCTGAAGGACATGGGAGATTAATGTAATTCTCCCCCCAAAACCTAATAACTCTACTTTCCAACCTGCTATTTTCTTTCTCATTTTGTCTAGTAAGGGAGTTAGATAATTTTTTTTCAGCCTTCCTTCATATATAGGACAACCTAAATATACTAAAGCATCTTTTTTATGTTTAAATCCCGTTATGTTTTTAATTTTTTTTACCACTTTTTCGGAAGCTTTTTTTCCTAACATAAATTGACTTTTATCTTTATTAAGTGCTTGTCCTGTTTCCCTCTCAAATAATTGTAGAAGGTCCATCAGGTTTTTCAATGAAGCTTTATTCGCATTTGTGAAAATGATGATATCATCTGCATAAGCTAAGCAACTAATTCTCGGAGTGTTTTTTGGCTGTCTAAAGGGGATTATTTTTCCCTCTGACATTCTTTTATTTAAATTAACGATTAATAATTCTAGGTACATATCAAACAATAAAGGCGATAATGGATCCCCCTGTCTCAAACTGCGTCTAGATTTAAATTACTCTCCTTTCATTCCATTTACAATAATTCTAACCCAGACGCTTGTTACACATCTATATATTAAGTCAATACATGTTTCAGAAAAACCAAATTTTTTCATGACGAAACATAATGTATGCCATTCCACTCTATCAAATGCCTTAGATAAATCTAGCTTAACTACTAAGTTACTTCCTCTTGTTTTATATGCTATTTCTTTCATCATTTCTGATGCTAATCTAATATTTTCAATCATTAATCTATTCTTAACAAATCCTGTTTGTTCCTGTGATATTATAAAAGGTAAAATATTACTAAGTCTGTTTTGGATAATTTTAGCAAGGATCTTATAAATTGCATTACATAAACTTATAGGCCTAAAATCCTCACATTTTAGAGGTGATTCTTTTTTGGGAATTAGCACTATGAAAGAATTTGCCCATGCCTTAGGAATATCCGCACCTACAAAAAAACTAGCGAGTGCAGGAACCAAATCATTTTTGATTATGAGCCAGTTTAGCTGAAAGAAATAATTATTCCAACCGTCTGGCCCTGCTGCATTATCCTTATCCAGATCAAACACTACCTTTTTAATCTCTTCTTCCTCCGGGATCTTCTCCATCATTTGGTTTTGTTCTAGTGAGATGACAGTATTAATCCCCTCCATTAATGAATTTCCTTCTTGGGGGGCTTGTCCACATAGATGGCTTTTAAAAAATTCCTCAAAGAGGGATCCAATCTATTTGTCTTCTTCAACCCATTTTCCTTCATTATTTTTAATTCCCTTAATTTTATTTTTTTGAGCCTTTATCTTACAGATATTGTGAAAAAACTTAGTGTTTCTATCTCTGTCTTTCAACCATTTAATTTTAGAACACTATTTCCAGTATACTTCCTCCATATGCAACTTAAGCCTCAAGTCCCCTTTAGCCTTATTTAGTTCCTGTCTCTTTACCTCTGTATTATTATCATCGTATTCTAATTCCAATTTTCCTACTTTCTCCTCTTCTAGCTTTATTATTTGATTTAGATTTCCGAAGACTTCTTTATTCCATATTTTTAGACATATTTTTAGACATATTTGATTTAGAGTTCATGTCCCCTTTATTCCATATTTGATTTAGCTTTATTTAAAAAAATGTCTTTTTATTATTTGTTTATCTGTCTATCTATCTATTTGTCTATCTGTCTATTTATTGATTTAACGAACTGTCTATCTATATTTCTATCTATCTATCTATCTCTCTGTCTATATGTCTATCTCTCTATGTATCTATCTATCTATCATCATTTCTATCATATATCTTTCTATGTATATGTTTATCTATCTTTTTGTCTATCTATGTGATGTCTTTCTATATATCTATTCATCTATCTATCTATCTATCTCTCAATATATCTTTCTATGTATGTTTATTTCTTTCTTTATGTTATTTGTCTATCGATCTGTCTATACATATGTATATTTATTTGTCTATCAATCTATCTAACTATCATTTTATCAATTTATCGATCTATCTATCTATTAGTCAATCAATCGATTGATCAATCTATCTATTAGTCAAACTATCAATCAATCAATCTATCTATCTATTTATCTATCTATCTATCTATCTGTCTGTATGTCTACAAATCTATCTATCAACCAATATATCAAACTAATTATCAATTTTTCTATCAATATATCTATTAATCTGTCTATCAAACTAAATATATATCTAACTATGTATTTTTCTATCTATCTACCAATCAATCTATCTATCAAATTCTCTATCTATATATCTATCTTCTATCTATCTATCCGTCTATCTATCCATCTATCTATCCATCTTACTATATGTATATCTATCCTCTATCTATCTATCTATATACATGTTTATGTATCTATCGACCTATCTATCTATGTGTCTTTATAATTTTCTAACTATCTTTCTATCTATATTTATATCTATCAGTCAATTTTTCTATCTATCTATTTATCTATCTATCTATATACCTAGTTGACAATCTATATGTATATCTATTTGTATATCTATATGTCTATCTGTCTATCGATATATCTATCTATCTATATATCTATCTATCTAACTATCTGACTCGTCTATAAATAAATTTATTTATTTGTTATCTATCAATGTAATAATCTATTTATCTATCTGTTAGTCTATCTATCTATCTATCTGTTTATCAATTTATCTATCTATCTATCTATTTTTCTAACTATTTGTCTATCTTTTTATCTATTTGTCATTCTATCTGTATATCTATCTATCTATCATTCTAACTATCTATCTATTAATATTAATATCTATTTGTATATATATTTGCTTAGCTGTCTATCTATCTATCTTTTTTTCTTTCTATCATTCAATCTATCTATCTATCTATCCTTTTTATCTATCTATCTGTCTATATATATATATATACACATACATACATACATATATATATATATATATATCTTTCTATCAATCTTTTTTATCTATTTATCTATCTATCTATTTATCTATCAATCATCTATCTATGTCTTTTTATCTATTTATCTTTCTATCTATCTATGTATCTAATTATCTGCATATATATATATATATATATATCTATATGTCTTTCTATCTATGTATCTATGTTTTCTTATAAATTGTCCCTAGTGACACCTAGAGTACTACATTACAATTCACATGCTATATGGATGATTTGTAGGTAGAAACTTTCGATGGTTATCAAACCATGACTGTTTACCACTAAATTTGAGGGTAAATGCATCAGAATTTGTCTGGCAATATGGACATGTGAATTGTCATGTAGTACTCTAGCCAGCCAACATTGAATATGCAAGAAAATCACTTACCGTCCATATAAGGGCTGCCCGCATAATGAAATTTTGCTTCTTTGAGATATCATATGTATTCACGCCAACATCCCATAAATGATTTAACTATGTAATAAGAGGCTGTAAGAAAATATCGAGCATGTCTTTCAGATTTTTTAGCCCTAGAACCAATATTGGCAAAATCATATATTACTCCTTCAAACACAACCACGGAAGCAATTTATAAGGTGTCACTCTCACTGGCCATGTTGAATACTATTGTCCAGATTGCCCAAATGACTAAAATCCATCAGTGCAAAGACATAATCTCATATTTCGACTTTATACTGCAAAATCTTGATGTATATAATTAAAATGCTTCCAAGCAGGTGAATCTGATGGATGACACATTACCCCTTCTTCAACCTCATGCTCGGAATGCCACCTCATATCATTTCCTATAGCATTGATGCATATAGTCTCTATAATCGAGGAATTAATGGAAAATAATACATCTTCTTAAAGACAACCTTCAATTTTTGTCGTGTATCTACAACAATAGTTGCCTTCCTAAACCGAGAATGGTCACAAAACTTACAGCTAATTAAATCACTATCACCGCCCCAATATAGCATGCATCCATTTAAACAATAATCAATTTTTTCCACTGGTAGACTAATTACTCATAGTAACTTCATAGTGGTGTAAAAGTTATTAGTGATCAAATTATTATCCGGAACAATCTCTTTCATCAGTTCTGTTACCAGATCTAATAATTCTTCAAACATATGATTTTCGGACTTAATGCACATTAGTAGAGCCACTAGGGACAATTGCGAATGTGTTTTACAACCAGGCCACAACTCTTTATCTGCAGCTTTAAGCATTTCATAAAATTTTTGAGCTTCAGGATTAGGTGGTTCATCCACGTAATCCATATTGAAGTCAACACCAACAGCTTCCGTGATCATTCTATGGTATGTGTTTGATGATTCTTCACCACAAGTAAATGATTTAATAATCTCATTTTGGTCAATATTCAGAGCCATTGTACTTTCTCCATGATAAATCCAAATAAAATAATTTGGCACAAAGCCATATTTAGCCAATTGATATCTTTAAGTGTTTGCATCACGAAAAGGATATTCTGACACTTGCGATGATTACATGGACACTTAATAATTTCTCCATCCATCAATCTTGATTGACTACATGCAAAATTGATGAAAGTTTCAAGCCTAGTCAAAAAATATTTATTTAAAAATCCATTAATAACCCTTCTTTACATCCACTGACGATCTGAGCTCATTTTGCCCTGTTTTATTTACAAAAAATAATGCCCAATCATTATTATTAATAAAACATTCTATTACTTTAAAATATATAAATAATTAAATAAAATTACTTATATTTGAATATTTAAAATTTAAATATCATGAAAATCGAGGCAATGCATTTGCAGAATCTACTTTAATAAATAAAGTGATTTTTAGCACGATAAAGATTAAATGATATCACAGTTATACTAGATAAAGGGTGCAAAGTATGATAATGCACAAGAAAAGAAAGCAAAAAAAAGACATTTAATGTTTGAAGGAAGAGAAGAAGAGAGAAAGAGAGATAAGGTGGGAGAGAGATAAGGTGGGGAGAGATAAGATGGGGAGAGAGAGGGGCATAGAAATGGGGAGACAGGGGGGGAGAGAGAGAGAGAATAAGAGAGAGAAGGTGTGAGAGAGAGGAAAGTGAACTGGTGAAAGAGAGAGAGGAAAAGAGATAGAGAGAGAGATGAATAGAGAAAGGGATAAATAGGGAAAGAGAGAAAGAGGGAGAGAGGGAGAGAGAGGGGGAGAGAGAGAGTGAACAAGCAAGAATGGAGAACGAGAAAGAAAATAACAAGAGAGAGAGTGTGTGACACAAAGAAAAAGAGGAATAGAGTGACTGGAAGAATTAGAGAGCGATAGAGAGAGAGACACAAAGAGTGTAGTGTTAGAATTAAAAATTATTAAAAGAAAATAAAATTTCTTCTGTATAAACCTATCATATACTACAACTTTTGTCATACATTAGTTAATAATTGAGCCTGAGGCCCAAGGGCAGGGATTAGGTAAGAGTGCGACCCTTATTTGTACTATACCATATATGAGCCTGATCAACGGACACTCTCATTCTACGTGCTTACATATTGTTGATATTATAACTTATGCCATTTAATTTCAAATTAGTTCAACAAATTAATATTATCCCATATATAATAATATGTTAGGATACATATAGTAAATGTAGTTATAAATAGTTACATATAGTTAAACATATAATTATATATAGATATATGCATACAAGTAGTTATAAGTAAATATAAATAAATGTATACAAAGTTATAAACAATTATATAGATTTACATATATGTATATATATGTATACATAATTAAAAATAAAGTTATATTTATTTATATAGAGTTATTTATAGTTATAAGAATATTTATATATAGTTATACATAGTGAAGCATTGTGTTGTATGTTTTTATATTATAATTATAAATATTGTTACATGTAGTTATAGATATAGTTACACGTATAGTTAAACTTATATTTATTCATGTATGTATATATATTTGTTCAAATAATTTCATATATTTATACATATAGTTATGTATAGGTATGGATAAACTAAAATATATTTTTATACTAATATATAAAAATGTTAATTAAATAAATGTTGTTAATTAATTTATTTAAATATATTTATGTATAACGTTTTTATAGTTATAATTTTAGTAAGATAGAATTATTTATAGTTATATGTTAGTATACATATAATATATATAGTTATAAAAAATTATATATCGTTAAACATTTAGTTATATATATATATATATAATATTCATACGAGTAGTTAAATGTAGTTATACATAAATATATACAATGTTATATACAAATATATAGATTTACATATATGTATAAATAGTTAAAAATATAGTTATATTTAATTATATAAAGTTTTATTTAGTTTTACAAATATTTATATATAGTTATACACATATAATTAAATATGATATTGTATGTTATTATACATGTAATTATAAATATAGTTACATGTGATTATACATATAGTTACACATATAGTTAAACTTATATTTATACATGTATGTATATATATTTGTTGATATAATTTCATATATTTATACATATAGTTATTTATAGGTATGGATATACTAAAATACATTTTTTATACTAATATATAAACATGTATATTAAATATATGTTGTTAATTATATATTTAAATATAGGTTATCCATTAATAATATAAAATTATGTATAGTTATATGTTATTATACATATAATATATATAGTTATAAAAAATTATATATCGTTAAACATTTAGTTATAGATATACATACATACATACATACATATATATATATATATTCATATGAATTGTTATATTTAGTTTTACATAAATATACAAAGTTATAAACAAGTATATAGATTTACATATGTATATATATATATATAGTTATACACATATAATTAAACATAATGTTGTATGTTGTTATACATGTAATTATAAATATAGTTACATGTGTTTATACATATGGTTACACGTATAGTTAAACTTATATCTATACATGTAGGTTTATATATTTATTGTAAAATAATTTTTGAATACTAATATATACAAATATATATTAAATATAAGTTGTAAATTATATATTTAAATATAGTTATGTATAAAGCTTTTATAGTAATACATATAATAAGATACAATTATTTATAGTTATATGTTATTATACATATAGTATATATAATTATAAATATTTTTATATAGTTAAAAATATAGTTATATATAGATATATTCATACAAAAAGTTATACTTAAATATATAAAGTTATAAATAAATATATAGATTTACATATATATATATATATATACATACATACAAATATAGCTATATTTAATTATGTAGTGTGTTATATAGTTATACATATATTTATAATAGTCATACAACTTCAATAAATATCTAAAATATGGTCAGCAATGATGTTTACAGAGAGAGAGAGAGAAGAAATACTATATTTCTACAATAAACTTCTTCCATATATCTGCATGTCCATATATATATATATATATATAATTATAGGAAAAATATAAAGATATATGCATGAAAAAGAAAAAAATGATATAAAAAAAATACTACTCAATAATAATAATATATAACTAAAACTCATGCCTTTACATAATGAATAAAAATGATTGATGAAACTTTACATATCGAGTATTCCCATAAAAATAAAACAACAGAATAAAATAAATAAAATCTCACAATAATATAATATTATGAATAAAAAATATAAAATGACATTATCATTTATTAAATACAATAAAAATTCACTTATAAATTCAAAAAGAAATTATAAATACTCTTAATCTATATGAATCATCTCATCCTAGTATCTCAAGATAATAAAATATAATATTACAATATAATTCTCAATAGTTTTGAAATTTTTATTTTTATTTGCAACTTATTAATGTTCTTTATAATTCATTTTGCTGTATTTTTATGATATGTTACTATTTTTTTATTATATTGTATTAATGTTCTTGAAATTATATTAATTTATATTTATTTTATTAAGATATGAAATAAAATTTAATAATTCTTGTCAAAAAAATAATTATTAAATATGTTTATATCATATTAAACTATAAAAGAGTACTCACATAAAAGAGTACTCACACATATTCACTAGTACTATAAAATAATGTTTCATTGATGATACATACATTTCCATAATACTTCTCATATTTTCTTATATTCTTTCTAACTATTTATCACAAGATACATCTGCCACAAATTTTTTGAAACACGAAACATAGATTCAAAATTGTAGGTTACAATTAATAGTTATGATACTCAACTAATAACTACAACATTCAACTAACAATTACTACTAATATTTATTAGTTTTTTAAATTATTTAAAATAAACATATTACAGCACAGAAAAATTACCATGTGTTAAAAGATGATGTTATTAACATGGCAAGATAAAGGGTATCCTAACGAATGTTGTCGTAAGGAGAGTACTCTTGTATGATATGAAATTCATCAACATTACAGAGATACCCAAACTATCAATAATCCACAATTGTTAATGGTATAAATTATAGTTAATATAAATTTGGTAGAAGTTAAATTGTTAGAGTAATAATAAACCACATTGTTATAGATAAAATCATAAATTGAAGTTAAAACATTTTTTGGTAGAAAAAAATCTTTTGTGTTGCATGACATTGTGGGGATTATAAACATTAAAAATTTCTAAATATTTTTAATAGATTTATATCATCTATCTAAAGCAAAAATGTTATAGATTTACAATATTTTACTTTTTTTATCTACCTACCCTTCTCCCAAACTCAACCCAAAATTATTATATGGTTCGTATATAAGCTATGAGACTTCATGATTATAATAAGTAAAAATCACATCCCAATAGCTGAACAACATGATAAATGATAGCACCATGAAAAACTTATCCAAAATCTGAGGATCAGACTCATATTTTCAGTGTTATAGTATTCATCATCTTTTTCCAATTAGTCTACCATGTTGTTGGTTCGGATTTTTATTACCATGCTATTTGTTTTTAAAAATATTATTCTTGATAGTAATTATGTACAAAAAAGTTTGGTTCATATATTTTATACTCTCTTAGCTTGAGTGTCAATGACACATTGCTATATATTGATCTTATTATATTAGTATGAAATCATTATTTTAATATCACTAAACTTGATTCAACAAGTCCACTCATCACTAATACAAGAGAGATCACAAGGAATCACACACTATGAGACATCTATTGAAGGAATATTGAAATTATTAGAAATATAAGTTTGTTATTTCAATAAACATAAATATGAAGTTATTATGTTTGAGATAATTTTGAGATAAATTTAATTTACAAAATTAAGATACATGATAAATATAAATCTTTATACACACACACACACACACACCATGATAATCTTTGTTAACGATAAGTGCAACCATAAGAATATAAATTAATCATGTAAGAAAAATTATAATAAAGTCTATGAAAAAACTAATAAGAATAATTATTTTTATATCATATGTTGACTTACAAGCTTATTACTTGCTTACTTGCATGAATATCATGTGTTAGTATGTATTATTTCCATATCTTGGCTTAGATGAGTGATAAGTATTTAATTATGTGCTTACTATGTGTTCTCGTGCATTAATGCCAAGTGTTTGAAAGTGTGCTTATTATATGATGATGTGTATACCTGCCAAGGATTGACTTGACATGTGAAAGCTATGTGTTGGCTTACTAAATGTTGCATCAAAAATAAAAAAACTTGGAATTTTGCATATAAATCAAAGTGATTTGGGGTTCCTAGCACACAACAACACATATCATGAGAACATTTCAAAGTGAATTGAGAAACTCTTGCTCAATTATTTTCAATTACATGTGTGAATATTAATTAGTTTTCTAGAAGTTGGTAGATTAGTTCAAACTGGTTCAATCGAGTATAATCAATTTAATTTAATTTGACATGCTAAACTTTTATTTTATTTATTTTATTTATTTTATGTATTTTATGTATTTATTTATTTTATTTATTTTATTTATGTATTTATTTATTTATTTAATTTATTTTATTTTATTTATTATTTTATTTTATTATTTTTTATGTATTTATTGTATTTATTTCATTATTTCATTTATTTGATTTATTTCAGTTATTTCAGTTATTTCAGTTATTTCAGTTATTTCAGTTATTTCATTTATTTCATTTATTTCATTTATTTTATTATATTTTATTATATTTTATTTTTGAATTCAATCATTACTCATTTT
>JAREIK010003705.1:43658-76808 GCA_029783825.1 Sapria himalayana
ATAATTCCTAATTAGCTATCAATAACATTATTTGTTTGGTCAAGAAGTCATTCCTCTTGTTGTTTGGGTAGATTGCCTTGGGTCAAATACTACCCAATTACACAAACACACACACACATGCATGTCTATATACATATACATATATAGACATACATACATATATATAATTATATATATATATATATATTATATATATATACATATATATATATATATATGTGTGTGTGTGTGTGTGTGTGTGTGTGTGTCTATATACACATATATATGTCTATACACACGCGCACACACACATATATACATACATATATATCTATATATATCTATATACACACATACATATAATCTATTTTAATGTCAATTCAATTAAAGTAATCAATGTTGATAACTATAATAAAAAATGACATTTAATCAATCAGTTGAGCTTGGTTTGTGCAAAAATGTATGTGTACTCAATGCACAAGGTTCTTGGCTAACATAAGGTTAGAGAAAGGTATATAAATATATATCTCAACAAATCTTACCATTGATATATCAAAGAGGTCATATCTGATTGTATTATACACGAGGCTTATTACTATTGAGTGAATAAATGTATCATCACATCAAAACATGATTTATTTAATTTTAATTGAGGCAAAGTAGTCAATATTGATGGACTATCACCAAAAATGGCATTGAATCCATCAGTTGAGCTTAAATATAACGAAGAGTACAACCGTGTGTGTATTTTGAGGAGAGATGTGAAGGAAAGGTACCTGAAGAATGTTCTCCAGCTCCCTAAATACAAAGTTAAGAACTTCATGAGACTTCCCATGTGAATAAAATTTGGAATCATCTTCTCTAGAAAAAGTAGATTGTATTTAAAAAAAATAATACTACCTAAGAGTAAATTCTTCGGGCTGCTTCCAGCTGGGAGATCTCCTCATTAAATACATAAATAGTTTCCAAAACTTTAGGTGCATTGACAAACTACATGAACCTTCAAAACAAAAAGTAGCAATCAACTTTGGTTAAAAAAATAATTGGCGGGTCTTGTTTGTAATCTTTTGAGAGTTTCTTTGGTAAAGCAAGTTTCATGATCATGGCATTGATACGCTTTGATCTTGATTGAAGAGCCTGCATGACCTATCAGTGATTCAGTGACTTTTAGCTGACTCACAAATGACTCTAGAAGACTAGTACAAAGCTTCTCTATCTTCCCATTGCTCGTGATGAACAAAGAACACCAACAATGAACAAAAAATCAATTAATATATACATACATATATATCTAAAGAGAGAGAGAGAGAAAGAGATAAAGAGAAACAAAGAAAGATTATATATGCACATGTAGAAAATATTACATCATTATAGATAAAAAATCTGACCATGATGATTTAGGTGATAGTTGGAGCACAACCTAGTTTATGGGTGTATTTGCATTCATATTCCCCAATTGTATGTACATCCTCTTAATTCAATATGTTTCTTTATATTCATCTATAATTATAGCAAATAAGAATATTAAGCTTGCGGTGCATAACCTAGAAAACACAAAATAAAAAAAATGAAAAATGATTAGATAATCAAAATTTTAATATTACGGTGCATGTCTAAAACAACATGTATAGAATCATGGGTCCAACCAAGATTAAGAAAAAAAATAGCTGAATTTGTAGAATTTAAATTCCAAATTAGAAACAAAAGTCAATAAAAAATATAATAGTGATCAGCTGAGAAATAAAAGAAAACACAGATCTAATACCATCAACACTAAATCCAATTCTAAGATCCAAATCAAAGAAGAAGAGTTTTTAAGAAATGCTCATATTCTTCTAACATAAACTCGAATGTCAAGCCATATGAACCACATGATAAACTTTCGAAAAAAAGAAACAATGATTTATTGGGAATTAGAAACTAGATTATTAGTTAATGATAGATTGTACACCGGCAACCTGTATAGTAGCGATTTACAAATGAAATAGATACATCACATGAGAATCTGTTGATGAACTTGAGTTACTTTGTTTTGAACATGAGAATCTGTTTTGATATCTCATGGTGTTTTTTTTATTAAGTTACAGTAGCAAACAACAATAAACATACTTTTTTTTCTTAAATTACATAAGCATAAAACAATAAGCATACATTTTGTATTTTAAATCCATAAAACCCTAAAAAATTAATCATTAGAAGAACAAAGTTTACACTAACCATATGTTGTTTCACTCGTGGTGGAAAGTCAAGATCAAATAAGTGAAGTGAAAATAGAAGAAAGAAGAATAAAAATTCGGGAAAAAAGAAAAAAAAATTAAAATAGATTAATCTATACCAGCCAAACTTCACCAGTGGAAATCAAATTGTGAGAAAGAAAGGAATATAATTCATATTCTAAAGGAGAAGAGCATTGTTAATCTTACTTGGTAACAAGAAGATGTAGAAGTATGAGTTACGCATGCTCACGTAGTCCCAATTCGCTTCTCCTCTCTTCCTCTTCACAAAGATAGATAAAATAGTTTATGTGCTTGTGTGCCTTAGCATATTTATATTTCACAAAAACTATAAATAAAAAAAATGAATGTAAATATATAGAAAAAAAAAGAAACAAAAATATAAAAGTAAACATAAATTATTAAAAATAAAAAATTTAAATAAAAAAAATAGATTTTTATTTAACTATAAATGATATTATTTTATAAATAAAAAATTAATATAATATTATAATAAAATATTTCATATATATATATATATATATATATATATATATATATATATAATGGTTATAAAATTTTAAGAATTCAATTTATTTTTTATGAATATAATATGAAATTATTATTATGGCATAAAATTTCATATTATTTGATATAAAATTATAATTTATAAAATTTCAAAATGCACTTAATGTGAAAAGTTCAATAAAAACAGTTATATTATTATTTTAATAAAAATGGAATATTATAAGTTAATAGTAATGATCTTATTCAATTGTTTAATTCATATAAATTTTAGTATGAATAAAGAACACTACAAGAAAAATCCCATATAGCTAGAGATAATTCCCTAACTAAATGGGCATTTTCCATCGCTAAACGAGATATAGCGATGGATTACCGATGGATTGGTTTCTTATCTAAAGTGTTTCTTACTAAATTTTAGTGACAAAAAGTGTCCCTAGCTAAAAAGATTGCGACAGAAAAATCCCTTACTAAAAAAGACTAAATTCCTAGCTAAATTAGCAAGATAAATAATATATTCCGTCACTAAACGAAAATAATGACGGATGATTCCCTAGCTAAAGTGCTGGTCTATAAATTTTAGTGACGGATATAGTCCCTAGCTAAATAAATTTAAGGATGAAAAATCTGTTGCTAATTTTAATATTTCCCTTTCTAAATTAGCTAGGGAAAATTCCCTAGCTATTTTAATTTCAAAATTAATTTCAGAATTTAATATATTTTAAAATTTTTTAATTAAATAATTTAATATTTTTATATTAAATTGAATAAAAATTGAAACTATAAATAATTTATAATAACCAAATAATTAAGTCATTTAATATCTTATTCAAATTCAATATTTTACATAATTGAAACTAAAAAATAACAAACTTTTATTTCATCTTATTCATTAATGTATCTACCGACAGTGCATAAAATATAATATATCCAATCATTGATGTTGCTTTCTCTTTCTCTGCTACTCCGATCATCATTTTTCTACTGTGACAAAGTTGTCCGAGTCACAACACGTAATGTCTAGTGAAAATTCTCATCACTTATAAAAGCTTTGTATGAAGAACAATGCAGTATCATATCTTTAAGAAATTTAAACTACTCACTCAAATTTAAAAAAAAAGTCATGTTTTGATACATATATAATCTTATAGTATATATGTAAATATATACTAGCATTTCACGTGTACATATATTACTAAAGTATATATACATAAAAATAACAGTATTATATGTACATATAAACTGAGTACAAATATACTCAGTATATATGTACATAAAATACTATAGATTATATGTACGTATATATTGAATTTATTCATACGTATATACCTCATTTGGTACTTTTGCTACTGCTCCCATTGCCACTCTTGTTGCTACTGTCGTTGCCACTGTCGCAACCGCTCCTACTGCTATTGTCTTCGTTGCATGCCGTTGTTGCTATTATACCACTACTACTGTTGCCACTACCGCCGCTCTCTCTACTGCTGCCACTGTCACTAATGTAGCCGTTACCACTGCCAGCAATAATACCGCTGCTGCTACCGCCATTACCACCGCCACTACCGTAGTTGCAGCTGCTGCACTCGTTGCCAGTGCTGCCACTGCATGCCGCAGCTATTGCTACCGTCACTGGCACCGCTTCTACTTCTGCACTACTGCTTCTGCCACTATTTCCAGTGCTACCACTACTTCCGGTGCTGCCACTGCTACCACCACTGCTTTCAGTGCAGCTGCAGCCACAACCTCCGATGCCACTGCTCTAGCTGCTCACGTCGCTCCCGCCGATGCTTCCGCTACTTCCGGTGCAGCCACTGCCACTGCTTTCGATGTCGTCGCTGCCGTCACCGCTACCATCGCCACCGCCATTGCCTGCTGTCGCTAATACTGCTGCTGATAATTAGTTTTTACATACCTATAAAAGGCTAAAACTCTACCCAAAGAATTCAGAGACACAAACATTTTCACAGATATATAAAAATAGTTATTATAGAAATGAACAAACACAAATTAAAGTCGATTGTCATAGAGATTAAACTAAAATTTAATTAAATAATTTTATATTTTTATATTAGATTTAATAAACTGAAACTATAAATGAAAATTTTAAATTAAACAAAAAAAATTCATTTAATAACATATTCTAATACAATATTTTAAATAACTACAAAAAATTATATTACATCTTAGTTATCAATGTATCTACCGACTATGCATAAAGTATAATCTATCAATGCATTGATGTTGCTTTATCTCTCTCTGCTCCTCCGATCACCAACTTTCCACTGTGAAAATGATGTCTGAGTCACAGTGCTTCATGTCTATAGAAAAATCCCTTCGCTTACACTAGCTTTGTAAGGGAAACAATGCGGTACCACATCTGTAAGACATTTAAACAACCAAATAAAATCAAAATAAATTAAAATAAAACTATGTTTTGATAAATATATATTACTAGCAACAAAAATGTACATATATACTAGCATTTCACTCATACATATATTATTGCAGTATTTGTACTTATAAATTGTAGTATTATGCGTACATATATACCGATTACATATATACTCAGCATATATGTACATAAAATAATACAGAATTATACGTACGTATATAGTGACTATATACGTACGTATATATCGCATTTGTTGCTATTCCTATCGCTCTGACTGTCACAGTCGCCCTTGCCATTGATGTCGTTGCCACGGTGGCTACTGCCGCTGCTGTGGCTGCTGTTGGTGCTACCGCCACTGCGGCTGCTGTCGGTGCTGCCTCCACTACCGCCACTGCCATTACTGTCACTGTAGTCACTACTGACGTCAATGCTGACGCAGCCATTGATGTTACAGCTGCCTCTATTGCCTCCGTTGCTGCCACTACTTCTACCGCTGCCACTACCGCCACTGCCTACGCCGCTGCTGCCGTTGATGCTGCTACTGCTGTCACTGCCACCGCTATCGCTTCTAGTGCCACTGCCGCCACTACCATCATTGCAGCCGTTGCCGCCGCTGCCACAACTACCACGGCTAATAATTGGCTTTTACATACCTATCATAGGCTACAACTCAACCCAAAAAATTCAGAGAAACACAACCATATTCACATATATATATATATATACACACACACACACACACAGTTAATATAGATATGAACAAACACAAATTAAGGTTGATTGTCATACAGTTTAAACAAAAATTTAATTAAATAATTTAATATTTTTAAATTAAATTTTATAAAAACTAAAACTATAAATGAAACTTTTAAATTAAATAAAAAAAATTCATTTATTAACTTATTCTAATACAATATTTTAAATAACTAAAACAAAAAAATAACAAAAAATATATTACATCTTATTAATCAATGTATCCACCAACTTTGCATAAAGTATAATCTATCAATGCATTGACGTTGCTTTCTCTCCCTCGGCTCCTCTAATCACTAACTTTCTGCAGTGAAAATGCTGTCCGAATCATGGTGCATCGTGTTTGTTGAAATATGTCTTCACTTATACACGCTTTGTATGGGAAACAATGCGGTAACATATTTGTATGAAATTTAAACCATCAAATCAAATCAAAATAAATAAATAAAAACTATGTTTTGATAAATATATATTGATGCAGTAAATATATACATATATACTAGTATTTCACTCGTACATATATAACTGTAGTATATGTACATATAAACTGCTATATTATGCGTACATATATACTTAGTATATATCTACATAAAATACAATAGTATTATATGCAAGTATATGCTGACTATATACGTAGGTATATACCGCATTTGTTGTTGTTGCAGCTGCTCATGCTACCAGTGCCGCTCATGCCGTCGCCACTGCCACTGCCGCTACCACTGTAGCTACCAATGCTGTTATCGATGCTGCTGTCGCTATTAACACTGCCACTGTCGGTGCTGCCAATGCTATTGCCGCCATTGCCGCCACCACTACTACTGCCGCTGCTACCATCGATGCCATCGCTGCCGCTGCTACCGATGCTACCGCTGCTAAAAATAGGCTTTTACTTACCTATAATAGGCTAAAACTCTACCCAAAAAATTCAAAGACACGAAAACATAATCCCAGATATATAAAAACAAATATTATAGACATTAAAAAACATAAATTAAATTTTATTGTCTTGCAGCGTCAACAAAAAACCAAAAGATGTTTTGCAATTATGTTTAGAGATAAAGAGAGTGCAAAAATAAAATGTTTTTAGAATAATAAAGATAACATAAGCTAGGCCACTTTTTGATAAAGCTGAAATCTATAAATATGAGACCCATACATTGGAAGGACCGTGGTAATTCCTGAATACTTTGAATCAGAAAAGCAAAGAACAAAACCAAAATAAAAAAAATTGAAACGTGCAAAAAATATCATAATTATTTGCTACACCATGTCATCTATTTTTATTTTGGTTGCAGTTAGCTATTTTAAAAACAAACTAAGTTCTATAAGGACCTTCCAAATACTTAGTGAAAATAATTAATGGAATGCAATTGGTATTAATCTATGCATAAATACATGACAGTCATGACTTTTCATTCCAAATAACTTAAGATTCTTCATATCCACGCATCTACCCATATTTGACACATATCCATCAGGGAATTTCAAATTTTTAAGCCATTCACACAATATATGTCTTGCCTTCTTATCAAGTGTGTAGAAAGCTTTAGGGAATTTTTTTGTTTCCTCATTCAGTTTCAATCCAGGATGCCAACAGTAATCATTCAGCTTTTTTCTTGATTTTTAAGTGTCTTTTGTTTTTCCGTCTTCATTAAGGACAGTGTTGAAAACACTATCAAAAATTTTTTTTTCAATATGCATTATATCTATGTTATGACGAATTAAATTGGACTTCCAATAGGTCAAGTCCCAAAATATATTACATTTCCTCCAACTAAATAATATGCCTATTGGTCTAATAATTCTAGTAGCATTTTTTTTAGTTACCTTCTTCAAACCCAAAATATGAATCTTTGTAATAATATCATCTCCTGAACGAACTACTGGTGCAACTATCATCACAAATTTATTTTTTTGAAATGCAATTCTATTTCTTCGAAATGGATGATTCGTAGGTAGAAACTTACGATGGTTATCAAACCATGACTATTTACCACTAAATTTGAGGGTAAATGCATCAGAATTTGTCTGGCAATATGGGCATGTGAATCGTCATGTAGTACTCCAGCCAGCCAACATTGAATATGCAAGAAAATCACTTACCGTCCATATAAGGGATGCCCGCATAATGAAATTTTGCTTCTTTGAGATATCATATGTATTCACGCCAACATCCCATAAATGATTTAACTATGTAATAAGAGGCTGTAAGAAAATATCGAGCATGTCTTTCAGAGTTTTTAGCCCTAGAACCAATATTGGCAAAATCATATATTACTCCTTCAAACACAACCACGGAAGCAATTTATAAGGTGTCACTCTCACTGGCCATGTTGAATACTATTGTCCAGATTGCCCAAATGGCTAAAATCCATCAGTGCAAAGACCTAATCTCATATTTCGACTTTATACTGCAAAATCTTGATGTATATAATTAAAATGCTTCCAAGCAGGTGAATCTGATGGATGACACATTACCCCTTCTTCAACCTCATGCTCGGAATGTCATCTTATATCATTTCCTATAGCATTGATGCATATAGTCTCTATAATCGAGAAATTAATGGAAAATAATACATCTTCTTAAAGACAACCTTCAATTTTTGTCGTGTATCTACAACAATAGTTGCCTTCCTAAACCGAGAATGGTCACAAAACTTACAGCTAATTAAATCACTATCACCGCCCCAATATAGCATGCATCCATTTAAACAATAATCAATTTTTTCCACTAGTAGACTAATTACTCATAGTAACTTCATAGTGGTGTAAAAGTTATTAGTGATCAAATTATTATCCGGAACAATCTCTTTCATCAATTTTGTTACCAGATCTAATAATTCTTCAAAGATATGATTTTCAGACTTAATGTACATTAGTAGAGCCACTAGGGACAATTGCGAATGTGTTTTACAACCAGGCCACAACTCTTTATCTGCAGATTTAAGCATTTCATAAAATTTTTGAGCTTCAGGATTAGGTGGTTCATCCACGTAATCCATATTGAAGTCAGCACCAACAGCTTCCGTGATCATTCTATGGTATGTGTTTGATGATTCTTCACCACAAGTAAACGATTTAATAATCTCATTTTGGTCAATATTCAGAGCCATTGTACTTTCTCCATGATAAATCCAAATAAAATAATTTGGCACAAAGCCATATTTAGCCAATTGATATCTTTAAGTGTTTGCATCACGAAAAGGATATTCTGACAATTGCGATGATTACATGGACACTTAATTTTTTCTCCATCCATCAATCTTGATTGACTACATGCAAAATTGATGAAAGTTTCAAGCCTAGTCAAAAAATCTTTATTTAAAAATCCATTAATAACCCGTCTATACATCCACTGACGATCTGAGCTCATTTTGCCCTGTTTTATTTACAAAAAATAATGCCCAATCATTATTATTAATAAAACATTCTATTACTTTAAAATATACAAATAATTAAATAAAATTACTTATATTTGAATATTTAAAATTTAAATATCATGAAAATCGAGGCAATGCATTTGCAGAATCTACATTAATAAATAAAG
Organism: Sapria himalayana; assembly: GCA_029783825.1. NCBI lineage: Eukaryota > Viridiplantae > Streptophyta > Magnoliopsida > Malpighiales > Rafflesiaceae > Sapria > Sapria himalayana. The sequence continues at coordinate 53,068 of JAREIK010003705.1, forward strand.
TGATTTTTAGCACGATAAAGATTAAATGATATCACAGTTATACTAGATAAAGGGTGCAAAGAATGATAATGCACAAGAAAAGAAAGCAAAAAAAAGACATTTAATGTTTGAAGGAAGAGAAGAAGTGAGAAAGAGAGATAAGGTTGGGAGAGATAAGGAGGGGAGAGAGAGAGGGGCAGAGAAATGGGGAGATGGGGGAAGAGAGAGAGAGAGAATAAGAGAGAGAAGGTGTGAGAGAGAGGAAAGTGAACTGGTGAAAGAGAGAGAGGAAAAGAGATAGAGAGAGAGAGGAATAGAGAAAGGGATAAAGAGGGAAAGAGAGAAAGAGGGAGAGAGGGAGAGAGAGGGGGAGAGAGAGAGTGAACAAGCAAGAATGGAGAGCGAGAAAGAAAATAACAAGAGAGTGTGTGTGTGACACATAAAGAAAAAGAGGAATAGAGTGACTGGAAGAATTAGAGAGGGATAGAGAGAGAGACACAGAGAGTGCAGTGTTAGAATTAAAAATTATATAAAAGAAAATAAAATTTCTTCTGTATAAACCTATCATATACTACAACTTTTGTCATACATTAGTTAATAATTGAGTATGAGGCCCAAGGGCAGGGATTAAGTAAGAGTGCAACCCTTATTTGTACTATACCATATATGAGCCTGATCAACGGACACTCTCATTCTACGTGCTTACATATTGTTGATATTATAACTTATGCCATTTAATTTCAAATTAGTTCAACAAATTAATATTATCCTATATATAATAATATGTTAGGATACATATAGTAAATGTAGTTATAAATAGTTACATATAGTTAAACATATAATTATATATAGGTATATGCATACAAGTAGTTATAAGTAAATATAAATAAATGTATACAAAGTTATAAACAATTATATAGATTTACATATATGTATATATATATGTATACATAATTAAAAATAAAGTTATATTTATTTATATAGAGTTATTTATAGTTATAAGAATATTTATATATAGTTATACATAGTCAAGCATTGTGTTGTATGTTTTTATATTATAATTATAAATATTGTTACATGTAGTTATAGATATAGTTACAGTATAGTTAAACTTATATTTATTCATGTATGTATATATATTTGTTCAAATAATTTCTTATATTTATACATATAGTTATGTATAGGTATGGATAAACTAAAATATATTTTTATACTAATATATAAAAATGTTAATTAAATAAATGTTGTTAATTAATTTATTTAAATATATTTATGTATAACGTTTTTATAGTTATAATTTTAGTAAGATAGAATTATTTATAGTTATATGTTAGTATACATATAATATATATAGTTATAAAAAATTATATATCGTTAAACATTTAGTTATATATATATATATATATATATATATAATATATATATATAATATTCATACGAGTAGTTAAATGTAGTTATACATAAATATATACAATGTTATATACAAATATATAGATTTACATATATGTATAAATAGTTAAAAATATAGTTATATTTAATTATATAAAGTTTTATTTAGTTTTACAAATATTTATATATAGTTTTACACATATAATTAAATATGATATTGTATGTTATTATACATGTAATTATAAATATAGTTACATGTGATTATACATATAGTTACACATATAGTTAAACTTATATTTATACATGTATGTATATATATTTGTTCATATAATTTCATATATTTATACATATAGTTATCTATAGGTATGGATATACTAAAATACATTTTTTACACTAATATATAAACATGTATATTAAATATATGTTGTTAATTATATATTTAAATATAGGTTATACATTAATAATATAAAATTATGTATTGTTATATGTTATTATACATATAATACATATAGTTATAAAAAATTATATATCGTTAAACATTTAGTTATAGATATACATACATACATACATATATATTCATATGAATAGTTATATTTAGTTTTACATAAATATACAAAGTTATATACAAGTATATAGATTTACATATGTATATATATATATATATATATATATATATATATATATATATATATATATATATATATATATATATATATATATATATATATATATATATATATATATAAAAATAGTTAAAAATATAGTTATATTTAATTATATAAAGTTTTATTTAGTTTTAAAAATATTTATATATAGTTATACACATATAATTAAACATAATGTTGTGTGTTGTTATACATGTAATTATAAATATAGTTACATGTGTTTATACATATAGTTACACGTATAGTTAAACTTATATCTATACATGTAGGTTTATATATTTATTGTAAAATAATTTTTGAATACTAATATATACAAATATATATTAAATATAAGTTGTAAATTATATATTTAAATATAGTTATGTATAAAGCTTTTATAGTAATACATATAATAAGATACAATTATTTATAGTTATATGTTATTAAACATATAGTATATATAATTATAAATATTTTTATATAGTTAAAAATATAGTTATATATAGATATATTCATACAAAAAGTTATACTTAAATATATAAAGTTATAAATAAATATATAGATTTACATATATATATATATATATACATACATACAAATATAGCTATATTTAATTATGTAGTGTGTTATATAGTTATACATATATTTATATATAGTCATACAACTTCAATAAATATTTAAAATATGGTCAGCAATGATGTTTAGAGAGAGAGAGAGAAGAAATACTATATTTCTACAATAAACTTCTTCCATATATCTGCATGTCCATATATATATATATATATATATATATATATATATATATATATATATATATATAATTATAGGAAAAATATAAAGATATATGCATGAAAAAGAAAAAAAAATGATATAAAAAAATACTACTCAATAATAATAATATATAACTAAAACTCATGCCTTTACATAATGAATAAAAATGATTGATGAAACTTTACATATCGAGTATTCCCATAAAAATAAAACAACTGAATAAAATAAATAAAATCTCACAATAATATAATATTATGAATAAAAAAAATAAAATGACATTATCATATATTAAATACAATAAAAATTCACTTATAAATTCAAAAAGAAATTATAAATACTCTTAAGCTATATGAATCATCTCATCCTAGTATCTCAAGATAATAAAATATAATATTACAATATAATTCTCAATAGTTTTTAAATTTTTATTTTTATTTGCAACTTATTAATGTTCTTTATAATTCATTTTGCTGTATTTTTATGATATGTTACTATTTTTTTATTATATTGTATTAATGTTCTTGAAATTATATTAATTTATATTTATTTTATTAAGATATGAAATAAAATTTAATAATTCTTGTCTAAAAAATAATTATTAAATATGTTTATATCATATTAAACTATAAAAGAGTACTCACATAAAAGAGTACTCACACATATTCACTAGTACTATAAAATAATGTTTCATTAATGATACATACATTTCCATAATACTTCTCATATTTTCTTATATTCTTTCTTACTATTTATTACAAGATACATCTGCCACAAATTTTTTGAAACACGAAACATAGATTCAAAATTGTAGGTTACAATTAATAGTTATGATACTCAACTAATAACTACAACATTCAACTAACAATTACTACTAATATTTATTAATTTTTTAAATTATTTAAAATAAACATATTACAGCACAGAAAAATTACCATGTGTTAAAAGATGATGTTATTAACATGGCAAGATAAAGGGTATCCTAACGAATGTTGTCGTAAGGAGAGTACTCTTGTATGATATGAAATTCATCAACATTACAGAGATACCCAAACTATCAATAATCCACAGTTGTTAATGGTATAAATTATAGTTAATATAAATTTGGTAGAAGTTGAATTGTTAGAGTAATAATAAACCACATTGTTATAGATAAAATCATAAATTGAAGTTAAAACATTTTTTGGTAGAAAAAATTTTTTGTGTTGCATGACATTGTGGGGATTATAAACATTAAAAATTTCTAAATATTTTTAATAGATTTATATCATCTATCTAAAGCAAAAATGTTATAGATTTACAATATTTTACTTTTTTTATCTACCTGCCCTTCTCCCAAACTCAACCCAAAATTATTATTTGGTTCGTATATAAGCTATGAGACTTCATGATTATAATAAGTAAAACTCACATCCCAATAGCTGAACAACATGATAAATGATAGCACCATGAAAAACTTATCCAAAATCTGAGGATCGGACTCATATTTTCAGTGTTATAGTATTCATCATCTTTTTCCAATTAGTCTACCATGTTTTGGTTCGGATTTTTATTACCATGCTATTTGTTTTTAAAAATATTATTCTTGATAGTAATTATGTACAAAAAAGTTTGGTTCATATATTTTATACTCTCTTAGCTTGAGTGTCAATGACACATTGCTATATATTGATCTTATTATATTAGTATGAAATCATTATTTTAATATCGCTAAACTTGATTCAACAAGTCCACTCATCACTAATACAAGAGAGATCACAAGGAATCACACACTATGAGACATCTATTGAAGGAATATTGAAATTATTAGAAATATAAGTTTGTTATTTCAATAAACATAAATATGAAGTTATTATGTTTGAGATAATTTTGAGATAAATTTAATTTACAAAATTAAGATACATGATAAATATAAATCTTTATACACACACACACACACACCATGATAATCTTTGTTAACGATAAGTGCAACCATAAGAATATAAATTAATCATGTAAGAAAATTATAATAAAGTCTATGAAAAAACTAATAAGAATAATTATTTTTATATCATATGTTGACTTACAAGCTTATTACTTGCTTACTTGCATGAATATCATGTGTTAGTATGTATTATTTCCATATCTTGGCTTAGATGAGTGATAAGTATTTAATTATGTGCTTACTATGTGTTCTCGTGCATTAATGCCAAGTGTTTGAAAGTGTGCTTATTATATGATGATGTGTATACCTGCCAAGGATTGACTTGACATGTGAAAGCTATGTGTTGGCTTACTAAATGTTGCATCAAAAATAAAAAAACTTGGAATTTTGCATATAAATCAAAGTGATTTGGGGTTCCTAGCACACAACAACACATATCATGAGAACATTTCAAAGTGAATTGAGAAACTCTTGCTCAATTATTTTCAATTACATGTGTGAATATTAATTAGTTTTCTAGAAGTTGGTAGATTAGTTCAAACTGGTTCAATCGAGTATAATCAATTTAATTTAATTTGACATGCTAAACTTTTATTTTATTTATTTTATTTATTTTATGTATTTATTTATTTTATTTATTTTATTTATTTTATTTATTTATTTATTTATTTATTTATTTATTTTATTTATTTTATTTATTTATTTATTTTATTTATTTATTTATTTATTTATTTATTTATTATATTATTTCATTTATTTCATTTATTTTATTTATTTCAGTTATTTCTGTTATTTCAGTTATTTCAGTTATTTCAGTTATTTCAGTTATTTCATTTATTTCATTTATTTCATTTATTTCATTTATTTCATTTATTTCATTTATTTCATTAATTTTATTATATTTTATTATATTTTATTTTTGAATTCAATCATTACTCATTTTTGAATATTTTTTGTAGATATCAAGTCAGCATACCTATGTATGCATACTAGTTATGTACAAAATACATGCATATTGATGTGTACTATTTTTGTAAATATTAAGTCAGCATACCAAAGTATGTATACTAGTTATGTATAAAATACACATGCATATTAATGTATACTATTTTTGTAGATATCAAGTCGGCAAACCTAGGTATATATATTGTTTATATATTGTTGTTGTAAAAGATCACAATCAGAACCACATAGTGACAATGTATTATATCACAAATGCATGAAGCATTTATACGAATAAGTTTATATACGAAATCCAAGCATACCATATGGTGATTAAAGAAGAAACTCAAAAACAAAAAAAAAAATAGAATAAAAATGCTTACTCTTCGATTAAGCAATCCTAGATAATCGATGAACGTACCTCAAATCAATAATAAATTAAAATTGTATCCTCGAATTAATTTTAGGTGAATCTGCGTCAAGAGATAAAGACTGAATGAGGAGGAATTCAGCTATGTTACTGTTAGATATGCGTCAAGTAGAGAGAGAGAGAATGTATATTATAAGATAATATTTATATTTTTAATTATTAAAACATTAAATAAAAAATATATATATAAAATAAAAAAATACTCATTAATTTTATTTACTATCAAAATATTTTCAACAATATATATATCAAGGTACAAATGAAAAACAAATACCTTACAATTTTTTATTATAATATTAATTAACAATAAATATATAAATAAAAAAATATGTTTTGCCTTAAAAAAATATCAAATAGGTATAAAATTAACAAACTTCATATAATAATATATAAAAGAAAAGATGATTTGTCTTCTAGCCACTCGCCTAAAAGTTATAAAATACAATTAATGTTAAAAAATCCATAAAAATTTATATTTTATGGTTATAAATTTTTAAGAATTCATATTAATTTTTACAAAGATAATATGAAATAATTTTAAACGCACAAAATTTCATTTTATTTGATATAATTAATAATTATTAAAATTCAAAAAATTACTTAAAGTGAGAAAATAATTAAAAAAAATAATATTTATTATTTTATTAAATACTTAATGTTAAAAGCTAATTGTAAAAATATTACTCAATTATTTAATTTTTATAAATTTTAGTATGATTAAACATCTATATATTTATTTATAATTATTATTTTATTTTTTTTTAAATTTTATTGAAAAAAATTATATTTTTATTATTTTTCAAGATTTTCAAGATTTGTATTATTTATTCTATTAAAAGTTTTCTATAATCATAAAATTTTTTTAATACATATAATAATATTAATATTTACTAGTTTTTCATCAATTCTGATATTTTTGAAAATATTTTCTATTTTATCATTCAATGACTTAATTTACATTTAAATTAGTAGAAATATTAATGTATGTTAATTTAATTTTTAAATTATCGAAAAAATTATTATACTTATTAAATTATATATTTAATGTTAGTTTAATTTAAATTATTTAGTTTCTTAATTAAAAATTTTATAAAAATTTGTTGTATAATTTTTTAAAAAATTCGTGCATCATAAAAATAGTTATTTTAGTCATTATTAATATAATTTTTTATATTTTTATATATTTTAAATTAATTATTTATAATATTATTTTTTTTTGATTTTATGAGAAGAATGTGTGTTTCAAGGATTGCTCATCTATAGACCAATAACATAAATTAAATAAACAAAATTAAATAAAATATTAAAATGAATAATAAATAAAAGTAATTATATTATTAAATATTGGTTAGGGAAATATCATCATTAAATTCATATCTAAATTATGAATTTTATAAGTGAGGGAAAATTAATTGCTATATTATAGATTTTGGGAAAATCAATCCCTAAATCCGTCGCTAAATTACAAATTTTATAAGCTAGAGAAATTCCATCCCTAAATCCGTCGCAAAATTATGGATTTTATTTTCTACGAAAATTCCATCCCTAAATTCATCACTAATTTATGGATTTTATTAGCTAGAGATATTCACTCGCTAAATCTGTAGCTAAAATACAGATTTTATTAGATAGGGAAAATCCGTCACTAAATCCGTAGCTAAAATATAGATTTTATTAGCTAGTAAAAATCCGTTACTAAATCCATAGCTAAATTCCTGATTTTATTAGTAAGGGAAAATTCATCGCTAAATCTGTTGCTAAATGCATCACAAAATCAATGATTTTATTAGTAATGGAAAGTCAGTCGCTAAATCATGGATTTTATTAGCGGGGAAAAATATCTCAATAAATTAAGAATTTTATTAGCAAGGAAAAATCAATCACTAAATCCGTAGCTAAATGAATAATTTTATTAGCAAGCAAAATTCCATTGTTAAATCCATCGCTAAAAATTAGCTAGAAAAAATCTGTCACTAAATCCATTACGAATTTTAGGTTTTTATTAGCGAGGGATATTTTGTCGCAATATCCGTCGCTAAAATCCCCGCTTTTCTTGAAGAAAATTTATAAAAATTTTTCGTCGCTAATCAGTCGCTAAAATCCCTACTTTTTTTGAACGGAAGTTACGAAAATTTTTCGTTGCTAATCCGTTGCTAGATCCGTCGTTAACATCCCCACTTTTCTTTAGCAGAATTTTTGAAAATTTTTCCGTCTCTAATTCGTCAATAATCCGTTGCTATTTTTTTTTCATTAAAAAAACATTAATTCCTTTCTATTGTCTATCTAATTCCTTGCTATTCTCTAGCTAATTCTTTGCTATTCCCTAGCTAATTCCTTGCAAATTAGCTAGGGATTGATCCCTAGCTAATTTTCCCTAGCTAAATCAATATTTTCTTGTAGTGAAATAAAGCTTGAATTCAAATCAACTTAGGGTCAAGTTTGGTAGTAATTTTCAAAAGTGTTTATAGGGCTAAAAATAATTTTAAGTATTTTTAGGACAAAAAAATTTTATTAGTTATATTTTAAATAACTCTTTTGAAATCCTAAAAAAAACTTGAAGTATTGTTTTAATAACTACACTAACATATTTATTTTTTAAATCATCAAAATTATTTTGATGTAATTAAAACATCTATGTATTTATCTTTAAATATAAGTTTATTTTCTTTTAAATTTTATGACAAATTTAAAACTTTTTTTATAATTCAAAAATTTTAAATCTTTTAATAATATTTTTTTAAAAGATTCATATAATCATAAAATTTTATTTTTATTTTAAATAATATCAATATTTACTTGTTTATTCATTAATTCAGGTATTTTTATAATTTTTTTTTATTTAGTCATACAATTAAATATTTTATCATTTTATTAGTATTAATTTTTATGTATGTTCATTTATTAATTAAAATATCTTAAAAATGATTAATTATATAATTAATTATTTAATGTTTATTTAATACAAATATTTAAGTAACATAATTAAATTTTTGGAAAAATATTTTGTATAATTATTTAAAAATTTTATAATCATAAAAAAAAAGTTATTTTAGTCTTTATTAATATAAATTTTTATTTGTATTTAAATATATTTGAAATTATTTATTTATAATATCTTATTTTTATAATTATATGGGAAGAATGTGGCTTTCAAAGTTTGCTCATCCATAGACCATGACATATATTTAATATAAAAAATAACACAAAATATTAAAACAAATAATATATAAAAAAATTTAAATCATTAAAGATTAGCAATGAAAATTATCCCCAGACCAAATAGCTAGAAAAATATTCATAGCTAAACTCATATACTTTGTGAAAAATATCATTGAAGGAATAATCAATGGCAATTAAATATTAAAAAAAAAAATTCAGAATATTATTTAACGAGGGATTTTGTATCCCACTAATTAGCTAGGGGAAATCAATCTCTTAAGTCTTTGCTAATATGCCCACCAATCTTTGCGTTAAAATTTAGGATGATATTAGTTAGGGACATTTTTAAATCTATAATTTCCAACTCTAATCCATCACAAATTCATCGAAAATTTGTAACTTAATGTAAAATAAACATCTCTTGCAATTCTCTAGCTAATCCCTTACTAATTAGCTAGGGATTATTTCTATAGCTAAATTTCCATAGCTAAACATACATTTTATTATAGTAAAATAGACATATTGATGATATATAGATAGACAAAATATAAATAGATAGAGATAGATAGATAGATAAAGAGATAAATAGATAGATAGATAGATTGGTTGATAGATAGACAAATAAATAGATAGATAGATAGATAAATAGATAGATAAACAAATAGATAGATAGATAAATAGATTGATAAACAAATAGATAGATAGATAAACATATAGATAGACTAATAGATAGTTAGATAAATAGATAGATAAACAAATAGATAGATAGATAATCATATAGATAGACTAATATATAGATAGATAGATAAATAGAGAGATAGATCTATAGATAGTAAGTTAGATAGATAGATAGATAATTAGATAGATAGATACATACAGTGATAGATATAGACATAGATAAATAGATAAATAGATAGACATATAGATTGATAGATTGATAAATAAACATATAGAAAAATAGATAGACTCATACATAGACAGATAGATATATAGATAGATAAACAGATCGATATATAGATAGATAAATAGATAAATAGACAAAAAGATAAAAAGATAGATAGATAGATAGACAGACAGATAGATAGATATACAGATATATAGATAGATATATAAATAGATATATACAGAGATAAATAGAAACAAGATAGACAAATAATAGAAAAAAGATGGATAGATATATAGACAGAGAGATAGACAAATAGATAGAAAGTCAAATAGACACACATATAGAAAGACACACTGATAGATAGACACATACATAGATAAAAAAAATAAACAAATAAATAGATTGATAAACATTAAGACAAACACAAAAACAAACAGAAAGATCGTTAGTCAGGCAGATAGTCAGGGAGACAGGTAGACAAATAGAAAGACATATAGATAAACACACAAACAAACAAATAGATAGACAAACTAAAAGATAGATAGATAGATGGAGCGACAAATTGATAGACAAATATTTTGACAAATTGATAGCTAGATAGATATAGAAATATATAAGAAGATAGAAAAATAGATAGATTAAGTGATAGATAGACAAATAGATAGATAGATAAATAGACATATATATTGAAAAAAAGAAAGAAAGATAGATAGATATAAATATTTATAGATAGATAGATAGACAGACAGACAGATAGATAGATAGATAGAGTGATAGATATTAAAATAGACAAACAGACAGACAGACAGATTGAGAGATATATAGAAAGACAAACAAACAAATATATAGACAAACAGATAAATAGACACACAATAGAATGATAGATAGATAGATAAATAGATAGACAAACAAATAGACAGAAAAATAGATAGACAAATAGAAAAATAGAGATATAGATAGTTTGATAGATAGATTAATACACAAATTAATATACTGATAGATAGACAGATTGATACACAAATTGATAGATAGTTTGATAGATAGATTAATACACAAATTGATATACTAATAGATAGACAGATTGATACACAAATTGATAGATAGTTAGATAGAATGATAAATAGATACATAGATAGATAGATAGATAGAGATATATATATAGTCAGATAGATATAAATAGATAGATAAACAGATAGAAAGATATTTATATAGATAGATAGATAAATAGAGAGATAGATAGATAGATTGATATATAGATTGAGATATAAATTGATAGAGAGATTAAAAGATAGACATATCGATATACAACCACATAGACAAACAGATAGATAGAAAGACAAATATATAGACAGATGGAAAGATTTTTAGAATTCATGAAGGTAGACAATTAGGCAGGCAGGCAGGTAGACAAATTAACAGATAAACTAATAGTCAAATAGATACACAGATAGGAAGACATTTACATAAACAAATAGATAATTAGATAGATTGATAGTTTGATAGACAGATTAATTGACAGATTAATAGACTGATAGATAGACCAATTGATAGGCAAATTGTTAGATAGATCGATAGATAGATAGATAGATAGATAGAAAAATAGATATATAGATAGATTGATCGAAAGAATGATAAATAGACATATAGATAGATAGATCGATCGATAGATTATTAGAGAAATAGATATATAGATAGATAGATAAATAGATAGATAGACAAACATACAGATAAATAGATTGATATATAGATAGAAAGATAGATTGAAAGATTAATTGATTTATTGATAGAATGATAGATATACATATAGATAGACATATAGATCAAAAGATTATTAGAGAAATAGATAGATAGATAGATAGATAAACAAAAAGATAGATATATTAATAGATATATAGATAAAGATATAGATAAACAGATGGATAGAAAGATAGATAGTTAGTTAGATAGAAAGATATATAGATAGTTATATAATTAGATAGATAGCCAGATATATAGATAGATAGACTTATATATAGGCAGATAGATAGACAGACATACAGATAGATACATAGATTTATATACATATATATAAACAAATAGTTTGAAGACATTCATACTAACACACATATAGATAGATAGACATTCAGGTAGGCAGATAATTCGAGAGACATGCAGGCAAATAGATAGACAAACAAATAGATATATAGATAAACATACTGATAGATAAAATAGATAGACAGATAGATAGATGGATTGATAGATAGATATATAGACAAATAGATAGACAGATAGAGAGATATTAAGATAGATAGAAATATAGATAGATAGATAGATAGATTGATTGATTGATAAATAGATAGATATACATATAAATAGATAGATAGACAAACATATAGATAGATAGATATTTAATCAAATAGATATACATGTAGTTAGATAGATAGATAGAGAGACATGCAAACAAATAAATAGACGGATAGATAGATACATAGACAAACAAATAAACAAACAAATGGATAGATAGATAGTTAAATAGATAGATCGATGGATCGATAGATAAATAGATAGACAAACATAGAGATAGATAGATAGACAAATAGATAAGTAGATTAATAAACTGATAGATAGAAAGATACATAGACAGACAGACATACATAAAGATAGATAGATAGAAAGATATAGTGATATTAAGATAGATATAAAGAAAGAAAGATAGATAGATAGATAGACAGATAGATAGACAGATAGATAGATAGAAAGATAGAATGGTAGATAGATAAATAAATTGACACATAGATAGATAGATAGATGTCAGAAAGATAAATAGATAGATAGACAAATAGTTAGATAGATAGAGATACAGATAAATAGATAGATAAAAAGATAGATTGATAGGGAGAAGGATAGATAGATTAGTATATAGATTTATAGACAAAATGATTGATATATTGATAGATAGATTGAAAGACAGACATATAGAAAAATAAATAGATTGAGATATAGTCAGATAGATAGATAGATAGATTAATGATAGATTAATAAATATATAGATAAATAGAATAGACATAGATAGATAGATAAATTGATATATAGATAGATAGATATACATACATACAGATAGATAAATAGTTAGATAGATAGATAGATAGACTGAGTGATAGATAGATAGATAGACAGATAGACAGATACATAGATAGATATACAGATAGTTAGATAGAAGATAGATAGAAAATTAGATAAATAGACAAATAAATGTATATATAAATAAATAGATAGATATATATATAGACAGATAAAAAGATAGATAGACATAGAGATAGATAGATAGGTTGACATATTGAATAATTGATTTATAGATATATTGATAAATAAATGGATAGAATGATTGAAAGACAATATTGATAAATAGATTTATAGAATTATTGATATATATATATTCAGAAACAAATTGATAGATTGATTGATAGACAGATTGATAGAGAGATTGATAAATAGATTGATACAGAAATAGATAGACAAAAAAACATTTTGATAGACTTTTTGATAGACAGATAGATTGATTGATTGATAGACAAATTGATAAAAAAATAAATACACATATAGATAGATAGATGGGTAGATAGACATATCAATAGATATATAGATAGACATATAGATAAAGAGATAGAAAGATAGAAAGATAGATAGAAATATAGATAGATAGATAGTTAGCTAAATAGAAAGAAAGAAAGATAGATAGTTAGCTAAATAGAAAGATAGATAAATTGATAGATAGATTGATAGATAAATTGATAGACAAATTTATAGAATAGATTGATAGAAATATTGTTAGACAGATTGATACAAAGATTGATTGACAAATTGATTGACATATTAATAGAAAGATTGATATATAGATAGATAGATAGATAGACAGAATGATTAATAGATAGATAGATAGTCACATAGATAGATAGATTAATAGATAGACAAACAGACAGACAAACAGATAAATAGATATATTGATATAAACATAAATTGACTGATAGATAGATATTTATATAGATAGATAGATAGATAGATTTATTGGTAGACAGAATGATAGAAAGAATGATAGAGAGAGTGATAAATAAATTGATTTACAAATAGATAGATAGATTAATAAATAGATTGATAGTCATTTTCAAAAATAGATTGATAGACAAATTAATAGATGGATTGTTTGATAGATTGATAGACAGATTGATAGACAGATAGATAGATAGACAAATTAGTAGACCGAAAGATAGAAAAACATCTAGATAAATAGATAGACTGATAGAGAGATATATAGATAATAGAAAGATAGATAGATTAATACACAGATAGATAGACAAAAAGATAGAGAGATGGATGGTTAGATTGATAGGTAGATTTATAGATAGATTGATAGTAAGATTGATGACAAATTGATATACAAATAGATAGAGAGTTTTATAAATAGATAGATAGATAGATAGGCTTATTTATATATACATAGATTGCTAGATAGTTAGACAGATAGATAGAAAGATAGATATACAAATAGATAATAGATAGATATATAGATACATTGACAGCTAGATAGATGGATAGATAGATATATGAATTATTAAATAGTTAGATTTAGAAATTTATTGATAGATAGATTCACAGATAGATAGACAAATAGATAGGCACATATATAGAAAAATGATATACATATGGATTGACAAAGAGATATATTGAAAGAGAAATATATATAGATAAATAGAAACATAGATAAATAAAAATAGATAATTAGATAGAAATATAGATAGATAGTTAGACAAATAGAGAAACAAATAGATAGATAGATAGAAAAATAGTTAGCTAGATAGACAAATTGATAGTTAGATAAAGAGATATACAAACATATAGATAAATAAATAGTTAGATAGAAATATAGATAGACAAATTGATAGACAGACAAATAGATATTAGATAGATATATAGTTTGACAAATAGATAGACAGACAGTCATATAGTTAGACATATAGATAGAAAGATAGATATATATATATAGACAGACATTTAGATAGACAAATAGACGATAGACAGACAAAAGAAAGAAAGATAGACAAATATACAGATATACATATATACACAATTAGGTTGCTAGACTATCAGGTAGGTAGAAAGTGAGAAAAACGAACAAACAAGAAAACAAATAGACAGATAGAAACATAGATATATAAATTGATAGATAGATTAAAGACAGACAAATATATTGATAGATAGATTTCTAGACAAATACATAGATATATATTGATTGATATATAGATATATATTGATTGATATATATAGATAAATAGACAGGTAGGTAGAAACATAGATATATATTGATAGATAGATAGATTTCTAGACAAATACATAGAAAAATAGATAGAAAGATAGATAGATATATAGGTAGATAGACAGATAAACATATAATTTGATAGATAGATAGACAAATACATAAATAGACAAATAGATAGACAAATATATAAAAATAATTATATAAAGATAGGTAAATAGATAGATAGATAGTTAGTTAGTTAGTTAGATAGATACATAGATTAAATGATAAATTAATATAAAAATAAATAGAAAAATTGCTAGACAGATAGATAGATAGATAAATTGATAGAGAGATCAATAGACTGATAGATATATAGATAGATATATAGATTGATTGATATAGAGATGATAAATATAATGAAATACATATAGATAGTATATAGATAACTAGTCAAATAGATATGTATGTTATTAGAAAGATAAATAGACATATATATAGAGATACAGATAGATAAATAATTAGATAGATAGACAGTTAGATTGAGAGAAACAAGATAGATAGACATATAGATAGATAAATAGTTAGATAGAGAGATAGAAATAAAGAAAGATAGATAGATATATAGTTAGATAGATAGATAAATAGTTAGATAGAAAAATAGATAGATAGAAAGATAGATAGATAGATAAACAAATTGATAGACAGATGAATAGATAGATAGTTAAATAGATTGATAGATAGATTGAAAGACAGATAGATTCAAAGACTAATAGACAATTAGATATAGAAATAGATAGGCATATAGATAGCAAGATAGATAAATAGATAGACTAAAAGATAGGCAGATATATATATATAGACATATTGATAGATAGATTGATAGAAAAATTATTAAAAATTTTTATAGATAGATTGATAGACCAATTGATTGACATATTGATCGACAGATAGATAGATAGATAGATAGATTGATTGATAGAATAGATAGATTCAAAGATACATTGATAGAATGATTAAATGAAAAATAGAGAGACAGACATATAAATACAAATATAGATTGATAAAAAGATAGATAGATAGACAGATAGTTAAAAAGATAGACAAATAGAAAGGTAGATTGATTAATAGATAGATAGATATATATACAAATAGACAAATAGACAAATAGATAGACAAAAGATAGACAGATAGATAAATATATACATAAATAAAAAAACACATAGATATATAGATAGATAGATAGATAGAGAGACATATATATAAATAGATTGATAGATTATTAGAAAGATAGAAATAAAGAAAGAAAGATAGATAGATAGAAGGCATATAGATAGAAAGAATGATAAATAGAAAGATAGATAGATAGATAGATAGATAGATAGTAAGATAGATAGTTATAAAGATATATAGACGTATAAATAGATAGATAGATAAAAAGATTGATAAACATATAGATAGATATATGATATAGATAGACAGATAGAAAAATATATAGGAGATAGATTTATAGAGAGATGATTAGATAAATAGACATATAGATATATAAAGAGGTAGAAATATTGATATATACATTGATAGACAAATAAGATCATCAGAAAGATAAATAGATAGATAGATAGACATATAAATAGATAAAAAGATATACAGATACATAGATAGACTTATAGATACAAAGTCGATCAGGCATGTAAACAATCAAGCATATAGAAATATAAAAAGATACATAGATATATATACAGGCAAATAAATAAAAATATAGATAGATAGATTACTAGATATATAGATAGATATATTGATTGATTAATAGACATACAACTTGATAGATAGATAGAGATTGATAAATTGATAGATAATATAGATAGACAAATAGATAAATGGATAGATAGATAGATAGACATATATATTGATTTATAGATAGATAGAAATATAGATCGATTTATAGATAGATAGATATATAAACATATAGATAGACACACAGATAGTTAGAAAGATTGAGAGATAGATCGATAGAGAGATAGAAAGATATACAGATAGAAAGATAGAATGATAGATAGATAGATAAATAGATAGGTTGAATGATAGATAGGTATATCAACAATTGAAAGATAGATAAATAGATAGATACATAGATATAAAGAAAGTTAAATAGTTAGATTGATAGATTGATAGATAGATTGATAAATAGATAGTTAGATAGACAATACATAAATAGATAGATAGATAGATATATGACAGATAAATTGACAAATTGATGGACAAAATGATATATAGATTGATACATAGATTGATAGAAAGATTAATAGATAGATTTTTAGTCATATAATACACAGATTAATAGTAAAATTAATAGACAGAATGATAGACAGATTAATAAATAGATTGATAAATAGATTGATAGATAGATGATTGACAAATAAATAGATAGAAAACTAGTTAGATAGATAGATTGATGTACATATTTATAGACAGATTTATAGACAATTTTATAGACAAATTGTTATAGAGTTTGATAGACAAATTGATAGATAGATTGATAGACATTTTAATAGTTATATTGATATATAGATTGATAGATAGATTGATATACAGATTCATAGATATATTGATATAGATTGATAGACATAAAGTTTGTAAAATTAATAGAAAGAAAGATAGATAGATAGATAGATTTATAGACAGATAGATTTATAAATAGATAGATAAATAGATAGATTGACCGATAGATATTAAGACATACAGATACATAGATTATTACAGATAGACATATAGATAGATAGATTGATTGAAAAAAATTGATAGATAGATAGATGGATTGATAGTGAGATTAATAGATAGATTGATAAATAGATTGAAAAAAAGATTGATAGAAAAATTTATTAAAAGATAATAAAATAAGTTTGATAAATAGATAGATAGATAGACAGATAGATAGGCATATAGATTGATATATAGATAGACAGATAGATAGTTATATAGATAGAAAAATATATAGATTATTATGAAGATAGAAAGAAAGATATATAGTCAAATAGATAGATAGATAGATATATAGATAGATATAAAGAAAGCTAGATAGATAGATAGTTATATATATATATATATATATATATATATATATATATATTTATAGATAGATAGATATACAATTAGATATACAGATAGATATTAATATAGATAGATAGATTGATAGATAAATTGATAGATAGATAGATAGATAGATAGACAGATAGATATAAAGATAGATATATAAACATACAAAGAAAGAAATAGTTAGATCGACATACATATATACAGATAGACATATAGATATACAGACTAACAGATAGATCAATTGTCAGGCATGCACACAATCATGCTGGTAGATATACAAACATACATACAGATAGAAAGATAGAAAACATACAGATAGATATATAGATCGATAGATAGACATACATATAGACAGAAAGAAAGATATATAGATAGATAGATATATATACATAATAATATAAAGATAGATAGATATATATATATATATATATATATATATATATATATATATATATATAAATAGATAGATAAATACATAAAGATAAACACATAATTATAAATAGATAAATAGATAGAAAGATATAAAAATAGAAAGACAATTAGACAAAAAGGGAGATAGATATGTTGACTAAAAGCAATATAGACAAATAGATAGATAGAAAGATAGGCAGATCGACTGGCAGATAAGTATATGCATAGATAGATAGACAAATAGACATGTATCTAGATAGATAGATAAACATATAGATAGATTATAAAATAAATAGATAGAGTTATAAACAGATAGGTAGATAGACATATATAAAGATAGACAGATATATAGTTAGTTATATAGAGTGATAGAGAGATAAATAGATAGTCAAATGATAGATTATCAGATAAGGAGATAGACAGATAGACAGATAGATAGAGAGACAGATAGACAGACAGACAGATAGATAAACATATAGATAGGTATATATTTCGATAGAAAGATAGATAGACTAACATATATATAGATAAATAGAAATATAGATAGAAAGATAGAGATACAGATAAAAAAAAGATATAGATTGATAGAAAAATATATAAATATATAAATAAATAGATACAGAGATAGAGATAGATCGAAAGATATAAAGATAGAAAGGTTGATAGATAGATCGGTAAATAGATAAATTGATAGACTGATATATAGATAAATAAATGGTTAGTTAGTTAGATAAAATAATATGTAGTTAGCTAGCTAGGTAGGTAGGTAGGTAAATTAATAGATAGAAAGATAAATAGATAGATAGAAAAATATACAAATATACTGGTAGATAGATAGATAGATAGTACATAAAGATAAAAATACATATAGATATATATAGATAGAGATAGAGAGAAAAATAAATTGCTCGATAGATTGATAAAAATATTAATAGATAGTCTAGTAGATAGATAGAGTGATCGGTAGATAGACAGATACATAGGTAGACATATGACAAAAAATAAATAAACATGTAGATAGATAGACATATAGTTAGATAGAAAGACATATAGATATATAGAAAGACAAATAGATAGGCATATAGAAATTATACAAATAGATAGATAGATAGATTGTAATATAGACAGATTGATAGATAGATATATAGAGAGAAATAGACACATAGATAGCCATATAGATAGATAAATATACAGATAGATAGATTATTATAAAGATAGATAGAAAGAGAGATATAGAGATAGATATACATATTCATAAATAGAAAGATTGATTGAAAGAAAGATATACAAATAGATAGAAAGATAGATTGATAGAGAGATAGATATATAGATTCATAGAGATATTTATACAGATATAAATAGACATATATATAGATAGATAGATATATAGTAAGATTAATAGATATATAGAGAGATCGATATATATATAGATTGAAAGATAGAGATATAGATAGATAGATAGATTGATTTACAGATAGATAGACAGACAAATAGATAGACAGATTTATAGATAAATCGATAGATAGATAGATAGAGAGACAGATAGATTGAAATATAGATAGATAGATAGATAGAAAGACAGATAGACAGATAGATAGACAGATAAAAAGATATATAAATAATTATATAAATAGATAGACAAATAGATAGATCGATAGATAGATATATAGACATATAGATTGTTTGATAGACAGATAGATTAATAGACAGATAAATAGAGAAATAGATACATATTTTGATAGTCAAATTGATATATAAATTTATAGACAGATTGATAGATTGATTGATAAAAATATAAATAGACAAATTGATAGAAAAATAGATTGATAGATATATAAATAGCTAAATAGAGAGATAGATAGATGAATAGATAGATCGAAAGATAGATACAAAGGCATAGAGAGAGAGAGATATATATATATATATATATATATATAATAAAAGAAAGATAGATAGAATGATAGATTGAATAATAGATAGTTATACAGATAAACAGATAGAATAATAGATATATAGATAGATATTTAGATAGAAAGATAGACAAATAGATATAAATATATATAGTTAGACAAATATATAGATAGACTGGCAGACTGATAGACGAAAATATAGAAAGATAGAAATATAAAAATACATAAAGACTGAAAGATAGAAAAATATAAAGAAATATAAACATACAAACAAAAAGATAGACATTTAAAGATATGCAGAAACACAAATATATAAACATACTTACATAGATATAGATAGATAGAAAAATAGATATTCATAGATGTAGACTAACAAATAGATAGATAGACACTGATAGAAAGATAAACAGATAAATTGATAGATATATAGATAGACTTATAGATAGATAGATAAATAGTTAGGTAGATAGATAGTCAGGAATAAAGATAGAAAGAATGATAGAAAGATAGACATACAAATAAATAAATAGACATATAAATAGACAAATAGATGCATAGACACATAAAAAATAGATAGAAAGATAGATACTATGATAGATAGATATATAGAAGTTGTAAGTAATTTGATAGATAGATTTATAGATTGATTGATTGATAGTTTCATTGATAGTTTGATAGACATATAGATATATAGATTTATAGACTGATTGATATACACATTGATAGATAAATTGATAAATATATAGAGATAAATATAGATAGATAGATAACTTGATAGATAGAAAGAATATTACAAATAAAGATAAATAGATAGATAGACTTTTAGAAAGGCAAATAGAGAGAGAGAGAAAGACAAAAAGATAGACAGATAGATAAGATGATAAATAGTTTATTAGATTGATTGATTGATATATAGTTAGATGGATAGATAGAAGATAGATAGACTAATAGATATATAGATAGATAGATAAATAATGATATAGACATATAGATGGATAGACAGATAGATAGACATATAGAAAGATAGTTATACAGACAAATAGAAAGTTAGATAGACAGAAAGATAGATATATAAATAGACAGATAGATAATTAAATAGATAGATAGATAGACAGAAAGATAGATAGATAGATAAATAGATAGATAGATATATAGATAGATAGATAGATAGCTAGATAGATATACATATAGATTGAAGATAGATAGACAGATATGCAGATATTTGACAGATAGAATAGATAGAAAGATAGATAGACAGATTAATAAACAATTAGATAGGCCGATAGATAGGCAGATAGATATATAGATAGATAGATAGACAGATAGATAAAAAAAGAGAATGACAGATAAAGAGATGGATAGAAATAAAGATATATAGATAGATAGATAGATAGCCAAATATATAGATAGATAGATTTATTGATTATTAGGTAGAAAGATCGAAAGATATATATATATATATATAGATAGATTGATTGATTGATAGATAAAAAGATAGACAGATAAATAAGAATATATATAAATTTTCAAATAGAAACCTAGATAAACAGATATATAGATTGACAAAATTATAGTCAAATAGACATACTTAGAGACTAACTAACATACAAATAAATTGACATACAATCTGTTAGATAGACAGATAGATAGACATACACTGATAGAAAGATAGAAAGATAGATAGATAGATAGACAGACAGATAGATAAATAGACATATAAAAAATAGAAAAATAGAAAGATAGATAGATAGTATGATAATTAGATAGATGGATAGATTGATCAATACATAGATAGATTTTTAGATAGATAAGAGAGATAGATAGATATAAGATAGAAAGATAGAAAGATAGATGAATGGATATCCTGATAGAAAGATAGATAAATATGAAGGATAGATAGATATATAGATAGA
This sequence comes from Sapria himalayana, assembly GCA_029783825.1. Classification (NCBI taxonomy): domain Eukaryota; kingdom Viridiplantae; phylum Streptophyta; class Magnoliopsida; order Malpighiales; family Rafflesiaceae; genus Sapria; species Sapria himalayana. Next base: position 75,788 of record JAREIK010003705.1, read on the forward strand.
CATATCGGATAGATAGATAAATAGATAGATAATAGATAGAAAAATAGATAGACAGACAGACAGATATATATATATATTATAATATATATATATATAGAAAATATATATATATATATATATATATAGAACACACACAACACCACACACCAAACAACACACACACTAACAAATATATAGATCGATAGATATAATAATATATTGATAGATAAATAGATATAATAATATATAAATAAATAGACAAAAAGATGATAGAATGATAGACAGAAAGATAAACATATAGATAGATAGATAGATAGATAGATAGACAATTAATAGATAGATCGATAGATAGATAGATTGAGAGGTAGAGAATAGAGTGATAGAATGATAGAGAGGTAGAGATAAAGAAAAGTAGAGATGAGATTTAGAGAGATATTAAGATCTAAAGAGAGTGATAGAGAGATACATAGAAATAAATTCAAATCGATCGACAGATAGATACACAGATACATAGACAAATAAATACACATAAAGATAAAAAGATAGAAAGATAGAAAGAAAGATACATAGATTGACGTGTAGATAGAAAGATTATTAGACGGATAGATTAACAAATAGATAAATAGAAAGAAATACAGATAGAAAGATTTAGAGATAGATGGAAATATATTTAAATAGATAAACAGAAAGATAGTCATATATATAGACAGACAGATAGACATATAGAAAGATAAATAGGTAGATAGATTGATTGATTGATTGACAAAGAGATATATAAACAGATAAATAGATAGATAGACTACAAAACAGATAGAAAGATAGATTGATTGATAAACAAATAGATATGTAGATAGATATATAGATATACATATAGTTAGTTAGATAGACATAAAGATTAACATATAGATATATATTAGATAGACATATAGATTGAAAAATGTACAGAGATATAGATAATTATATAATATAGATAGATAGGTAAACATATAAACATATAAAGTTACACATATAGTCAATTAGATAGATAGAAAGATTGAGAGAT
>JAREIK010003705.1:83517-111928 GCA_029783825.1 Sapria himalayana
ACATCCATCTATCATTATATGTTATAATGTCTATCTTTCAATATGTATATCTAGATATCTATCTATCTACCTGTCTACTGCTATCTCTCAATCTATTTATTATAATTAATATCTAATATGTTCATTCTTCTATATCTCATCTACTATCTACCTGGCTACCTATTTGTCTGTATATATGTCTATAGTCTCTCACAATCTATCTATCTATCTTTTTTATTTATATCTATCTATTTTTCAGTTAATATCGATCTATTTATGTGTAAATCTATCTATCTATCTATCTATCTTTATATCTATATATCTGTCTTTTCAAATTACCTATTTGTCTCAATACTATATTTACCTATCTCTCTTAGTGTATATCTCTCTATATGTATATTTATCTATCTGTAACTTCTATCACTCTATCATCAATCTATCTATCTATCTATTTTTTTTCTATCAATATATCTATCTATCTACCTCTGTCTATAGATTTATATATATCTTTATCATTCTTCTATTTGTCTATCTATCTATCTTTAGTCTATCTGTCAATCACTCATCTATATATTTATTTATCTATCTATCTGCTATCTAACTACTATCTTGTGCCTATATATCTATTTGTATACTGTCTTTCTATCTATGTGTCTATCAGCCTATCTATCTATAATCTATAAATCTATATGTCTACTTATCTATCTATCTATCTATCTATCTATCTGTATATATGCCTATCTATCTATTGTCTATCCATATATCTATATATATATATATCTCTATCTATCTAAATAGTATCTATCTATCTATCTATATCTATCAATCTATCTATATATATATATATCAATCTATCTTTCTATTGATCTATCTATCTATCCTTTATCTATCTGTCTAATTATTTATCTATCTGTCTATTTGTGTATCCATCTATCTGTCTATCTATCGTCATCTTTCTATGTATTTATTTTTCTATCTTTCCATCTATCTGTCTATCTATATATTAATCTATTTTTCTATCTTTTTATCAATTTATTTGTCAATCTATTGTCTATCAATCTCTATATCACTCTGTCTATATATATGTCTCTTTGTCTATCTGGCTATCAATTATCAAACTTTCTATCTTTTTCTCTATCTATCTATCTAATTGTCTATCTCTCTATCTTTATATCTATAGTATGTCTTCATCTGTCTATACTATTTCCATGTCTCTGTATTTTTTCTCAGTGTCACTCTATTGTCTCCCTATCTATATTTCTATTTATTTGTCTTTTTCTCTATCTATTCTATCTATGTATCTATCTTTCTTTCTATGTATCTCTCTATATTTCTATCTATGTATCTATCTATTTTCATATCTATCTAACTATCTTTCTATCTATCTACGTATCTATCTAATTGTATATCTGTCTATCTATCTATCTTTCAATCCATCTATTTGTCTATGATTCAACATATCTATTTGAATATCTATCTATCGTTAAATCTATTTATCTTTCTATATGTCTATTACAATATTTTTTCTGTCTAAATGATTATAGTTCTATTGATCTATCAATCTATCAATTGATCTATCTGTCTATCTAGCTGGATATCTATCTATAACTTTCTATCTATTTGTCTATCTTTTTATCTGTCTCTCTATTTGACTATTAATCTTTCTATTTATCTTTCTATCTATCTATATATCTATCTATATATTTATCTATTTTTCTATCTATTTATCTATCTATTTATCTATCTATTTATCTATCTATCTGCCTATCTATCTATATGTATATCTATTTATCTATTTCCCTAACTACCTATCTATGTATATATCTATCAATCTATCAACCTATTTATCTATTTATCTGCATATCTATCTGTCGATCGATCTATCTATCTATATTTTAGTCTGTCTATCTATTTGTCTATCTATCTATCTAATAATTAATCTATCAATATGTCTTTTAATCTGTCTATCAAATTGACTATTTATATTTCTATCTATCTGTCTATCTATCTCTCTTTTTATATATTTGTCTATTAGTTTGTCTATCTATCAAACCATTTGTATATCGATCCATATGTCTAACTATCTGTCTATCCTAATTTGTCTTTTTGTGTATCTATCTAACTAACTAACTATCTATCTATATATCTTACTGGATGTCTATCTATCTACCTATCTATTTGTCTACCTATTTGTCCATTTTTTATCTATTTGTCTATCTATCAATCTATATATCTAAAGTATCACGATCAAACTTTAAATCTTTCTATTTATCTATGTGTATATATATATATATATCTATATATCTATCTATGTATCTATCGATCTCTCTAACAAAATATATGTGTAACTATCAATCTATATATATATCTATCGATCTATCTATCTGTTTGTTTATCAATATATTTAACAATCTGTCTATCAATGTGTCTATTAATCTATCAATCAATTAATCAATTAATCAAGTAATCAATCAATCAATCTATCTATCTATCTAATAATCTATCTATCAATTTATGTATCTAATAATCTATCTATCAATTTATGTATCTATCTCTTTAATTATTTGTCTATTTATCTATCTATTTATTTGTCTATCAACATGTCTATTAATATGTCTATTTATCTGTCTATCAATATGTCTTTTAATTTATCTTTCAATCTATCATTCAATCTATCTATCCAACAATTTATCTATATGTCTATCTATTTGTATAACTATTGGTCTATCTATCTATCAGTATAACATCATGTTTATCTATCTATCACTCTATCTATCTATCTATCTAGTTATCTATCAATCTATTTAAATATCTTCCTATCTATCTATATGTCTATCTATTTTACTATCTACCAATAAATCAATCAATAAATCTATCAATCTATCTACCTATAAATCTGTCTATCAAACTATATTTCTATCTATTTGTCTATCTTTCTATATTTGTGTCTATCTGTCTATATATCTATTGTATGTCTAACAATCTATCTATCTTTATGTATGTGCATCTATCTATGTGTCTATATATCTATCTATCTATTTGTTAGTCTATTTGTCTATGTGTATTTCTGCCTGACTGTGTGTCTCAACGACTATTTTTCAACCTAACTATATATTTTTTTATTTGTCTATTTGTTTGTTTATTTGTCTACTTATCTATTTGTCTATCTATCTACTTGTAAATCTTTCTATCTAACTATATATATATATATATATCTATCTATCTATACGTCTTTTTAATTGTCTATTAATCAATCTATTTATCGCTCTAACAATCTGTCTATCAATCAACTATCTATCTTACTATCTATCATTATATCTATTTATCTATCTATCAATTTATCTATCTATTTTTTATCTATCTATTTATATATTTGTCTATCTTTCTATATATTTTTCTATTTATTTTTCTATCTATCTATTAGTCTATATATTTTTCTATCTATTTATCTATTTAACTATCTATACATGTATCTATCTATTTATCTATTTGTCTAATAATCTATCTATCTATCAATATATATGTTTTTCTATATTTCTATTTATCTCTCTATCAATCTGTCTATTTATCTATCTATCAATCTACATATCTATCTTTCTGTCTAGTTATCTATCAACCTATATATCAATCTATGTGTATATCTATTTTTCTATCTATCTATCTATCTTTATTTCTTTCTATGTATCTTTATATCTATCTATCTATCTATATATTTGTCTATCTATCTATCTATTTATCTGTCTTTCTATCTATCAATCTATCTATAAAACTATCTATCAATCTATCTATCAATCAGTCAATCAAATTGTCTATCTATCTGTCTATCTATCATTATGTCTATAAGTAAATCTATCTACCCATATGTTAGTCCAACTATATGTCTATTTGTCTATCTGTACATCGATATATATGGTTGTCTATCTGTCTATTTACCTTTATATCTAACTGTATGTATATTTGTTAGTGTGTTTGTCTATTTGTGTATCTACTTATCTATCTATTTGTCTAATAATTTGTCAATCTATCTATCTTCTTGTATATCTATCTATTTATCTTTCTATCTATCTATCTGTGTATATATCTATTTAACTATCTATCTATCTATGAATTTGTCTATATAGATAGGTATCTGTTTTTCTATCTATTTGTATATCAATCTATCTTTCAAAGACTCAGACTCTATCTATCTATCTATCAATCTATCCATCTATCAATAAATCTATATATCAATCAATCGTTCTATCTATTTGTTTATCTATTTGTCTATATATCCATCTATATTTTTATTTATTGTCAATCTATCGGTATATCTATTTGTCTATCTTTCTATCTATCTATTTGTCTAATAATCTATAAATGTCACTTTTAATCTATTTATCTATCTATCTTTTCTTTCTATTCTGTATATCTATATATCTATCTATCGATTTAACTTTCTATCAATCAATCATTCTATCTGTCTATCAATCTTTCTATTAATCGATTAATCTATCTTTCTATCTATTTGTCTATTTATTTACGTATCTATATTTCTACCAATGTCTCTTTCTATCTGTCTATAAATCTATCTATCTATTTGTCTATCTACCTATCTATCTAATAATCTTTCTAATAATCTATCTATCTATTATTCAATCAACCTATCTATCAATTTGTCTATAAATCTATCTGTCTAACTATTTTAAAATCAATCTATCAATCTGCTTATAAATTTGTGTATTAATCAATCTATCTATATATGTCTATCTATTTGTAAATCTATTTGTCTATCTATTTGTCTAACTATCTATCAATCTGTCTGTCTGTCTGTCTATATATCTATCCATCTAAGTGTCTATCTATCTATTTATCTATCTATATGTAAATCTATCTATCTATCAATATGTTCATCAATCTATTTATCTATCTAGCTATCAATCTGTCTATCAATCTAACTTTCAAACTATCTTCTATATATAATTGTTTATCTATATATCTATGTGTCTGTCTATATGTCTATCTATTTGTCTATCTATCTATCTATCTATCTGTTAAGATGTCTATTTGACTATCTATCTATGTATCTTTCTATCTATTTATCGATCTATCTATCTATTCATTTATCTATCAGTCTATCTTTTTCTTTCTATCTATTTATCGATCTATCTATCTATTCATTTATCTATCAGTCTATCTTTTTCTTTGCCTTAGTATTTATCAGCCTGAATATCTTTCTAACTGACTTCATGTCTATGTCACTTTTGGTCTATCTATTTATTTGTTTTTCTAGTTGTCTTTCTATTTGTTTGTTTGGCTCTCTATCTATCTATCTTTCTTTCTTTCTTTCTTTTTTTAATTCTATATAAATGTATATAAAAATGTCTATCAATCAATCTATCTGTCTGTCTATCGATCTTTTTATATACATGACTATCTATCTATCTAACTATTTTGTATATCTACTTGTTTGTATGTCTATTACTTTGCCTATCTATTTATCTATCAATTTCATTGTCAATTTGTCTATCTGTCAATCTATCTACCTACCTATGTATCTAATAATATATCTATTTATCTGTATATCTATCTATCTATCTATCTATCAATCTTTATTTATATCAATCTATCTATCAATCTATCTATTTGTCAATTTTTCTATAAATTGCTCTATCAATCTATATATCAATTTATCTATCAATTATTCTATCTATCTATCAATCAATCAGTCTGTCTATTTATTTTTCTATCTATATGTATATCTATATATCTATCTATATGTCAATCAATTTGTCTATATATCTATCGATCTATCTATCTAATAATCTATAAATGAATCTATCTTTCTATCTTTCTATCTATCTCTAATCAATCTATCTATCTATTTGTAAATCAATTTGTCTATAATCTTTCTAACAATCTATTTATTAATTTATCTATTAATATATCAATCAATCTTTCTATCAATCGATCTATTTACATTTTTATCTATATGTCTATATGTTTGTCTATATATCTATCTATCTATTTGTCTATCTATTTATCTGTCTATCTATCTATCTATTTATCAATCAATCTATCTATATAAAAATCTATATATCTATCAATATATCTATCTCTCTGTCTATCTATCTATCTATTTATCTATCAACTTGTCTATTAATTTTTCTATCAAGCTATCTATTAATCTGTCTATCAATTTATCTATAGATCTATCTTTCAATCTATTTAAGAATCAATATGTTTATATATTTGTCTATATATATATCTATCTATCTATATATCTATTTGTCTATCTATCTTTATATCTTTCTGACTATATATATATATCTATCTGTCATCAATCTTTCTATAAATCAATCTAACGAGAATATCAAATTTTCTGTCAATTTGTCAATCAAAATATCTAGCTATCTATTTGTCTATCTGTCTATCTGTGTGTATGTCTAATTGTTTGTATGTCTGTCTATCTATCTATTTATCTATCTGTCTATGTACGTGTCTATATATATGTGAATATATATATATATGTCAATCTATTAGTCTATCTACCTATCGATATATTTGTTGATCTATTTGTCTTTCTATATGTCTATATTTTCTCAATCTATTGTTTTATATATCTGTCTATCTATCATACTATCTACCTATTTATTTTTTGTCTATTTGTGTTTTTATCAATCTCTCTATCTAGCTATCAATTTGTTTATCAATATGCCTATCAATTTGTCTATCAATCTGTCTTCCAATCTAACTATAAATTTAACTATCAAAATGTCTATTAATCTGTCTATCTAAATGTATATTTTCTTTTTATTTATATGTCTATCTTTTTTTCTATCTATCATCTATCTATCTATTTTTATATCAAAATACCAATAAATCAATATATTTATATATCTATCTTTTTCTAATTATCTGTTTATTTATATGTCTATCTATCTATTGATCTATATATCTATTATTAATATGTCTATCTATCTATCTATCTATATATCTGTCTGTCTATTTATCTGTCAAATTATCTTTCTATCTATCTTTCTATCTATCAATCTATTTATTTGCCTATTTATTTATCTATGTATTTTTCTATCTTTCTATCTACCAATATTTTATATATATGTTTATCAATCTATCTATCTATCTATCAATTTGTCTATCAATATGCCCATCAATATCTCAATCAATCTATCAAAAAATGTGTCTATCATTCTATCTATCTATATGTCTATCTATCCATCTATTTATATATCTGTCTATCTATCAATTTATCTCTTTATCTATATATACATATATCTATCTATCTATCGGTCTATATATCTATGTATTTATCTATCAATCTATCCATCAATATATTTCTCAATATATCTTTCTATCTAACTCTCTATCAGTCTATCTTTGTATCTGTATTTCTATCTATTTATCTATCTATATGCCTATCTATATGTCTATCAATCTATTTATCAATCTTTCTACCTATTCGTCTATCTATTCGTCTATCTATTTATCAATATATCTATCTATATATCTATATAATATTTTGTATAACTTTCTATCTATTTGTATATCTATATATCTATCTTATTGTTTATTAACCTGTTTATCTCTCTCTATCAATCTATCTATGAATCAATATTTCAATCTGTCTAATAATATGCCTTTCAATATGTTAATCAAACTATCCATCTTTTTTTCTATCTATTTGTCTATCTATCTATCTATATTTTTATTTCTCTCTCTGTCTATCTTTCAATCTATCTTTCTATCAATTTTTCTATTTGTTTGTCTATCACTCTATCTATCTATTTTTCTATCTATTTGTCTATCTATCTGGATATCTATTTATCTATCTATCTTTCTAATTTTCTATCTCTCTATCTATCTATCAATCTATATATCTATCTATTTATCTATCAAAATCTTTGTCAATCTATCTGTCTAACTATCTATCTTTTTTCTATCTATTTATCTATCTATCTATTTGTCTATCATCTATTTATATAACTATCTATCATTTTTTCTATCAATTTGTCTATCAATATGTCTATCAAATTGTATTTTTTATTTTTCTATCTATCTATCTATATATCGATCTATCTATCTATCTATCTATTTATTTTCTATCTATATATCAGCTATCTATCTGCTAAATATTGTCTATTTTTGTATCTATCTAATAATTTGTTTATTTTTTGTATATCTATCTATCAATTTGTCAATGAATTTATTTATCTATATGTCTATCTATTTGTCAATCTATCTATTTATCTATCTGTCTATCTATTTTTATATCTATTATTTTATTTATATATTTGCTGTTTGTTTATCTATTTCCTGTTTGTTTATCTATCTATCAATCTATTTTTAAAACTATCTATTTATCTATCTATCTTTTTATCTCTCTATAATTCTATTTGTCAATCTATCTTTCTGTCTCACAATCCATTGTCTCTCCATCTATTTATCTATCTATTTGTTTGTATTTATATCTATTTGTCTATCTATGTATCTTTCTAATGTCTATATGTCTATCTATCTATCTATCTGTTTATCTATCTATCTGTTTATTAGTCAATTTGTCTATATTTCTATTAGTATATTAGTTTTTCAGTTTATATATCGATCTTTATTTCTATTTCTATATATGTCTAATTGTCTATCTTTATATATGCCTATTTGTCTATCTATTTATCTATTTATAATACTATTTGTATATACCTCTATTTGTGTATCTATCTATCTATATATGTTTCCGGATCTCTATTAATATGTCTATCTATATATCTATCTATCAATTTATATATCAGTCTATCTATCTATCTAGCTATCAGTTTATATATATATATATATATATATATATATATATATATATATATAATATCTGCCTATTTGTCTATTTTTATATCTATATATCTATCAATCTATCTATCTTTCTATCTGTCTACCTATCTATCTCTCAATCTATCTGTCTATCTATCTATCTCTCAATCTATCTATTTATCTATCTATCAATCTATCAATCTATTTATCTATTTATCTATCCATCTATCTATCTATTTATATATCTATCTATCTGCATATCCATTTATCTATCTATCTATCTATGATTCCATATTTAAATCTATCTATCAATCTATTTATAAAATTGTCTATCTATCTGTCTATCTGTATGTCTCCTAGTATATTTGTCTATCTATGTGTCAATGTGTCTACTTGCCTATTTGTCTATCTGTTTGTCTGTGTGCTTGTCTAATTGTCAATCAATCTGTCTGTCTGTCTATTTATCTACCTATCTGTTCTAAAATTTATCTAGTATTCTGTCTATCCATCTATCTTTCTATATATCTAGTTGTTTATCTATCTGTCTAACTATCTATCTATTTGTTATTCTATCTATTTGTCTGTCTATTTGTGTTTATGTTTATCTATCTGTCTATCTATCTATCTAAAAATATATATATCTGTTTATGTATATATCTGTCTATTTATCTGACAATGTAATTGTTTGTTAATCTATCTATCTGTCTATCTAACTATCTATTTATCTATATATCTATCAATTTGTCTTTCAAATTGTTTATCAATCAATCAATCTATCTGTCTATCTATCTTTCAATAAATCTATCTATCTTTTTGTCTATATTTTTGTCTATCTATTTGTCCATCATTTGTTTATCTAGTTGTCTTTCTATTTGTCTATCTATATGTCTATTTATTTATTTATCAATTTATCTATATCTATCTATCTATCAATATAACACCCTATCTACATGTTTATCTAAATGTCTATCTATTTGGCTATCTACATGTCTATCTATATGTCTATCTATCTATCTTTCTTTTTATCTATCTATGAATTCTCCAGTCTTTCTATTTATATTTCTATCTACAATATAAGAAAATGTCAGTTTAGCAATGGAAATTTAGCTACAGAAAAATCCCTAGCTAACTAGTGAGGGTTTAGCTAAAGAATGGCAAAGGAATTTTGATTTTATATTGAAATAAATTTTTGTGATCGATTAGGGATGGAAATGTTAGTAGATTTCAACATAAAGAAAATAGGGAAATTTAGTGACGGATATAGTGACAGAATATCACTAGCTAATTAGATTGATACAAAATCTATCATTAATATTTTTGTAGAATTTTGTGCAAAGAAAAGCTGTAATTTAGTGATGGATTTAGTGACATAATTTCTCTAGCTAATTAGATTAATGCAAAATCTATCTGTATATAATTATCAAAAAAAATTTTTTACTCTTTTATACTTTATTGCAAGTGATTATTTCTTAAATTTTATTTTTCACAAAAAATATTCATTTAGCTAGAGTTTTTTCCCTAGCTATTCGCACTGGGGATAATTTCCCTCTCTAATCTTTAATGATTTTATTTTTTAAAATTTATTATTTGTTATAATAATTTATTTAATTTTGTATATTAAATGTATGCCATTGTCTATAGCTGAGCAATCCTTAAAAGATACATTCTCCTTATAAAATTATAAAATTAGGATTTCATAAATAATAATTTATAAATATATAAATACAAAAAATTTTATAATTATAGGACTAAGATAACTATTTTAATGAATATAAAATTTTTAAAAAATTATACAAAAAATTTTCTAAATTTTTTATTTAAGAAACTTAAATATTTGTATTAAAATAAAATTAAATAATTAATTCTATAATTATAATAATTTGTATAGATAATTTTAAAAATAAGTGAGCATACATTAAAATTTCTACTAATAAAAAGCTAAAATAATTCATTGTATGATTACATAAAAAATATTTACAAAAATACTTGAATTAACGAATAAACTAATAAATATTAATATTATTTTAATTATAAAAATAAAATGTTATTATTATAGGAAACTTTAAAAAAAATATTTAAAATTTTTCATTAAATTTAAAAGAAAATAAATTTATAATTAAATATAAATACATAGATATTTTCTCATACTAAAATTTATAAGAATTAAACAATTAAATAATATTTTTACTATTAGCTTTTAATATTAAGTCTTTATTAAAATAATAAATATAATTTTTTTAATAATCTTCTCACATTTAGTAATTTTTAGAATTTTATAAATTATAAATGATATCTAATAATATGAAATTTTATGCCTTTAAAATTATTTATATTATCTTCATAAAAATTAATATGAATTCTTAAAAATTTATAACCATACAATATATATATTTATATATTTTTTAACATAAAGAGTATTTATAATTCTTAGGAGAGTGGATTGAAAACCAATCATCTTTTCATGTGTGTCTTGCTATATGAAGTTTATAAATTTTGTAGCCATGATTTGTTTTAGTTGGAAGACCAAACATCTTTTTTTTGAAATAGTTTATATATTTATTGGTAAATTTAATTAATAATTAAAAATTGTAAGGTGTTTTTTTTCATTCGTGCCTTGCTACACTCACATTAACTTGTTGAAAATAATTTATTACGTAAAAAAAAGATGAGTATTTATGGTTTATATATATTTATTGTTAATTAAATGTTTTGATAATTAAAATTTTAAACATTTATAGAATTTTAAAACTTGCAAAAAAGTGTATCTTATTGTGCAAAGGTAACTCTAAGTCTCTAACTAATGCCATCCACCTCTCTCTCTCTCGACATTGATAAATCAAAATGAAACCTAATAGTGGAAGCGATTTCCTTCAGAAATGAGTTTCTTATCGATTTGAGGTAGTCTTTCTACCATAATATAATCATCATCTGCAAGCATTTTGAAATACAGGATAGGCTGATCACAAGGGAGAACTATCAAAGATATCATGCCAGTCGTGCTTCCTCGATCTTCCTCTAGAAATTTTATTCACAACTTCATCTTCCATATCTTAATACCTTCTTCAACTTCACAACCACCCCCCATTGGAATGCAATATATGACAAGAACGATAGCATATATTCATTCAAGTAAGCACCATGTAATATCTTCTCATCAAATTTTGAATTTGTGACGTCTCCACTTTATTACATTGTTAGCGGCAAGTCAATCCCAAGCAATCATATTTTTGAGTACCTATGAGAAGTGATTTACTTAGGTATGAACCATTGAGGTATAGGGATATCAGTAAATAGAATAGAGAGACGTATTCAAGCAATTCTTGACAAGTTTGAGAGTTTCATTAGAACTTTTATTCATGAGTTATAAATTTTTTGGGAAAGAAAGTAAGTCGAGTGGAAGACGTGCATGTTCCATGACACCTGGCAGAAGCCTAGGTAGCCTTGGAATCTCCATGGTGGCATGCATGGTGCTTTTGGGAAGATGAGCAGGTTGTTATCAGGTGAGTACTTTATGTTAAATTGGTTTTGATCAAGGGTATGCTCATTAAGTAAAACTCTTGATCATGATCAAATTATATAGGATCAACCAAATTTTTTATTCATTTTCAAGTTCTTGACTTGTGCTCACCTACTTAAGATCTACTTAACCTTTCTAACCTTTTTAAAAAGCATGTAATTCACATAAAGATATCTCTATAGTTTTTCATATATTGTATTTTTTAATCATACAATACACTAGTAATCAAAATAATATTTGTGTTGAGTTACATAAACTATAATTATCAATCAGTGATAATCTATATATCACATCCAAATCCAATCAATTATATTTTGTCATGTAATTATTAGCAAGATTACTTAAATGAACTCATAATTATTATTTAGTTCTTGTGAGTCAGTTACATATTGTTGGTCAATTCTGCTCCCATGATTGTGATTCAGAAGAAGAGAATAACAAAAGAATAACAAATAATATATATTCCACAACCACAATCCAACCACGACAAAATCAAAAAAAAACAAAGAGAAACCACATCAGAAATACACGAAATAACAATGGTTCACTAGTTGGTCAACATGACTAGCTACATCAACCATAAAAATGCTTATGTATTTATAGATTATAATCAAAATAGACGTCCAAAATTTTTATAGTTTATTAATTTTGTTTAAATTTTTTAACATTTTTTTGACTTTATATATACATATCTATGCTGGAGAATTGGGTCGAGATCCCAATTTTTATGAGATTTTCAGGTGGATGAATGTGAAGAAAGCAGATGGTTAGTTTGTTGACAACAAGTCTCAGATTATTCCTTTAAGAATCTGTTATATTAATAAAATTTTATAAAACTATAATAAATTTTAAAAGTAGTTTGGAATCCAAAATATTAAATTTATTTTATGTATATCTAGAAAAGTATTTTTTTTCTATTTTTTCAAGGGAACTCATGGAGGAATGTGTGAGAGCTGCTTCTCAACAAGTTGAGGGTTCTATAGATCGTCAACCAATTGATTATGATCCTATCTATTTGGAGATGATAAAAGGTCATAAGAAGCAGCAAGTGTACGACATCGGTTCATAGGGAGTGATATTTTATTGTAGTAGTCGTGCTTCTAATTCATCTGTCATAGCAATGGTGGTTGAGTTTGTCGAACAACAAGTAATAGAAACAAATGAACATTTTGAAGTTATGGAGACCGAAATTAAAGAGAATGATGAGCAGATTTCTCATTTGAAGGAGGAAATACAAAAAATGAAAGAAGAAAAGGATGAGCAGATTACTCATTTGAAGGAATAAATGCAAAAAATGAAAGAAATGAATGAAAAGATGAAAGAAATAATGATGAGATTATATAAATTATGATTGTAATGCAACAAAAAATCTCTTATATGGAGTCACAGTTAGTAGCCTTGATGCGACAGATAGAATTCTGAGAACCAGCTGTGGAACTACTAAGAGGCTATCAAAAATGCACCAACTAATAATGAGGATGAATTTGTATCTAAATTATTTCTGAACTATTTTTAATTTTGAAAATGTGTAGATAAACAGGATGAGACTTTTTTGGTGGTATCATTTTTTCTTTATTCTAGTTTTGTTTTTTGCTTTGCCAAATAAGCTAACTATGAATCTTTGCAGGACATCTGATGTGAGACGCACGAATAAATTCTGATTCGAAGCTGTCAAACATTGTCATGATCCTTCCTATGGATGGGTACCATCTTTATCGATCTCTACTATATCAAAAGGAGGCTAAGCTATTATTATCTCCATTATTTTGAAATAATTAATTTTTTTACTCTAAACATCATTGCTGGTCATCATCTAGATATTTTTTGAAGTTGTATGATTATCAACATAGATTTATGTTTGTTCACATGTATAATGCTATTTTTATATATCTGTGAATATGTGTGTGTGTACCAGAATATTGTGGGTAGAGCATTAGCCTATTATAGGTATGTAAAAGGCTTGGCTGGTCCTCTTGGTGATGAGAACAGCATGCTAGTTTCTGAAGTTGTGAGATGAACGAATTACTTCTGGTCCAACACAGACCCAGGTTAGTTCTTGACACTCTTATTTCATGCAAATCTATGTTGTCGCTATTTAAATCTGTGACTGCTTATTATTGGTGATCGATGGAATTAAATTGTTTAAATGTTAATAGCCATTATGATTGCTAATGAAATTCAATTAAATGTGTTCATTTTGTTTGTTCTCCTTCTCTCGCATGTACATAGTTTCATGGATGATGATGGGCTTAACATGAGGAACTATCAAATGTGGCTATTACAGCCATTTTTATAGGTGCATCTTGATCTGAAACTAATACCTAGCATGAGAGACCATGACATGAAGCCTTTCTTACTAGGATGTGATCTTAACAACTTTATGGTTAATGCAAATAATTCATTCAATCCCCACGAATGTGTTGTGTCCAACACTTCTCTTGTAATGTAATACATAAGAGATGGGTGGATAAACTAGAGATATAAGTTATTGAAGTTTATGCCAAAAATATGAAGTATAAATGAAATAATACTAATTTTTTGCAATTTCATATCATCTGAGGCAATGTGATTATATTTATGTGTGTATATATGTATGTATATACTATAGTATATATGTACATATATTCTTAGTATCATATATATTGTAGTACATATGTACATATATACTTAGTATCATATATACTATAGTATATATGTACATATATACATAGTATCATATATACTGAGTATATATGTAGATATACTAAGTATATTTGCACATAAAATAGTGCAGTATATATTACATAAAGACTACACTATTATATTTACATATATACTATAATATATAAGTATGTATATACTATAGTATTATATGTACATATATACGTAGTATATATTTATATACTGAATTTGATGCCATGATCACTAAGAAATTAGACTAGTTTTTTAATTCTGTTCGAATTTGATACTTGCATGATGATGCCACAAGAGAAAACTGGTAAAGCAGATTAAAAAGCTAATGCTGAAGGGACTAATTGAGCCAGAAAAATCTGATATCTTCTCTTTGATTCTTGAAAGCAGAGTTGTTTCCTATTTCTTGTACAAGGATTCTAAAAGAATTATAGGAAGTACTTATGGCATGTGTATTTTTCAGGTTCTATTTTTCTTTTCTTTATGGATACTATGTTTATGATTCTCATCATTGCTAATAACTCCTTTTTCACCCTTGCAATTGTGTAGGATTCTGAAGGCTTAACTCCTAATAGTCTTGCAAGAATTATTGAAACTCTGGAAGGTGGTGGTCTAGTTGTTTTACTTCTTCAAACCCTATCATCACTTGTGAGTTTGTGTACCATGGTCATGGTGAGTTACATTTCATTGCTCATTATGTGCTTACACAAAAACATGATATGCATTCTTTGAACATTGAATTAGAATGTCTCTGTTGTTCTTGACATGTTAGGATGTTAACAAGAGATTTAGAATA
The DNA here is from genome assembly GCA_029783825.1 of Sapria himalayana. NCBI lineage: Eukaryota > Viridiplantae > Streptophyta > Magnoliopsida > Malpighiales > Rafflesiaceae > Sapria > Sapria himalayana. The sequence continues at coordinate 99,276 of JAREIK010003705.1, forward strand.
AAGTCACATTCTGAATTAGTTTCTCGTTTCAACGAGAAGTTTCTCTTATATGTGCATATAAGATAAATGCTAGTATATCTTTTATAAGTAAATACTGAGTATATATGTTCATATATATGTTCGTATATACTATAGAATATATGTACATATATACTACAGTATATACGTACATATATACTACAATATTTATGTACATATATACTACAGTATATAGGAACATATATTCTATAGTATATATGTAGATATATACTGTAGTATATACGTACGTATATACTTTAGAATATCTGTACATTTATACTCAGTATATCTACATGTATACTATAGTATATATTTATATATGCTGCAATAATATATGTAACTAATGAAATGCTAGTATATATGTACATATATACTGTAGTATTATGTATTTATCAAAACAGAACTTTTTTTATTTATTAATTTTGATTTGATTGATTGGTTTAATTTTCAAACAGAAATGGTACCACAATGTTCCCCAAACAAAGCTTGTAGAAGTGAAGGAATTTTTTGCGATACATGATGCCTCAAGACTAGGACATCTTTGTCAGAGCAGAAAGATGGTGATCAAGGAGCTGAGGGAAAGAAAGCAACGTCAATTTCACAAATAGATTATACTTTATGCACTGTCAATAGATACTTTAATGAAAAATATGTAATAAAATTTTGTTATGTTTTTGATTTAACTATGTAAAACAAGGGTTGAATAGATTGCTGTTATTCAAAGTTCTTATGCAAAACATATTTTCATCATCCTTTGTTGCACATGAGCATGGTGTAGTACTCCATTTTTCTATGTTCAAGTTACTTATAGATTTGTTGATGGTTACAACTACTGACGATGAGTCTCTATTTCATCTTCCAGTTCTTTTGTTGGCATGATAGCTTGGTCATGGAGGGGCAGAGCAACACCATTATAGGCCTTGGGACCAGAAGAGAGTTCTGGTTGCAGGGAGGCAAAATGCGAACTTTGATACGCCAAGCCTAGCTCGTGGCTTGTCTTCCAGGTTTTCCTCTAATAGTTTTCAAAGATATTTTTCTAAATTTAAGTAATCTTCGCATTACTTATTTATGTTTATTGTGATGTTTTGTGTCATCTTTGTGAAGTAAAAATGAGATAATACTAATTTGTTGTAGTGATGTGTCATTTGAGGCTATGTGATTATATATATGTACATATAAACTATAGTGTATACATACATATTTACTACAGTACATATGTATGTATATACTGAATATATATGTATGTAAATACTAAGTATATATGTAGGTATATACTGAGTATATATGTATGTATATACTGAGTATATTTGTACATATATATTGAGTGTATATGTACAATTAATATTGTAGTATATATGTATATATATACTCAGTATACTTCATATATACTGTAGTATATGTACAAATATACTCTATATATAAGTACAGATAATTTTGCAGTATTATATGTACATATATATTGAGTATCTATGTACTTAGTATATATGTACATAAAATACAAACTATATAAGTACTGAGTATATATGAAATATATAATGAGTATATATGTACATATAATACTGTAGTATTTATGTACATATATACTCAGTTTAAATGTACTTATAATACTATAGTATATATGTACATATACTGCAGTAATATATTTAACTTGTGAAATGCTAGTATATATGTATATATACACTATAGAATATATGTATATACACTATAGTATATATGTACATATATACTACAATATTATATATTTATTTAAATAAAGCCTTTTTTATTTATTTATTTTGATTTGATTGGTTGGTTTAAATTTTGTACAGATAAGATACCATAAAGTTCCCCATATGAAGATTGTAGAAGTGTAGGGATTTTTCAATAGACATGATATGTAGCGACTGATACAGCTTTGTCGCAGCAGAAAGATGGTGACCGAAGGAGGTGGGAGAAAGAAAGCAATGTCAATTTCACAAAGAGATTATATTTTATACATTATCGTTAGATACATTGTTGAATATGATATTATAAAATTTTGTTATGTTTTTGTTTTATCAATGTAAAATATTGTATCAGAATAATTTATAAACTGGTTTTAATTTATGTTAATTATAAATTATTATTTATAGTTTTTGTTTTTATTCAGATTAATATAAAAACATAAAATAATTAAATTAAATTGTTTGAAATAAAAATAAAATAGTGAAAATAGTATTGGAATGAAAATTGCTAGGTTTTTTTAGCTAATTTAGCCACAGAATTTTTCCTTACTAGTTTAGATAGATATTTACCCTTGCTAATTTAGCTAGGGAATTTTTTGAAGCTTCAAATTAAGGTCAAAATTAGCTAGGGAAATTATTAATTTAGCTGGGTAACTTTTTATTGCTAAAATTTTTTAGCAAGGAATTATTTCCTTCAATAATTTTTAGCTAGGGATTATTTCCTTCATTAATTTTTTGCTAGGGATTATTTCCTTCGTTAATTTTTAGCGATGAGCACTTTAGCTTGAGAAAAGTTTCGTCGTTAATTTATCATTATATCCACTTTAGCGAAGGAAAAGTCAATTTAGTTAGGGATTTTTTCCTAGCTAATTGGGATTTTTCTTATGGTGCTATCTGTTTATATATATGTCTATAAATTTATCTATCTAAGTGTCTATCTATCTGTCTATCTTTTTATCTGTCTATCTATCTATTTATCTATTTCTTTATCTATAAGTCTATCTATCTGTCTACCTAATTATTTATCTATATGTCCATCAATCTGTTAGGCAATTGTGCTTCCATGATTATGATTCAGAAGAAGAGAACAATAGAGAAATAGCAATGAAAGATATAAATACAATCTACAACCACAATCTAACCATGGCAGAATCAAAAAAAGAAATAAAACCACAAGAGAAACGCACGAAATAACGTGGTTCACTAGTAGTTCAACATGACTAGCTACATCCACTAGAAAATGGGACATCCATTATTGTGCTATTGCTACATTCTCGGCCTCTTAATATTTTGTGTCCTACACTTACATGAAAATATTAAAACATAAACATTTTGATAATACAAAATAGATAATCAAAAAAATGATATACAACACTATTTATCTATTTATCTGTCTATCAAAATAGGTATCTAAATGTCTATTTATCTCCCAATTTATTTACCTATTTATTTTTCTAACAATCTGACTATCTGTCAATTTTTTATCTATATGTCTATCTATTTGTTGATCTAAGTGTCTACCTATTAGTATATCAATCGATCTATCTATTTGTCCCTCTATATATCTGTCTATATATTTGTGTATATAACTATCTATCAATCTATATGTCTAATTGTCTATTAATCTGTCTATAAATATGTATATCAACATTTATATCAAAGCATCTATCAATAGGTCTATCAATGTGTCTATCAATTTGTCTATCTATTTGTGTATATATCTAGCTATTTGTGTATCTATCTATCTATCTATCTGTCTGTCTGTCTCTTTATCCTACTCTCTATCTATCTAACTATCAATATGTTTACCAATCTATTTATCTATCTATTTATCTATATATCTACCTGTGTATTTATTTGTTTATCAATCAATCAATCTATCAATCAATCTACCTATCTATATATCTTTATATTTATCTATCTATCTGTCTGTCTGTCTGTCTATTTATTTGTATATCTATTAGTATATCTAAGTGTCTATCTATATGTCAATGTATATGACTATCTATCTGTCTTTCTTTCCATCTATCTATCTATCGGTATATTAATATGTCTATTTATTTTGTTTATTTATCTCTCTACCTATCTAACTACCTATCTAAATATCTATATTTATGTATATCTATGTATCTACCTATCTATATGTCTATCTATATATCTATCTATCGAATTATCTATTTATCTATGTATCAATCTATATTTCAATTTTTTATCTATCTACTTGTCTATATGTCTATGTATATATCTCTAAATATATCAGTCTATATATATGTATATCAATTTGTATATCTATATGTATATATATATATATATATATATATATGTCTATATAGTTGTTTATCTATTAGTCTATCTATTTATGTGTATATATTTTATCTATCTATCTATTTATCTATAAATCTATCTATAAATCTGACTATCAATCTGTCTATCAAATTGTCTATCTATCTATCTATCTATCTATCTTTCTATCTATCTATCTATTTATTAAAATATCTATAATATGTGTTCTACAATCTTTCTATCTATCTGTCTATCTATTTGTTTGTTTGTTTATATATCTGTCAATATATCTTTTTATCTATATACCTAATAATCTATCTATCTATTTGTTTATATACTTATCTCTTGATCTATAAATATATAAATCTATATATCTATATAGCTGTCTATCTATCTATATATCTATCTATCTATCTATAAATCTATTTGTCTTTCTATTAAAATATCTATCTATGTATATGTCTATCTATCTATCTGTCTATTTGTCTGTCTTTCTATCAATCTATCTATAAATTTGTCTATCTATCTATGTGTGTGTATATATATATATATATGTCTGTCTATCTATTTATTTATTCATCTAGTTATATATCTATTTATCTATGTATATGACTATCTATAAATCTATCTATCTGTCTATCTAACTACCTATCTATCTATATATCTATATGATTATCTATCTATCTATATATTTAACTAACTATCGATTTACATTTCTATTTATCTGTCTATCTATTTGTCTCTCTATCTATCAATATATTTGTCTATCTATATGTTAATCTATCTTTCTATCTATCTATTTATCTATCCATCAATTTGCCTATTAATATGTCTATCAATATAACTATCAATCTATTTATCAAATTTTCTATCAATCTTTCAATGAATCTATCTATCAATCTATCTATAAATCTGTCTATCAATCTATCTATAAATCTGTCTATCAATCTTTCAATCAATTTGCCTAACTATCTATCTATTTATTTATCTATCTATCTAACTTTTTCTCTATTTATTTGTCTCTCTATTTGTCTATCTATTTGTCTATCTATCTGTCTATCTATCTATCTAACTATCTATCTTTCAATCTATCTTTCAATTTATCTATCAATCTGTCTATCTAATTGTTTATATACCTGACTATCTGTATGTCGGTCAGTGTGTCAGTATCTCTATCTTTCTGTCCTACTATATTTTTTACTATCTATCTATCTATCTATCTATCTGTTTGTTTATCTATCTGTCGATTTATTTGTCTATCTATCTATTAAAAATTATGTCTATCAATTTGTCTATATGTCTATCTGTCTATCTATATATATATATATATCTATCTATCTATCTATATATCTATATATATGTCTATCTATCTATCTATATATTTATCTATCTTTATATCAATTTATCTATCTATGTATATATCTATCTATCTCACTATAAGTCTATATATAAATCTATTTATTTATTTGCCTAACTATTTGTCTATCAATCTATCTATTTATCTGTCTATCAATCTATCTATCAGTCTATATATTTATCTATCTTTCAATCTTTTTGTCTATCTTTATGTATATGTATTTGTCTAACTATCTATCTATATATCTATCTGTCTATCTATCTATCTTTTTATCTATCTGTCTATCTATTTCTATATCTATCTAATAATCTATAAATGTGTATTCTATCTATCTATTTATCTGTTTTTCTATCTATCTTTCTATCTATTTTATATCTATCTTTCTAATTATCTATTTGTAAATCTGCCTATCTATCTATCTATCTGACTATAAATTTATATATTTATTTATTTATAAACCTGCCAATCAATATGTCAATCAATATGTCTATCAATCTATTTATTAATTTATCTATCAATCAATCAATCTTTCTATCTGTCTATTTATCTCTATATATATATATCTCATTATATATATAACTATCAATCAATCTGTCTATCTATCTATTTATCTATTTGTCTATCAATCTATCTTTATATTTGTTAATATATCTGCCTATATATTTATTTCTATCTATCTATATGTTTGTATGTTTATATATCTAATTTTCTATCTATTTACCTATCTATCTATATGTCTGTCTAACTTTCTTCTATCTATCTATCTATCTGTCTATCTATCTATCTATCTATCTGTCTATCTATTTATCAATCTATCTAGTCATCTATCTATGTGTCTATCTATATGTATATCTATTTGTATAAAATTCTCTATATCAATCAATATATCAATCTGTATATCAATCTGCCTATTAGATTGTATATATATATCTATCAATCTATATGCATGCCTGCCAGTCTATCTATCTGTCTATCTATAATACTATCTTTCTCTCTATCTGTCTATCTATTTGTTTTTCTGTTTATCTATGTGTCTATATATCTGTCTAATAATCTATCTATCTAATTGTCTATATATCTATCTATCTATATATTTATATATCTATATGTCTATCTACATATCTATATATTTGTTTGTCTATCGTTCTATATATCTATCTATCTATCTATTTATCTATGTATATATATATATATATCTATCTATATATCTTTCTATCAATCTGTCTATCTATTTGTAAAGCTAACTATTTATCAATCTGTTTATCTATTGGTCTTTCAATCTGTCTATAAATCAATCCTCTATATATTTATCTATATATCTATCTATATATCTATATGTCTATATATATGTCTATTTATCTATCTATGTATCTATTTATCTATCTATCTATATGTTAGTCTATCTATCTCTCTATTTATCTATCTAATAATCTATAAATGTATCTATCTATCTATCTATCTGTCTACCTATCTTTATTTCTATCTATCTAACAATATATCTATCTAACAATATATCTATCTATTAATTTATCTATATATTTGTCTATCAATCAATCTATCTATTCATCTTTAAATATGTATATCTATCTGTCTTTCACTAAATCTATCAATATATCAATCTGTCTATTTATCAATTTGTATATCAATCTATTATCAATCAATCTATCTATCTATCTATTGATCAATCTATCTATGTGTATGTTAATCTTTTTATCTATATTTATATATGTCTATCTATCTATCTTTCTATTAATCTATCTATTTTCTATATATCTATCAATTTATTAATCTGTCTATCTATGTACCTCTCTCTCTATCTATCAATCTATATATTTGGATATTTATATATCTATCTATCTATATATCTTTCTTTCTTTCTTTTTGTCTATCTATCTATCTATCTATCTATCTATCTATTTGCCTATCTATCTGTCTATTTATCTATCTATCTATTTCTCTATTTATATATTTATCTTCTTTAAATCTACATATCAATCTATCTATCAATATGCCTATCAATCTATCTATCAATTGGTCTATCAATCTATCTACTAATCTATTTATTAATCTATATATCAATCTGTCGATCAATCTATCTTATATCTATCTATCAATCTGTATATAAATATGTCGATCAATCTATCAATATATCTATCTATCTATCTGTATATCTATTTGTCTATATATCTGACTATCAATCTTTTTATCAATCTATCTATCAACCTATCTATCAACCTATCTATCAATCTATCAATCAATCTATTTATCAATCTGTCTTTCAATCAATTAATGTTTCTATCTATTTGTCTATATATCTATATGTTTGTCTAACTATGTGTCTATTTGTTTGTCTATATATATGGCTATATGTATGTTTGTCTATCTGTTTGTCTATCTATTTTTCTATATGTTGTTTGTCTATTTGTTTATCTATCTATCTACTTTTATAATAATCTATCTACTATTTATCTATATATCTGTCTATCTATCTATTAATCTATCTATTATCTATCTAATTATCAATGAAACTATTGTTTTTTTATCTATCAATCTATCTATTTCTCAAACTATCTATCAATCTGTATATATATCTGTCTGTCTAATTATCAATCTATTTACTATTTATCTATCCATCTATTTATCTATATCTCTATCTTCTATCTATTTGTCTATCTATAAGTCTATCTATCTGTGTATAAATCAATCTATCTATCAGTCTATCAATCTATGTATTGATTTTTCTATATATATATATATATATATCTATACAAATATTTATTTATCTGTCTATCAATTTGTCTATCCATCTATATATCAATTAGTGTATCTATCTATCTATAGAATAATTTATCTTTTTGTCTCTCTATAAGTCAATTTATTTGTCTATCTATCTGTCTATCTATCATTCTATCTATCTATCTATCTATCTGTTTATCTTTCTGTCTTTTTATTTATCTATCTATCTAACTAACTACTTAATTATTAATTTGTCTATTTATCTATCTATCATTTTGTGTATCTATTCTATCTGTTTATATATATGTCTATCTATTTGACTATTTCTCTATTTATTAATCTATCTATCCATCTATCTATCTTTCTTTCTTTCTGTCTATCAATTTGTCTATCAATATATATATTTATCTACCTTTCTATATATCTATATATCTATGTGTATGTCTGTGTATCTATGTGTCAATCTATCTGTCTATATATATATATATATAAGTCTCTCTATTGTTCTTTCTATTTGCCTAACTCTCTGGAAAATGTCTATTTATATGTATTTCTATTTATCTATCTATTTGTTTGTCAAGCTGTCACTATATTAATCTATCAGTTTGTCAGTCTATATGTCTTTCTTTTTGAATATATGTCTATCAAGCTATTTATCTATCTACATATCTAGCTTTCTATTTATCTATATGTCAATCTATTTATCAATCTTTTTGTCTATCTGTCTATATATCTAACTACTATCTATCAATCTATCTTTCTATCTTACTATCTATCTATCTTTCTCTTTATCTCTATATCTATCTATCTTTTTATCTTTTTCTCTTAACTATCTAACTCTCTATCTCATTATCTTTCTATCTCTATATCTTTCTACCTCTAATTCTTTCTATCTCTTTAGCTTTCTACCTATCTATTTCTCTACCTCACTATCTCTGTATCTTTCTATCTCTATATCTCTATACCTCTCTATCTCTCTACCTAGCTAACTACCAACCTTAATACATACCTACATCTCTAAGTAGCTAGCTACCAACCTAACTAGATATCTATCTATCTTTCTATTCGTCTATCTATCTATCTATCCATATATATATATATCCTTCTATATGTCTACCTATATACCTATTTATTAGTCTATCTTTTTTTTATCTATCTCTCTATCTCTTTATCAAAATTTATGTCTATCTGCCTATTTGTCTAATTGTCTCTCTATCTCTCTATTTATATCTCTTTCTCTTTATCTATATAGCTACCTATTTATCTATCTTTCTATCTCTCTATCTTTCAATCTTTCAATATGTATATCTGATTATATGTATATCTATCTATCTATCAAATTATTTGTCTATTTGTTATCTGTCTAATTATCTATCTGTCTATCTATCTTTCTACCTATCTAGCTATCTATTTGTCTACTTATATATATGTCTATCTATATACATATCTATATATCTATCTATCTATCTTTATATCTATCTATCTTTATGTCTATCTTTCTATCTATCAATTAGACTATGTGTCTACTTGTCTATCTATCTGTCAATCTCACTATCGATCTACCTATTTATCTTTCTATCTAGATATATTTCTATATGACTATATGTAATATATCAATCGATCTTTTTTTCTTTATATTTGTCTATGAATCTTTATATATGTCTACTTATTTGTCTATCTAAAGGGTCTTTAGATCTATTTATCTAACTAAATAACTAACAATCTATTAATTGATATATCTAATCTATATGACTATCTATCTATCTATCTAAGTGTCTATCTATCTATCCATTAGTCTCTCAATCTAACTCTATGTTGTCTATATGTCCATGTCTATCTGTATGTTTGTCAATATATCTGTATGTCTATCAATTAATCTATATCTTTGTCTATCTATCTATATGACTATCTATCTATCTTCTATATACTATCTATTTTATAGACCTTGTGGTGGTCTATTTGTCTATTATTTTCTATCAATCTATCTATGTATCTGTCTATCTATCTATTTTATCTATCTATCTATCTATCTATATAGCTATCTATTATCTATAATATCTATCTATATATTTAACATCTATCTATCTATATATATAAATCTTTGTCTTTCTATCTAATCTCAATTATTTTTAAATTTATGTGTCTATATATATGTCTATCAATATGACTATCAATCTATCTATCTCTCAATCAATCTATCTATCAATCTATCTATTAAATTGTATATCTATCTATCTATTAGTTATCTATCTATCTGTTAATCTTCAATCTATCAGTCTGCTAGTCTATATGTCTTTCTGTTTCTCTTTCTATCTAGCTATCTTACTGACTATAAATATAGCTATTTATCTTTCTATATGTTTACTTGTCTATTTGTTTTATCTTTGATCTGTCTATATGTCAATCTACTATCTATCTATCAATCTATCTATCTATATATCCTTATATCTTTCTTTCTTTCTATCTATCTTTCTATCTCTATATCTTTATTTCTCTATATCTATCTAACTCTCTATATCTCTATCTCTCTATCTCCATATCTCTCTACCTCTCTATCTCTACATCTCATTAGCACTCTACTTATCTATGTATCTACCTCTTTATCTATTTATCTTTCTATCTCCCAATCTCTTACCTCTATATATCTCTTCCTACCTAACTACCTACATAAATACCTACCTACCTTGCTAGCTGCCAAAGTAACTAGCTATATGTCTATGTGTCTAATTATCTATCTTTCTATATGTCTACATGTCAACTTGTCTATTTGCCTATTTGTCTATCCAAATATCTTTTTATATCTCTATCAATCTATATGTCTATTTGTCTATTAGTTTATTTGGCTTTCTGTCTATAATTTTGTTTATCTATCACACTTTCTCTCTATCTTTCTATCTATCAATATATTTTTTTATCTATCAATCTATTTGTCTATCTATCTATATCTCTATCAATATATCTATATGTCTATCAATCAATATATCTATCTATATGTAATCTGTCGATCTATATTTTTGTAATTACATTATCTATATATCTATGTATCTATATTGCTATTAGTATATTTATCTATTTATATATCTATCTATATATCTATCTTACTAACTCACTATCTATCTGTCTATCTATCTACCAAATTATATGTCTAAATAACTATCTATTTATTTGTCTCTCTATTTGTCTTTTTATCTTTCTATATATATATATATATATCTATTTGTCTGTCTTTCTGTCTAAAAATATTTTTATCTACCTATTTATCCATATGTCGATCTTTATTATGTATCTATCTATCTGTCTAACTATCTTTCTATATGTTTATCTATTTGTCTATCAATCAATCTATCCGTCTATCAATATATCTATTAAATTATCTTTCAATCTACCTAACAATCTGTCTATCACTCTATTTATAAAGATGACTATTTATTTATCTATCAATCTGACTATCAATCTATCTGTCTATCAATCTGTCTATGTATCAATCAATCTATTCGTCTATTTATCTATCTATCTATTTCACAAACAATCAATAAATCTATCTATCTATCTATATGTCTATCAATCTATTTATCAAATTGTTTATCTATCTATTTGTCTACCTGTATGTCTGTCCAACTATCTATCTATCCATCTGTCTATTTATTTGTTTTTATTTTCCTCTATCAATCTGTAAATGTGTCAGTGTGTTAGCTTATCAGTCAAAATGTTTATCTATATGTATGTCTATCTATCTATCTATCAGAGTGTCTATCTGACTAGCTTTCTATCTTTTTATATGTTTATATGGCTATATGTTTATCTATCTATCTATGTATCTATAAATCAATTTATCTATCAACTTGTTTATCAATCTATCTATAATTGTGTTTAGCTATCTAATAACTATCAATATATATATATATATATATATATGTCTATCTATATATCTAACTATTGATTTGTCTATCTATTAGCTATCTATCTATATATATATATATATATCTATCTATCTATCTCTCTATCTATCTATATATAGATATATCTAACTAATTATATATCTATCTATCTATCTGCCTATCTATAAATTTTCAATAAATCTATTTATCATGTCATCAATCAATCAATCTATCTATCTATCTAAAAAATTATCTATTTATCTAACTATTTGTTTATATATCTTTCTATCTATATGTCTATCTATCTATCTATCTGTGTGTGTGTGTGTGTCTCTATCTATGTATCTACCTGCTTGACTATCTACATGATTGATTATTTATCTATCTACATGTCTATTGATTTATTTATATATCTATCTATCTGTCTATCTATCTATCTATCTATATATACACATATCTATCAATCTATCAATCTATCTTTCTATTTATCTATGTATAAATATATCTATTTATTTTTCTAACTATCTTTTTATCTGTCTATCTAGGTATAAATCTATTTATATATCTATCTGCCTATTTATCTGACTTTTCATCTATGTACCTTTATTTCAATCTATATATCAAAATGTTTATGATTCTATCTATCAATATGTATATCAGAATTTCTATCATTTCTAT
>JAREIK010003705.1:117944-148421 GCA_029783825.1 Sapria himalayana
ATAAATATATATATATATATAGTTAGACAAATAAATAGATAGACTGGCAGACTAATAGACTAAAATATAGAAAGATAGAAATATAAAAATACATAAAGACTGAAAGATAGAAAAATCTAAAGAAATATAAACATACAAACAAAAAGATAGACATTTAAAGATATGTAGAAACACAAATATATAAACATACTTACATAGATATAGATAGATAGAAAAATAGATATTCATAGATGTAAACTAACAAATAGATAGATAGACACTAATAGAAAGATAGACAGATAAATTGATAGATATATAGATAAACTTATAGATAGATAGATAAATAGTTAGGTAGATAGATAGTCAGGAATAAAGATAGAGAGAATGATAGAAAGATAGACATACAAATAAATAAATATACATATAAATAGACAAATAGATGCAGACACATAAAAAATAGATAGAAAGATAGATACTATGATAGATAGATATATAGAAGTTGTATGTAATTTGATAGATAGATTTATAGATTGATTGATTGATAGTTTCATTGATAGTTTGATAGACATATAGATATATAGATTTATAGACTGATTGATATACAGATTGATAGATAAATTGATAAATATATAGAAATAAATATAGATAGATAGATAACTTGATAGATAGAAAGAATATTACAAATAAAGATAAATAGATAGATAGACTTTTAGAAAGGCAAATAGAGAGAGAGAGAAACACAAATAGATAGACAGATAGATAGGATGATAAATAGTTTATTAGATTGATTGATTGATATATAGTTAGATAGATAGATAGAAGATAGATAGACTAATAGATATATAGATAGATAGATAAATAATGATATAGACATATAGATGGATAGATAGATAGATAGACATATAGAAAGATAGTTATACAGACAGATAGAAAGTTAGATAGATAGAAAGATAGATATATAGATAGACAGATAGATAATTAAATAGATAGATAGATAGACAGAAAGAAAGATAGATAGATAAATAGATAGATAGATATATAGATAGATAGATAGCTAGATAGATATACATATAGATTGAAGATAGATAGACAGATATATTGACAGATAGATAGATAGAAAGATAGATAGACAGATTAATAACCAATTAGACAGGCAGATAGATAGGCAGATAGATATATAGATAGATAGACAGATAGATAAAAAAAGAGAATGACATATAAAGAGATGGATAGAAATAAAGATATATAGATAGATAGATAGATAGCCAAATATATAGATAGATAGATTTATTGATTATTAGGTAGAAAGATCGAAAGATATATATATATATAATATAGATAGATAGATTGATTGATTGATAAAAAGATAGATAGATAAATAAGAATATATATAAATTGTCAAATATAAACCTAGATAAACAGATATATATAGATTGACAAAATTATAGTCAAATAGACATACTTAGAGATTAACTAACATACAAATAAATTGACATACAATCTATTAGATAGGCAGATAGATAGACATACACTGATAGAAAGATAGATAGATAGACAGACAGATAAATAAATAGACATATAAAAAATGGAAAAATAGAAAGATAGATAGATAGTATGATAATTAGATAGATGGATAGATTGATCAATACATAGATAGATTTTTAGATAGATAGAGAGATAGATAGATATAAAGATAGAAAGATAGAAAGATAGATGGATGGATATCCTGATAGAAAGATAGATAAATATGAAGATAGATAGATATATAGATAGACATATAGATAGATAGATAAATAGATAGATAATAGATAGAAAAATAGATAGATAATAGATAGAAAAATAGATAGACAGACAGACATATATATATATATATATATATATAGACAAATATATATATATATACACACACACACACACACACACACACACAGACAGATATATAGATAGATATAATAATATATTGATAGATAAATAGATATAATAATATATAAATAAATAGACAAAAAGATTTATAGAATGATAGACAGAAAGATAAACATATAGATAGATAGATAGATAGATAGACATATTAATAGATAGATAGATAGATAGATTGAGAGGTAGAGAATAGAGTGATAGAATGATAAAGAGGTAGAGATAAAGAAAAGTAGAGAGGAGATTTAGAGAGATATTAAGATCTAAAGACAGTGATAGAGAGATACATAGAAATAAATTCAAATAGATCGACAGATAGATACACAGATACATAGACAAATAAATACACATAAAGATAGAAAGATAGAAAGATAGAAAGATAGAAAGAAAGATACATAGATTGATGTGTAGATAGAAAGATTATTAGACGGATAGATTAACAAATAGATAAATAGAAAGAAATACAGATAGAAAGATTTAGAGATAGATGGAAATATATTTAAATAGATAGACAGAAAGATAGACATATATATAGACAGACAGATAGACATATAGAAAGATAAATAGGTAGATAGATTGATTGATTGATTGACAAAGAGATATATAAATAGATAAATAGATAGATAGATACACAAACAGATAGAAAGATAGATTGATTGATAAACAAATAGATATGTAGATAGATATATAGATATACATATAGTTAGTTAGATATACATAAAGATATACATATAGATATATTGATAGATAGACATATAGATTGACAAATAGAATTATAGATTGACAAATAAATGATAGATAGAAAGACAAAAAGATAGATAGTCAGATAGACTTATAGACAAATAGAATTATAAATAACTAGACAGTTTGAAAGATTGAGTAATAGAGATGTTGCCAGATAGACACATAAATCAATAGATAGATTGAAAAATAAACAGATAGATAGATAGACAAATAGATAGATAGATAGACAGATATACAGATATATAGATATACTAATTTATAGATAGAAAAATAGACAGCTAGATAGATAGATCAAAAGATATAAAGGGACACATAAATATAGATAGAGAGATAGAGTGAGTGATAGAAAGATAAATAGATAAATGTATTAACATATAGAGATATATATAGAAAGATATAGAGATAAACCTAATGTTAGATCATACATACTTAGACATCTCCTTCTTGAAATGCTCTCAACTTGTTAGAGAGAGAAATAGTTTCTTAGAGAGAGAAACCTGCAATTGGGTAGAAGAAGAAGCAAGTTTTGAGATAATTGCAATGGAATTGGATTACTTAGTTAATAAGAAGTCCTTTTCTGATTTTATTAGAAAAACCGCGCCCCCTATCGCGAGCTTCTTGCAATTTCAAGAAAAAAATATCGAGGAACCCTCGATATTCTTCTCGGCCGAGGAAATTCATAAGCTCTCTACAACTCACACACACACGCTTGTCGGAAAATTTTCACATGGAAGGCCGCGTATTGATGATATCAGGACATTCTTTGAATCACTGAAACTCAAAACCTTGATTAAAATTGGATTGATTGATGAGAGGCATGTGTTATTACAACTTCATTCCGAGGAGGATTTCCATCGCTTATGGTTGAAAGGAGTTTGGTATATCATGGGATACCCCATGAGAAACTTTAAATTGACTCCAGAATTTAACACAAGGGAGGAATCATCGTTGGCCCCGGTATGGATTCTATTACCTATGCTCCTGATTCATTATTTTGATAAATTGGCATTATATCATATTGCGTGTATTTTGGGCTCTCCTCTTCTTCTTGATGGTGCTACGGAAACACTCTCTAGACCGAGTGTTGCAAGAATCTGTGTAGAGGTGGACTTACAGAAATCTCTTCCTCATCGTATCTGGATTGGAAACACAGAAGGAGGTGGTTTTTGGCAAACTATTGTTCCATAATACCTCTCTCCATTTTGTGCATGCTGCAGAATGATGGGTCATGCTATAGAGGTATGTTTGGTTAACAAAAAAATGAAAATAAACAAAATCTAGAAGAGAAAAAAAGAGCTTTTGAAAGTAAAGGAGATATGGTTAAATATCAAAAAAAAAACCTCAACCCATTGTCCAAACAGATATACAAAATAAACAAGTTGAAGATCAAAAATTAATTTAATATAATAGGCAAAATAGTGAAGAGGAAGGAACAGAATCCATAGAAAATGCTAAAAGGAAAGAAATGATGAAAAAAATTTCAGAGCTAAATAGGAGAACCAGAAATCAAATGAAAAATAAGAAACAATAAAATAAAAGCTGGGCAGTGCTGGTTGAAGAAGATTCAAATGAGGAATCAGAAATATAAAGCTTGACTTCCCTCTATACGGATGGGGAAGACAATGAGCAGAAAATTAGAATCAATAATGATGACATTAATATAGAAAAACTCAAGATAAAACAAAAAATGGGAAATAGAGATTGGGCAATTGAAGAACTAAAAATAATGGTCATTCAATTGGGTAGGGTTTGGAAGGAAGAGAAGTAACAATAATTAAACTGAATAAGAATACCTAGAAGCATGAAAAAAAAGCATTTGAATAAGGTATACGAAACTAAATGCACCACTAGAGCACAGGCTAAATCCATAAGAAATGTATAAGTACATCTATTGGAATATTAGGGGAATAGCAAACCCCCCCCCCCTCAAGAAATAGATTAAAAAAACTAATATATATGCATAAAATTAATCTAATTTCGATAGCTAAACCCATGGTGGATAAAGCTCATCTAAATTATCATAGTAATTTATTAGGATTTGAAAATGGGTATGCTAATAATAATGGAAAAATTTGGATCTTATGGAAAGATAACTTACATATAAAAATATTAAAAGAAACTAATCAATTAATAAACTTTAGCTTAAGTCAAGATGAAAATGAAATAATAACAATAATTTATGCAAAGAATAAAAGAGAAGAGAGAAAAGAATTATGGGAGGAAATGAATAAAATTTCGATGGAAAAAAAGCCTTGGATTAACGGTGGAGATTTTAATATAGTTAGAAGCATTAAAGAAAAGAAGGGTGGTAGGACACCTAATAAAGGAGGGATGTCTCACTTTAATGATATAATAAATAAAACAAATTTAATAGAAGCTAAATTTTTAGGCTCACAGTTTACATGGTGTAACAACTGGAGGAAAAAAGGCACAATATGGGCGAGACTGGATAGAGTTTTATTTAATTTTAAATGGTAGATCAAGTTGGCTCTACAGAAGTGAAGCACTTAAACAGAACCTGCTCTGATCACAGCCCATTATTAATCACGATTAAAAAATCTACTCATATAGGAGGTTCCTTTAGATTCCAGAATTCTTGGTGTTTACACCATGATTTTTTAAAGATGGTGAAACAGTCTTGGAATAAAGAGACATTAGGAAATCCTATTCAAATATTAAATAATAAGTTGAGTAGATTAAAAGTTGAATTAAAAAAGTGGAATAAGAATACTTTTGGGAATATAAAAAAAAATATAAAAGATGCAGAGGAACTAGTATTAAAACGAGAAATAGAATTTGAAAAAACTCAAAATATAGATAATAGAATTGCTCTTAGCAAAGCACAAGCAGAATTAAATCTAAAAATATTAATGGAAGAAGTTTTTTGGAAACAAAAATCTAAAATTAAATGGCTCAAAGATGGGGATAAAAATACAAAGTTTTTTCAAAAAATAGCTAAGTTAAAATATCAGGAACATAGAATTAGAGGTATTAAAGATAATAGGGAAGAATGGCTTGAAAAAGATTCGGACATTCAAAACTATTTCACCACATTTTTTGAAAATCAATTAAGTGGAACAAGAGAACTAAAAGGAAATTCACTTTTAAAAAACATAGAAAATTAAATCACCATAGAAGATAATAACATGCTTACTAAGTATCCAGAAGAAGAAGAAATCAAAACAGCGATATATAGTATGAACAAAGATAGTGCAGCTGGACCGGATGGATGGAACAACTGTTTTTTTCAAGCATGTTGGGATATAATAAAGAAGGATATAGAAAAAGCACTTAATAGTATATTTTGTGGGGCTAAATTTGGAAAAAAATGGGGAAGTTTTCATATTATTCTTATACCTAAAATAGAGAATCCGCAGAAAGGAGAAGATTTTAGACCAATAAGCCTATGCAACACTATTTACAAAATTGTTTCTAAAATTTTACAAAATAGATTAAATTCAATTTTACCTAAAATTATTTCTGAAGAACAAACCAGTTTTATGAAAAATAGATTAATAATGGAAAATATATGCTTGGCTAAAGAGATGAGTAGAGAAATAGGATCCAAATCAAGAGGGAAAAATGTTATTATAAAATTGGATCTATCCAAGGCTTTTGATAGAGTAGAATGGAGCATTCTCTGTTCTATCATGAGAAAGATGGGTTTCTCCGAAACATGGATAGATTTGATTTATAGATGTATTTCTAATACATGGGCTAGAATTATCATAAATGGAAATGTAGGAGAAGAAATAATTCCAATTAGAGGTTTAAGACAGGGTGATCCACTTTCACCATCATTATTTAACATTTATTTGGAACTCTTAATAGTTAACCTTAAAGATAAAATGAGGAAGGGTAGGATATGCACATTCAGACAGCCAAGGAACACTCCATTAGTGAGTTGTCTTGCATATGCAGATGATGTAATTATATTCACTAATGGCAATAGCATATCACTACATAATCTGATGAATTTATTGAAATGCATGGAGGAAGAAACATGTCAAAAATTAAATAAAAAAAATGCCAATACATGATATCACATAAGGCTCCAATTGCATTAGCTCATAAAATCAAAAACATTTCAGGCTTCTCCTATAATAAAAAAAGAAATGATCTATTTGGGCTGCCCGATATATGAAGGTAAACTTAAGATAGTATATTTAGAATTTTTATTAAATAAAATAAAAAAAAAATCTCGGGATGGAAAGAGGAATATTTAAGTATGGGGGTAGAATTACTTTAATAAAACACGTTATAGAAAGTCTTCTAATGCATAATATTATGATAACTCAACTATCAATTTGTATTATTAAAAAAATCAAAAAAGAATTAGCTAACTTTTTATGGGGAAAAAAAAGAGGGCAAATATAAATTACAGTGGAAAAATGGAGAGACTTATGCTATCCAGTTCAAGAAGCTGGATTGGGTTTTGTTAATCTTATGGATTTAGCAAAAGCAGGTGCAAGCAAGAGATGGTGGAGGTTGAAAGAAAATAATAGTCTATGGTCAAAATTTATGAGGGCAAAATATTGTATTAAGGATGATATCAATAAAGTAAAGAATAAAAGTAAGTGTTCACAGATATGGACACAAATGCTTAAGCAAAAAGAATTAGTAGATAAATTTTCTACACTTACTAAAAAAGGATGGAAATAGAATTTAAGCTCAGATGGATCATTCTCATTAAAAATGATTAAAAATGAATTAAGAAAAAAGTTAAACGAACATAAATTATTCAAATGGGCTTGGAATAATAATAATCCAAAAAAAATTAAAACTTTTATGTGGAAAGTTTTATCTAATATTATCCCAATTGACAATAATTTAAAGAAAAAAGGTATTAAACTCGTATCTAGATGCGAGTGTTGCTTAAATGAAATTGAAACATTGGATCATCTCCTTTCACATGGGAGAGTAGCAGCGGAGCTATGGAAAAGACTAGGTTTAGAAATGAATTTAAAATATGAACATCTAAACTTGAAACATAGGCTTCAAAAATGGATTAACCTAAAAGTTTCTAGTCTAGTGTAGAAATGGATTAAAATTAATGTGCCATTATTAGTTATCTGGTGCATTTGGAGGGCTAGAAATAAAAGTAGATTCGAAGGTCATAAGATGATAATAGAAGATTTCTGGAAAGATATTAAAGAAGAAACAAGTAAAATTTCAGAATTGTACCCTATAAAAAGTCAAGGCTCGAAGAGGGATAGAGAAACTTTAATTTTTTAGAATCTAAAAGAACATCAACTTAAACATTTTAAAGTAATATGTATAAAATGGGAAAAACCACCTCAAGGTAGGATAGCTCTAAACACATATGGTAGATTCGATAGACATATGGGCGAAGCAGGAGGTGGAGAAGTTATTAGAGACTCGAAAGGACGGCTAATATTAGCCTTCAGTAGAAAGATGCAAGCATCCTCAGCCGTTCATGCTGAGATATTAGCTTTAAGATAGGGTATTAAGTTATGCAGAAAACTAGAAATTAAAAAATATAGATATTCAAATAGATTCGAAAGTTGTGGTTAATTTAATCAAAAAGTAGACTATGATGTGGAAATATGAAGATGACATAGAGGATATTTTAAATGATATGAAATTGTTAAACTTTTCTATAAAGCACATTTTCAGAGAGGCGAATGCATTAGCAGATATTTTAGCTAAAGAGAGAAAAAAGAAAGGTGATCAGAATTATAATGTAGAGAATTTACCAAACAAATTTACTGGAATATTAAAACTTGATAGTAAAGAGTTACCTTATTTTAGAAAAAATAAAAATATTAATTAGAACTTTCCATTCAAATAGGAAAATAAGCCCGTATAAGAGATCACCCTGGTCCTGAGGGGCGATTGAGATAAGGTAAGTGGCTTTTGTTTTCTCTGTTTGTTTTTTTTCTGCTTTTCTATTGTTTTCTATAAGTAGAAAGAATGAAGATATTGAAATTAATTGAAATAATATCAGGGGACTGGTTTGGGAAAAGATAATGGATATATATATGTAGTATGCTCTGCAGGTACATATTATTCTGCTTGTCCATAGTTTGATTCTGATTGGAAGGCTAGATATGTTTAAATGGTATTGTTAGTAGTGGGAATTATATATGCTGGAAGTCTGTGCTATCTTTTTGGAGGTCTGTGTTATTAAGTGTGTGTTGCTGGTAGTTGCTGGAAGTCTGTTTCTGTTGTTTATAGGAAGTCTGTATTAAATAGGTCAATTCTGTATAAGTTAAAGAGGATAGTGAAAGAATGAAAAGCAAAAAGATGGAAGAAAGTAGAACTTTCAAATAAATCAGAACTGCAATCGGAGCTGTACCTGATGCTTCAAGTCATATTGATAATTGATCCGAACAGGGAAGGGAGGTTACAAGTCAAATTGATAATTGATTTAAGTCTGATGCAATCTGTATAATAGATTTGATTTTGTGTAGGAAAAAAATGCAGGTGAATGAATATAAATAATAGCAATCAATAATTAATTACATGGGAGGACAGCTTATAAAGAAGTTCAAAATCTCATTCATCAATATAAGACAGTGGAACGAGTTAGCTATAAATGCTGGAGGGAGAATTACATTCAGATTTAAAGAGATAAGAAACTGATGAAGCACCGAAATATAGAAAGAAGAAAAATAAAGCTTATTATACTCATCGAAAGATCGTTAAAGCAAGACAACGGATAAGCTATCATTATAAGGATAGTCATTAACCCACATAAGGAATTTCTTCTTGGACAAAAAAGTAAAGATAGGGGTCATAGATTAGCATAGCAATAGCACAAATAAAATTACATTTTATTAGATTGGTCAAATATATTTTATTTTATTTGAAGAATGGGTGTAAAAGGGCTAAGGGTAGATGATAGTTTGTATTAACGGTATTCCTCCGCCAAAAGAGATGGTTATTATTAATAAAATAATACTTTATAAAAAAAATAAATAAATAATGTTAGATAGAATGATAGATAGGTAGAAAGGTATACAGGCTGACAGATATACAAATAGATAGAAAGACATATAGAATGATGGACAGATAGAAAGATAGAAAAATAGGTAGATAGATATACATATAGAAAAGAAAGATAGATAGACAGACAGATAGATATTCAGATAGATACTTAGATATAAAGATAGATAAAATGATTGAAAGGTTGAAAGATAGAAAGATAGATATACAAAAAGTGAGACAAACAGGTAGACAAACAAATAGATATATAGAAAGACAAATAGATAGATAGACATATAGAGAGAGAAGTAGATAGACAAACATATAGGCTGACAGATAGACAGTGAAAGATAGATTGAGCGACAAATATATAGATAGATTGATAGATTAACAAATAGATAGATAAACCATCAAGCACATAGATAGTTACGCAAACAGACAAACAAATAGATAATAATATATGCCGACATATCGATAGACAAATAGACAGACAGACTAAAAGACAAATAAGAAGATAGATAGATAGACAGAAAGTATGATAGATAGATTAATAGATAGATTCATAGATAGTTAGACATACAAATAGATAGATACATAGATAGTTTGAAAGAAAAATTGATAGATAGATTAATAGACACATTGATAGTCATACAGATAGATAGATTGAGAGAGATATATATATATATATATATAGAAATAAATATCGATAGATAGATAGATTGATATACATATTGATAGGATGATTGATATATATATTGATAGACAATTTGATATATAGATAGATATGCAGATAGTTATATAGATAGATAGATATAAAAATACATAGATTATTAGATAAATATAAAGATAGAGAGATAAACAGATAGATAGATTGATAGATAGATATAGAGATACAAATAGAGTTCGATAAATTGATAGCTAGATAAATAATAGGTAGATAGAGAGATAGATAGACATATTGAAAGGTAGATAGATAGATAGATCGATAGAAATATAGATAGATAGATAAATAGGTAGATAGACAAACAAAAAGATAGAAAGATAGACAGATAGATAGATAACTAGATAAATAGATTGACAAATAGTTTGACAACTTGATAGACATTTTGATAGATAGATTAAAAGACAGACAGACATATAGATTGACAAATAAATAGATAAATGGATAGATAGATTGATAGAAATATAGAAAGACAGATATAGATAGATAGACAAATAGATACATATGATAGATAGAAATATAGATAGATAATAGATTGATAGATAATTGATAGATAGATAGACATATAGGTTGACAGATAGATAGATAAATAGATAGATAGATAGACCTACAGTTAGACGAATAAAAAAATGACCAATAGCCAGATATATAGATAGATAGACAAATGATAGACATTCTGATATACATATTGATAGATAGAATCATAAACATTTTGATATATAGATTGAAATAAAGGTACATAGATGAAAAGTCAGATAAATCGGCAGATAGATATATAAATAGATATATACCTAGATAGACAGATAAAAAGATAGATAGAAAAATAAATAGATATATTTATACATAGATAAATAGAAAGATAGATTGATAGATTGATAGATATGTGTATATATAGATAGACAGATAGATAGATAGACAGATAGATAGATATATAAATAAATCAATAGACATGTAGATAGATAAATAATCAATCATGTAGATAGTCAAGCAGGTAGATACATAGATAGACACACACACACACACACACAGATAGTTAGATAGATAGACATATAGATAAAAAGATATATAAACAAATAGTTAGATAGATAGATTATTTTATAGATAGATAGATTGATTGATTGATTGATGACATGATAAATAGATTTATTGAAAATTTATAGATAGGCAGATAGATAGATAGATATATAATTAGTTAGATATATCTATATATAGATAGATAGAGAGATAGATAGATAGATATATATATATATATATATATATATATATATATTAGATAGCTAATAGATAGACAAATCAATAGTTAGATAGATAGATAGATAGATAGACATATATATATATATATATTGATAGTTATTAGATAGCTAAACACAATTATAGATAGATTGATAAACAAGTTGATAGATAAATTGATTTATAGATACATAGATAGATAGATAAACATATAGCCATATAAACATACAAAAAGATAGAAAGCTAGTCAGATAGACACTGATCGATAGATAGATAGACATACATATAGATAGACATTTTGACTGATAAGCTAACACACTGATACATTTACAGATTGATAGAGAAAAATAAAAACAAATAAATAGACAGATGGATAGATAGATAGTTGGACAGACATACAGGTAGACAAATAGATAGATAAACAATTTGATAAATAGATTAATAGACATATAGATAGATAGATAGATTTATTGATTGATAGACAAATAGATAGATAGATAGATAAATAGACAGATAGATTGATTGATAGATAGACAAATTGATAGACCAATAGATAGACAGATAGATTGATAGTCAGATTGATAGATAAATAAATAGACAACTTTATAAATAGAGTGATAGACAGATTGATAGGTAGATTGAAAGACAATTTAATAGATATATTGATAGACGGATAGATTGATTGATAGACAAATAGATAAACATATAGAAAGATAGTTAGACAGATAGATAGATACATAATAAAGATCGACATATAGATAAATAGGTAGATAGAAAAATTTTTAGACAGAAAGACAGACAAATAGATAGATATATATATATATATATATATATATATATATATATATATATAGAAAGATAGAAAGGCAAATAGAGAGACAAATAAATAGATAGATAAATAGATAGTTATTTAGACATATAATTTGGTAGATAGATAGTGAGTTAGTAAGATAGATATATAGATAGATATATAAATAGATAAATATACTAATAGCAATATAGATACATAGATATATAGATACTTATACAAAAATATAGATCGATAGATTTCATATAGATAGATATATTGATTGATATACATATAGATATATTGATAGACATATAGATAGATAGACAAATAGATTGATAGATAAAAAAATATATTGATAGATAGAAAGATAGAAAGATAGAGAAAAAGTGTGATAGATAAACAAAATTATAGACAGAAAGTCAGATAAACTAATAGACAGATATACATATAGATTGATAGAGATATAAAAAGATATTTGGATAGACAAATAGGCAAATAGACAAGTTGACACGTAGACATATAGAAAGATAGATAATTAGACACATAGACATATAGCTAGTTACTTTGGTAGCTAGCAAGGTAGGTAGGTATTTATGTAGGTAGTTAGGTAGGAAGAGATATATAGAGGTAAGAGATTGGGAGATAGAAAGATAAATAGATAAAGAGGTAGATACATAGATAAGTAGAGAGCTAATGAGATGGAGAGATAGAGAGGTAGAGAGATATGGAGATAGAGAGATAGAGATATAGAGAGTTAGATAGATAGAAAGATAGAAAGAAAGAAAGAAATATATAAGGATATATAGATAGATAGATTGATAGATAGATAGTAGATTGACATATAGACAGATCAACAATAAAACAAATAGACAAGTAAACATATAGAAAGATAAATAGCTATATTTATAGTCAGATAGATAGCTAGATAGAAAGAGAAACAGAAAGACATATAGACTAGCAGACTTATAGATTGAAGATTAACAGATAGATAGATAAATAATAGATAGATAGATATACAATTTAATAGATAGATTGATAGACAGATTGATTGAGAGATAGATAGATTGATAGTCATATTGATAGACATATATATAGACACATAAATTTAAAAATAAATAGAGATATAGATAGAAAGACAGAGATTTATATATATAGATAGATAGATGTTAAATATATAGATAGATATATATAGAGATAAATAGATAGATATATAGATAGATAGATAGACAGATAAATAGATAGATTGATAGAAAAATAAATAGACAAATAGACACTCACAAAGGTATATAAATAGATAGTATATAAAGATAGATAGATAGTCATATAGATAGATAGACAAAGATATAGATTAATTGATAGACATACAGATATATTGACAAACATACAGATAGACATGGACATATAGACAAACATAGAGTTAGATTGAGAGACTAATGGATAGATAGATAGACACTTAGATAGATAGATAGTCATATAGATAGATATATCAATTAATAGATTGTTAGTTAGTTAGTTAGATAAATAGATATAAAGACCCTTTAGATAGACAAATAAGTAGACATATATAAAGATTCATAGACAAATAGAAAGAAAAAAACATCGATTGATATATATACATATAGTCATATAGAAATATATATAGATAGAAAGATAAATAGATAGATCGATAGTGAGATTGACAGATAGATAGACAAGTAGACACATAGTCTAATTGATAGATAGAAAGATAGACATAAAGATAGATAGATATAAAGATAGATAGATAGAGATATGTATATAGATAGACATATATATAAGTAGACAAATAGATAGCTAGATAGGTAGAAAGATAAATAGACAGATAGTTAATTAGACAGATAACAAATAGACAAATAATTTGATAGATAGATAGATAGACATATAATCAGATATACATATTGAAAGATTGAAAGATAGAAAGATAGAAAGATAGATAAATAGGTAGCTATATAGATAAAGAGAAAGAGATATAAATAGAGAGATAGAGAGACAATTAGACAAATAGGCAGATAGACATATATTTTGATAAAGAGATAGAGAGATAGATAAAAAAAGATAGACTAATAAATAAGTATATAGGTAGACATATAGAAGGATATATATATATATATGGATAGATAGATAGATAGACGAATAGAAAGATAGATAGATATCTAGTTAGGTAGGTAGCTAGCTAGTTAGAGAGGTAGGTATGTATTAAGGTTGGTAGTTAGCTAGGTAGAGAGATAGAGAGGTATAGAGATAGAAAGATACAGAGATAGTGAGGTAGAGAAATAGATAGGTAGAAAGCTAAAGAGATAGAAAGAATTAGAGGTAGAAAGATATAGAGATAGAAAGATAAAGAGATAGAGAGTTAGATAGTTAAGAGAACAAGATAAAAAGATAGATAGATATAGAGATAAAGGAAAGATAGATAGATAGAAAGATAGATTGATAGATAGTAGTTAGATATATAGACAGATAGACAAAAAGATTGATAAATAGATTGACATATAGATAAATAGAAAGCTAGATATGTAGATAGATAAATAGCTTGATAGACATATATTCAAAAAGAAAGACATATAGACTGACAAACTGATAGATTAATATAGTGACAGCTTGACAAACAAATAGATAGATAAATTGATAGACATATAAATAGACATTTTCCATATAGTTAGGCAAATAGAAAGATCAATAGAGAGACTGATATATATATATAGACAGATAGATTGACATATAGATACACAGACAGACACATAGATATATAGATATATAGAAAGGTAGATAAATATATATATTGATAGACAAATTGATAGACAGAAAGAATTAAAGAAAGATAGATAGATGGATAGATAGATTAATAAATAGAGAAATAGCCAAATAGATAGACATATATATAAACAGATAGAATAGATACACAGTATGATAGATAGATAAATAGACAAATTAATAATTAAGTAGTTAGTTAGATAGATAGATAAATAAAAAGACAGAAAGATAAACAGATAGATAGATAGATAGAATGATAGATAAACAGATAGAAAGACAAATAAATTGACTTATAGAGTGACAAAAAAATAAATTATTCTATAGATAGATAGATACACTAATTGATATATAGATGGATAGACAAATTGATAGACAGATAAATAAATATTTGTATAGATATATATATAGAAAAATCGATACATAGATTGATAGACTGATAGATAGATTGATTTATACACAGATAGATAGACTTATAGATAGACAAATAGATAGAAGATAGAGATATAGATAAATAGATGGATAGATAAATAGTAAATAGATTGATAATTAGACAGACAGATATATATACAAATTGATAGATAGTTTGAGAAATAGATAGATTAATAGATAAAAAAACAATAGTTTCATTGATAATTAGATAGATAATAGATAGATTAATAGATAGATAGACAGATATATAGATAAATAGTAGATAGATTATTATAAAAGTAGATAGATAGATAAACAAATAGACAAACAACATATAGAAAAATAGATAGACAAACAGATAGACAAACATGCATATAGCCATATATATAGACAAACAAATAGACACATAGTTAGACAAACATATAGATATAGACAAATAGATAGAAAGTTAAATTGATTGAAAGACAGATTGATAAATAGATTTATTGACAGATTGATAGATAGGTTGATAGATAGGTTGATAGATAGATTGATAAAAAGATTGATAGTCAGATATATAGACAAATAGATATACAG
Source organism: Sapria himalayana (assembly GCA_029783825.1). Taxonomy (NCBI): domain Eukaryota; kingdom Viridiplantae; phylum Streptophyta; class Magnoliopsida; order Malpighiales; family Rafflesiaceae; genus Sapria; species Sapria himalayana. The sequence goes on from JAREIK010003705.1 coordinate 134,027, forward strand.
ATAGATAGATAGATAGATATATATATATATATTGATAGATTGATCGACATATTTATATACAGATTGATAGATAGATATAAGATAGATTGATCGACAGATTGATATATAGATTAATATATTGATTAATAAATAGATTAGTAGATAGATTGATAGACCAATTGATAGATAGATTGATAGGCATATTGATAAATAGATTGATAGGTAGATTTAAAGAAGATAGATATATAAATAGAGAAATAGATAGATAGATAGACAGATAGATAAGCAAATAGATAGATAGATAGACACATAGATAGACAAACAGATAGATAGACAAAAAGAAAGAAAGAAAGATATATAGATAGATAGATATATAAATATCCAAATATATAGATTGATAGATAGAGAGATAGGTATATAGATAGACAGATTAATAAATTGATAGATATATAGAAAATAGATAGATTAATAGAAAGATAGATAGATAGACATATATAAATATAGATAAAAAGATTGACATACACATAGATAGATAGATCAATAGATAGATAGATAGATTGATTGATAATAGATTGATATACAAATTGATAAACAGACAGATTGACATATTGATAGATTTAGTGAAAGACAAATAGATTTACATATTTAAAGATGAATAGATAGATTGATTGATAGACAAATATATAGATAAATTAATAGATAGATATATTGTTAGATAGATATATTGTTAGATAGATAGAAATAAAGATAGGTAGACAGATAGATAGACAGATAGATAGATACATTTATAGATTATTAGATAGATAAATAGAGAGATAGATAGACTAACATATAGATAGATAGATAAATATATACATAGATAGATAAATAGACATATATATAGACATATAGATATATAGATAGATAGATAAATATATAGAAAGATTGATTTATAGACAGATTGAAAGACCAATAGATAAACAAATTGATAAATAGTTAGCTTTACAAATAGATAGACAGATTGATAGAAAGATATATAGATAGATAGATATATATATATATATATATACACACACATAGATAAATAGATAGATATATAGAACGATAGACAAACAAATATATAGATATATAGATAGACATATAGATATATAAATATATAGATAGATAGATAGATATATAGACAATTAGATAGATAGATTATTAGACAGATATATAGACACATAGATAAACAGAAAAACAAATAGATAGATAGATAGAGAGAAAGATAGTATTATAGATAGACAGATAGATAGACTGGTAGTCATGCATATAGATTGATAAATATATATATACGATCTAATAGGCAGATTGATATACAGATTGATATATTGATTGATATAGAGAATTTTATACAAATAGATATACATATAGATAGACACATAGATAGATGACTAGATAGATTGATAAATAGATAGACAGATAGATAGATAGACAGACAGACAGATAGATAGATAGATAGAAGAAAGTTAGACAGACATATAGATAGATAGGTAAATAGATAGAAAATTAGATATATAAACATACAAATAGATAGATAGATAGATATATATATACATATATATATATATATATATATATATGTAGATATATTAACAAATATAAAAATAGATTGATAGACAAATAGATAAATAGATAGATAGATAGATTGATTGACAATTATATATATAATGAGATATATATATATATAGAGATAAATAGACAGATAGAAAGATTGATTGATTGATAGATATATTATTATATAGATTGATAGACATATTGATTGACATATTGATTGACATATTGATGGGTAGGTTTATAAATAAATAAATATATAAATTTATAGTCAGATAGATAGATAGATAGATAGGTAGATTTACAAACAGATAATTAGAAAGATAGATATAAAATAGATAGAAAGATAGATAGTAAAACAGATAAATAGATAGATAGAATACACATTTATAGATTATTAGATAGATATAGAAATAGATAGACAGATAGATAAAAAGATAGATAGATAGATAGACAGATAGATATATAGATAGATAGATAGACAAATACATATACATAAAGATAGACAAAAAGATTGAAAGATAGATAAATATATAGACTGATAGATAGATTGATAGCCAGATAAATAGATAGATTGATAGACAAATAGTTAGGCAAATAAATAAATAGATTTATATATAGACTTATAGTGAGATAGATAGATATATACATAGATAGATATATTGATATAAAGATAGATAAATATATAGATAGATAGACATACATATATATAGATATATAGATAGATAGATAGGTATATAGATATATAGATAGACAGATAGACATATAGACAAATTGATAGACATATTTTTTAATAGATAGATAGACAAATAAATCGACAGATAGATAAACAAACAGATAGATAGATAGATAGTAAAAAATATAGTAGGACAGAAAGATAGAGATACTGACAGACTGATCGACATACAGATAGTCAGGTATATAAACAATTAGATAGACAGATTGATAGATAAATTGAAAGATAGATTGAAAGATAGATAGTTAGATAGATAGTTAGATAGATAGTTAGATAGATAGATAGACAGATAGATAGAAAAATAGATAGACAAATAGAGAGACAAATAAATAGACAAAAAGTTAGATAGATAGATAAATAAATAGATAGATAGTTAGGCAAATTGATTGAAAGATTGATAGACAGATTTATAGATAGATTGATAGACAGATTTATAGATAGATTGATAGATAGATTCATTGAAAGATTGATAGAAAAATTGATAAATAGATTGATAGTTATATTGATAGACATATTGATAGGCAAATTGATGGATAGATAAATAGATAGATAGAAAGATAGATTAACATATAGATAGAAAATTATATTGATAGATAGAGAGACAAATAGATAGACAGATAAATAGAAATGTAAATCGATAGATAGTTAAATATATAGATAGATAGAAAGATAATCATATAGATATATAGATAGATAGTTAGTTAGATAGACCGATAGATAGATTTATAGATAGTCATATACATAGATAAATATATATATAAATAGATGAATAAATAAATAGATAGACAGACATATATATATATATACATACATAGATAGATAGACAAATTTATAGATAGATTGATAGAAAGACAGACAAACAGACAGATAGATAGATAGACATATACATAGATAGATATATTAATAGAAAGACAAATAGATTTATAGATAGATAGATAGATATATAGATAGATAGACAGCTATATAGATATATAGATTTATATATTTATAGATCAAGAGATAAGTATATAAACAAATAGATAGATAGATTATTAGGTATATAGATAAAAAGATATATTGACAGATATATAAACAAACAAACAAATAGATAGACAGATAGATAGAAAGATTGTAGAACACATATTATAGATATTTTAATAAATAGATTGATAGATAGATAGAAAGATAGATAGATAGATGGATAGACAATTTGATAGACAGATTGATAGTCAGATTTATAAATAGATTTATAGATAAATAGATAGATAGATAGATAGATAAAATATATATACATAAATAGATAGACTAATAGATAGACAACTATATAGACATATATATATATATACATATAGATATACAAATTGATATACATATATATAGACCAATATATTTATAGATATATACATAGACATATAGACAAGTAGATAGATAGAAAATTGAAATATAGATTGATACATAGATAAATAGATAATTCGATAGATAGATATACTGATAGATAGATATATAGATAGACATATAGATAGGTAGATACATAGATATACATAAATATAGATATATAGATAGGTTGTTAGATAGGTAGAGAGATAAATAAACAAAATAAATAGACATATTAATAGACTGATAGATAGACAGATGGATAGAAAGACGGATAGATAGTCATATACATAGACATATAGATAGACACTTAGATATACTAATAGATATACAAATAAATAGACAGACACACAGATAGATAGATAGATAAAAAAATATAAAGATATATAGATAGGCAGATATATAGATAGATAGATTGATTGATAAACAAATAAATAGACAGGTAGATATATAGATAAATAGATAGATAAATAGATTGGTAAACATATCGATAGTTAGATAGAGAGTAGTATAAAAAGACAGATAGACAGATAGATAGATAGATAGATACACAAATAACTAGATATATACACAAATAGATAGACAAATTGATACACACATTGATAGACCTATTGATAGATGCTTTGATATACATGTTGATATACATATTTATAGACAGATTGATAGACAATTAGACATATAGATTGATAGATAGTTATATACACAAATATATAGACAGATATATAGACAGACAAATAGATAGATAGATTGATATACTAATAGGTAGACACTTAGATCAACGAATAGATAGACATATAGATAAAAAATTGACAGATAGTCATATTGTTAGAAAAATAAATAGATAAATAAATTGGGAGATAAATAGACATTTAGATACCTATTTTGATAAACAGATAAATAGATAAATAGTGTTGTATATCATTTTTTTGATTATCTATTTTGTATTATCAAAATGTTTATGTTTTAATATTTTCATGTAAGTGTAGGAAACAAAATATTAAGAGGCCGAGAATGTAGCAATAGCACAATAATGGACGTCCCATTTTCTAGTGGATGTAGCTAGTCATGTTTAACTACTAGTGAACCACGTTATTTCGTGCGTTTCTCTTGTTGTTTTGTTTCTTTTTTTGATTATGCCATGGTTAGATTGTGGTTGTAGATTGTATTTATATCTTTCATTGCTATTTCTCTATTGTTCTCTTCTTCTGGATCATAATTATGGAAGCACAATTGCCTAACAGATTGATAGACATATAGATAAATAATTAGGTAGACAGATAGATAGACTTATAGATAAAGAAATAGATAAATAGATAGATAGACAGATAAAAAGATAGACAGATAGATAGACACTTAGATAGATAAATTTATAGACATATATATAAACAGATAGCACCATAATAAAAATCCCAATTAGCTAGGAAAAAAATCCCTAACTAAATTGACTTTTCCTTCGCTAAAGTGGATATAATGATAAATTAACGACGAAACTTTTCTCAAGCTAAAGTGCTCATCGCTAAAAATTAACGAAGGAAATAATCCCTAGCTAAAAATTAATGAAGGAAATAATCCCTAGCTAAAAATTATTGAAGGAAATAATTCCTTGCAAAAAAATTTTAGCAATAAAAAGTTACCCAGCTAAATTAATAATTTCCCTAGCTGTTTTTGACCTTAATTTGAAGCTTCAAAAAATTCCCTAGCTAAATTAGCAAGGGTAAATATCTATCTAAACTAGTAAGGATTAAAATTCTGTGGCTAAATTAGCTAAAAAAACCTAGCAATTTTCATTCCAATACTATTTTCACTATTTTATTTTTATTTCAAACAATTTAATTTAATTATTTTATGTTTTTATATTAATCTGAATAAAAACAAAAACTATAAATAATAATTTATAATTAACATAAATTAAAACCAGTTTATAAATTATTCTGATACAATATTTTACATTGATAAAACAAAAACATAACAAAATTTTATAATCTCATATTCAACAATGTATCTAACGATAATGTATAAAATATAATCTCTTTGTGAAATTGACATTGCTTTCTTTCTCCCACCTCCTTCGGTCACCATCTTTCTGCTGCGACAAAGCTGTATCAGTCGCTACATATCATGTTTAGTGAAAAATCCCTACACTTCTACAATCTTCATATGGGGAACAATATGGTACCTTATCTGTACAAAATTTAAACCAATCAATCAAATCAAAATAAATAAATAAAAAAGGCTTGATTTAAATAAATATATAATATTGTAGTATCTATGTACATATATACTATAGTCTATATATACATATATACTAGCATTTCACAAGTTAAATATATTACTGTAGTATATGTACATATATACTATAGTATTATAAGTACATTTAAACTGAGTATATATGTACATAAATACTACAGTATTATATGTACATATATACTCATTATATATTTTCATATATACTCAGTACTTATATAGTCTGTATTTTATGTACATATATACTAAGTAGATAGATACTAAATATATATGTACATATAATACTGCAAAATTATCTGTACTTATATATGGAGTATATTTGTACATATACTACAGTATATATGAAGTATACTGAGTATATATATACAGATGTACTGCAATATTAATTGTACATATACACTCAATATATATGTACAAATATACTCAGTATATACATACATATATACTCAGTATATACCTAAATATATACTTAGTATTTACATACATATATATTCAGTATATACATACATATGTACTGTAGTAAATATGTATGTATATACTATAGTATTATATGTACATATATATAATCACATAGCCTCAAATGACACAAAACTACAACAAATTAATATTATCTCATTTTTACTTCACAAAGATGACACAAAACATCACAATAAACCTAAATAAGTAATGCAAAGATTACTTAAATTTAGAAAAATATCTCTGAAAACTATTAGAGGAAACCTAGAAGACAAGCCACGAGCTAGGCTTGGCGTATCAAAGTTCGCATTTTGCCTCCTTGCAACCAGAACTCTCTTCTGGTCCCAAGGCCTATAATGGTGTTGCTCTGCCCCTTCATGACCAAGCTGTCATGCCAACAAAAGAACTGGCAGATGAAATATAGACTCATCGTCAGTAGTTGTAACCATCAACAAATCAATAAGTAACTTGAACATAGAAAAATGGAGTTCTACACAATGCTCATGTGCAACAAAGGATGATAAAAATATGTTTTGCATAATAATTTTGAATAACAGCAATCTATTCAACCCTTGTTTTACATAGTTAAATCAAAAACATAACAAAATTTTATTACATATTTTTCATTAAAGTATCTATTGACAGTGCATAAAGTATAATCTATTTGTGAAATTGATGTTGCTTTCTTTCCCTCAGCTTCTCTGATCACCATCTTTCTGCTCTGACAAAGATGTCCTAGTCTTGAGGCATCATGTATAGTAAAAAATTCCTTCACTTCTACAAGCTTTGTATGGGGAACATTGTGGTACCATTTCTGTTTGAAAATTAAACCAATCAATCAAATCAAAATTAATAAATAAAAAAAGTTCTGTTTTGATAAATACATAATACTGCAGTATATATGTACATATATACTAGCATTTCACTAGTTACATATATTATTGCAGAATATATAAATATATACTATAGTATACATGTAGATATACTGAGTATAAATGTACATATATTCTTAAGTATATACGTACGTATATACTACAGTATATATCTACGTATATACTATAGAATATATGTTCCTATATACTGTAGTATATATGTACATAAATATTGTAGTATATATGTACGTATATAATGTAGTATATATGTACATATATTCTATAGTATATACGAACATATATATGAACATATATACTCAGTATTTACTTATAAATGATATACTAGCATTTATCTTATATGCACATATAAGAGAAACTTCTCGTTGAATCGAGAAACTAATTCAGAATGCGACTTTATTCTAAATCTCTTGTTAACATCCTAACATGTCAAGAACAACAGAGACATTCTAATTCAATGTTCAAAGAATGCATATCATGTTTTTGTGTAAGCACATAATGAGCAATGAAATGTAACTCACCATGACCATGGTACACAAACTCACAAATGATGATAGGGTTTGAAGAAGTAAAATAACTAGACCACCTCCTTCCAGAGTTTCAATCATTCTTGCAAGAATATTAGTAGTTAAGCCTTCAGAATCCTACACAATTGCAAGGGTAAAAGAGGAGTTTTTAGCAATGATGAGAATCATAAACATAGTATCCATAAAGAAAAGAAAAGTAGAACCTACAAAATACACATGCCATAAGTACTTCCTATAATTCTTTTAGAATCCTTGTACAGGCAATAGGAAACAACTCGGCTTACAAGAATCAAAGAGAAGATATCAGATTTTTCTGGCTCAATCAGTCCCTTCAGCATTAGCATTTTAATCTGCTTTACCAGTTTTCTCTTGTGGCATCATCATGCAAGTATCAAATTCGAACAGAATTTAAAAACTAGTCTAATTTCTTAGTGATCATGGCATCAAATTCAGTATATACATATATAATACGTATATATGTACATATAATACTATAGTATATACATACTTATATATTATAGTATATATGTAAATATAATAGTGTAGTCTTTATGTAATATATACTGCACTATTTTATGTGCAAATATACTTAGTATATCTACATATATACTCAGTATATATGATACTATGTATATATGTACATATATACTATAGTATATATGATACTAAGTATATATGTACATATGTACTACAATATATATGATACTAAGAATATATGTACATATATACTATAGTATATACATACATATATACACACATAAATATAATCACATTGGCTCAGATGATATGAAACTGCAAAAAATTAGTATTATTTCATTTATACTTCATATTTTTGGCATAAACTTCAATAACTTATATCTCTAGTTTATCCACCCATCTCTTATGTATTACATTACAAGAGAAGTGTTGGACATAACACATTCGTGGGGATTGAATGAATTATTTGCATTAACCATAAAGTTGTTAAGATCACATCCTAGTAAGAAAGGCTTCATGTCATGGTCTCTCATGTTAGGTATTAGTTTCAGATCAAGATGCACCTATAAAAATGGCTGTAATAGCCACATTTGACAGTTCCTCATGTTAAGCCCATCATCATCCATGAATCTATATACATGTGAGAGAAGGAGAACAAACAAAATGAACACATTTAATTGAATTTCATTAGCAATCATAATGGCTATTAACATTTAAACAATTTAATTCCATCGATCACCAATAATAAGCAGTCACAGATTTAAATAGCGACAACATAGATTTGCATGAAATAAGAGTGTCAAGAACTAACCTGGGTCTGTGTTGGACCAGAAGTAATTCGTTCATCTCACAACTTCAGAAACTAGCATGATGTTCTCATCACCGAGAGGACCAGCCAAGCCTTTTACATACCTATAATAGGCTAAAGCTCTACCCACAATATTCTGGTACACACACACATATTCACAGATATATAAAAATAGCATTATACATGTGAACAAACATAAATCTATGTTGATAATCATACAACTTCAAAAAATATCTAGATGATGACCAGCAATGATGTTTAGGGTAAAAAAATTAATTATTTCAAAAATAATGGAGATAATAATAGCTTAGTCTCCTTTTGATATAGTAGAGATCGATAAAGATGGTACCCATCCATAGGAAGGATCATGACAATGTTTGACAGCTTCGAATCAGAATTTATTCGTGCGTCTCACATCAGATGTCCTGCAAAGATTCATAGTTAGCTTATTTGGCAAAGCAAAAAACAAAACTAGAATAAAGAAAAAATGATACCACCAAAAAAGTCTCATCCTGTTTATCTACACATTTTCAAAATTAAAAATAGTTCAGAAATAATTTAGATACAAATTCATCCTCATTATTAGTTGGTGCATTTTTGATAGCCTCTTAGTGGTTCCACAGCTGGTTCTCAGAATTCTATCTGTCACATCAAGGCTGCTAACTGTGACTCCATATAAGAGATTTTTTGTTGCATTACAATCATAATTTATATAATCTCATCATTATTTCTTTCATCTTTTCATTCATTTCTTTCATTTTTTGCATTTATTCCTTCAGATGAGTAATCTGCTCATCCTTTTCTTCTTTCATTTTTTGTATTTCCTCCTTCAAATGAGAAATCTGCTCATCATTCTTTTTAATTTCGGTCTCCATAACTTCAAAATGTTCATTTGTTTCTATTACTTGTTGTTCGACCAACTCAACCACCATTGCTATGACAGATGAATTAGAAGCACGACTACTACAATAAAATATCACTCCCTATGAACCGATGTCATACACTTGCTGCTTCTTATGACCTTTTATCATCTCCAAATAGATAGGATCATAATCAATTGGTTGAAGATCTATAGAACCCTCAACTTGTTGAGAAGCAGCTCTCACACATTCCTCCATGAGTTCCCTTGAAAAAATAGAAAAAAAATACTTTTCTAGATATACATAAAATAAATTTAATATTTTGGATTCCAAACTACTTTTAAAATTTACTGTAGTTTTATAAAATTTTATTAATATAACAGATTCTTAAAGGAATAATCTGAGACTTGTTGTCAACAAACTAACCATCTGCTTTCTTCACATTCATCCACCTGAAAATCTCATAAAAATTGGGATCTCGACCCAATTCTCCAGCCTAGATATGTATATATAAAGTCAAAAAAAATGTTAAAAAATTTAAACAAAATTAATAAACTATATAAAATTTTGGACGTCAATTTTGCTTATAAGCTATAAATACATAAGTATTTTTCTGGTTGATGTAACTAGTTGTGTTGACCAACTAGTGAACCATGTTATTTCGTGTATTTCTGATGTGGTTTCTCTTTTTTTTTTGATTTTGTCGTGGTTGGATTGTGGTTGTGGAATATATATTGTTTGTTGTTCTTTGTTATTCTCTTCTTCTGAATCACAATCGTGGGACCAGAATTGACCAACAATATGTAACTGACTCACAATAACTAAATAATAATTATGAGTTCATTTAAGTAAATCTAGCTAATAAATTACATGACAATATATAATTGATTGGATTTGGATGTGATATATAGATTATCACTGATTGATAATTATAGTTTATGTAACTCAACACAAATATAATTTTGATTACTAGTGTATTGTATGATTAAAAAATACAATATATGAAAAACTATAGAGATATCTTTATGTGAATTACATGCTTTTTAAAAAGGTTAGAAAGGTTAAGTAGATCTTAAGTAGGTGAGCACAAGTCAAGAACTTGAAAATGAATAAAAAATTTGGTTGATCCTATATAATTTGATCATGATCAAGAGTTTTACTTAATGAGCATACCCTTGATCAAAACCAATTTAACATAAAGTACTCACCTGATAACAACCTGCTCATCTTCCCAAAAGCACCATGCAGCCACCATGGGATTCCAAGGCTACCTGGCTTCTGCCAGGTGTCATGGAACATGCACGTCTTCCACTCGACTTACTTTCTTTCCCAAAAAATTTATAACTCGTGAATAAAAGTTCTAATGAAACTCTCAAACTTGTCAAGAATTGCTTGAATACGTCTCTCTATTCTATTTACTGATATCCCTATACCTCAATGGTTCATACCAAGTAAATCACTTCTCATAGGTACTCAAAAATATGATTGCTTGGGATTGACTTGCCGCTAACAATGTAATAAAGTGGAGACGTCACAAATTCAAAATTTGATGAGAAGATATTACATGGTGCTTACTTGAATGAATATATGCTATCGTTCTTGTCATATATTGCATTCCAATGGGGGGTGGTTGTGAAGTTGAAGAAGGTATTAAGATATGGAAGATGAAGTTGTGAATAAAATTTCTAGAGGAAGATCGAGGAAGCACGACTGGCATGATATCTTTGATAGTTCTCCCTTGTGATCACCTATCCTGTATTTCAAAAATGCTTGCAGATGATGATTATATTATGGTAGAAAGACTACCTCAAATCGATAAGAAACTCATTTCTGAAGGAAATCGCTTCCACTATTAGGTTTCATTTTGATTTATCAATGTCGAGAGAGAGAGAGGTGGATGGCATTAGTTAGAGACTTAGAGTTACCTTTGCACAATAAGATACACTTTTTTGCAAGTTTTAAAATTCTATAAATGTTTAAAATTTTAATTATCAAAACATTTAATTAACAATAAATATATATAAACCATAAATACTCATCTTTTTTTTACGTAATAAATTATTTTCAACAAGTTAATGTGAGTGTAGCAAGGCACGAATGAAAAAAAAACACCTTACAATTTTTAATTATTAATTAAATTTACCAATAAATATATAAACTATTTCAAAAAAAAGATGTTTGGTCCTCCAACTAAAACAAATCATGGCTACAAAATTTATAAACTTCATATAGCAAGACACACATGAAAAGATGATTGGTTTTCAATCCACTCTCCTAAGAATTATAAATACTCTTTATGTTAAAAAATATATAAATATATATATTGTATGGTTATAAATTTTTAAGAATTCATATTAATTTTTATGAAGATAATATAAATAATTTTAAAGGCATAAAATTTCATATTATTAGATATCATTTATAATTTATAAAATTCTAAAAATTACTAAATGTGAGAAGATTATTAAAAAAATTATATTTATTATTTTAATAAAGACTTAATATTAAAAGCTAATAGTAAAAATATTATTTAATTGTTTAATTCTTATAAATTTTAGTATGAGAAAATATCTATGTATTTATATTTAATTATAAATTTATTTTCTTTTAAATTTAATGAAAAATTTTAAATATTTTTTTTAAAGTTTCCTATAATAATAACATTTTATTTTTATAATTAAAATAATATTAATATTTATTAGTTTATTCGTTAATTCAAGTATTTTTGTAAATATTTTTTATGTAATCATACAATGAATTATTTTAGCTTTTATTAGTAGAAATTTTAATGTATGCTCACTTATTTTTAAAATTATCTATACAAATTATTATAATTATAGAATTAATTATTTAATTTTATTTTAATACAAATATTTAAGTTTCTTAAATAAAAAATTTAGAAAATTTTTTGTATAATTTTTTAAAAATTTTATATTCATTAAAATAGTTATCTTAGTCCTATAATTATAAAATTTTTTGTATTTATATATTTATAAATTATTATTTATGAAATCCTAATTTTATAATTTTATAAGGAGAATGTATCTTTTAAGGATTGCTCAGCTATAGACAATGGCATACATTTAATATACAAAATTAAATAAATTATTATAACAATAATAAATTTTAAAAAATAAAATCATTAAAGATTAGAGAGGGAAATTATCCCCAGTGCGAATAGCTAGGGAAAAAACTCTAGCTAAATGAATATTTTTTGTGAAAAATAAATTTAAGAAATAATCACTTGCAATAAAGTATAAAAGAGTAAAAATTTTTTTTTGATAATTATATACAGATAGATTTTGCATTAATCTAATTAGCTAGAGAAATTATGTCACTAAATCCATCACTAAATTACAGCTTTTCTTTGCACAAAATTCTACAAAATATTAATGATAGATTTTGTATCAATCTAATTAGCTAGTGATATTCTGTCACTATATCCGTCACTAAATTTCCCTATTTTCTTTATGTTGAAATCTACTAACATTTCCATCCCTAATCGATCACTAAAATTTATTTCAATATAAAATCAAAATTCCTTTGCCATTCTTTAGATAAACCCTCACTAGTTAGCTAGGGATTTTTCTTTAGCTAAATTTCCATTGCTAAACTGACATTTTCTTATATTGTAGATAGAAAGATAAATAGAAAGACTGGAGAATTCATAGATAGATAAAAGAAAGATAGATAGATAGACATATAGATAGACATGTAGATAGCCAAATAGATAGACATTTAGATAAACATGTAGATAGGGTGTTATATTGATAGATAGATATAGATAAATTGATAAATAAATAAATAAATAGACATATAGATAGACAAATAGAAAGACAACTAGATAAATAAATGATGGACAAATAGATAGACAAAAATATAGACAAAAAGATAGATAGATTTATTGAAAGATAGATAGAAGATAGATTGATTGATTGATAAACAATTTGAAAGACAAATTGATAGATAGATAAATAGATAGTTAGATAGACAGATAGATAGATTAACAAACAGATACATAGTCAGATAAATAGACAGATAGATACATAAACAGATATATATATTTTTAGATAGATAGATAGACAGATAGATAAACATAAACACAAATAGACAGACAAATAGATAAACTAACAAATAGATAGATAGTTAGACAGATAGATAAACAACTAGATATATAGAAAGATAGATGGATAGACAGAATATTAGATAAATTTTAGAACAGATAGGTAGATAAATAGACAGACAGACAGATAGATTGACAATTAGACAAGCACACAGACAGACAGATAGACAAATAGGCAAGTAGACACATTGACACATAGATAGACAAATAGACTAGGAGACATACAGATAGACAGATAGATAGACAATTTTATAAATAGATTGATAGATAGATTTAAATATGGATCATAGATAGATAGATAGATAAATGGATATGCAGATAGATAGATATATAAATAGATAGATAGATGGATAGATAGATAGATAAATAGATT
>JAREIK010003706.1:0-222500 GCA_029783825.1 Sapria himalayana
AAACTCTTTAAAAGTAGTTTGAAAATATATATTGGGGATAGTTGAATTTTTGTTAGGATTGACTCATAATTGTTTGAAGCTAGATCTTATGCTAAGGAGTCCTGAACATGTATTATGGTATCACAACTAGACTAAAGCTAAAATATATATTGAGGAATCATGTCGTGTTCTATGATGTTATGATTGGACTAAAGTTGGAATAGCTATTGGAGTTCAGAGTCATGCCCTTGACTATGGAGACATTACCTGAATGAATTCACAACCTATTTTGAGTGGTTGTAACTGGAGTCTATGCATTAGAGTCATGACTTGTATTATGAAATTATGACTCACCTTAAGTTGTAACATGTGTTTTGGAGTCATAATTTATAGTATAAATTCAAAAATCCTCCTTATAATGTGTTATATGGTATTTCCACTCTATTTTGTGAAGTTGTGACATCATTATAGCCATCACATTTTGTATGATGTTGTGATTAGTGAGTTAAGTTGTTATGACACATTATATGGGTTCGTGACATTAATGATATCATGATATGTTTTGTCTCATTGTGACTTAGGACTTAAGTGTAAGTGGTTTTACTTTTCTATTTTAAGGCTTGTAAATCAATGTACATGAACAATATAAAAGTTAATCATGAATCTACAAGAGATCAATGTAAAATAATATAACTACTCTACCACAAAGCAAGAACAGTGTGAAATATTTTCTCTTTATTATGTGTGTTTCTCTTTTCTCTCTCACATTCTCCTATGGTGAACATGTGTTCTTCTTTTATGAGATCTCTTATTATGTATATGTTTTTATCTATGAGTGATCAATTTTCTACTTTCTCAAAACCCTAAATTAGATTATACTCAACCTCATGTTTTGTATCAACTAGGATCTAACACTTAGTAATTGAGGTTAGGATTTTCGTGTTCTTAACTTGTGGCATATAAGGGTGTTGGGTCATTACATTTGGTATCATCCAAATGTGATTGATTGCTAGATTCTATCATTTATCATCGCAATGAGGTTTTAGGTGTGTTAGGTTCTAACATTTGGTATAAAATTGACTATCTTGGTACCTAGTTTTCTAACATTTTGTATTAGAAATATGGAAAGTGAATTTGAGAATGGTGACATATAGGGTTGAGATCAAGAGGTTCATAAAGAATGGCTTTGAATTGTGAAAAATAAAGATAAATGATTTGCTAGTTAATCAAGATTATTGGTTTGTAATTGAAGAATCTAAGTTGCCTATTAGTGATCAGAAATTAGAGATAACTTCTATAGAGAAATTCAATTGGGATATGTTGGATTGGAGAGCATGAAACTTAATCTGATTGTGTTTGGCAGACAAAGTCTTTGTGAATATTTTTGCTGAGAAATCCACAAAAGATTTATGGAAAATTTTGAAATTGATTTATCTAAGTAAGTTGTTGGTGAACAAGTTGTTCATGAGGACGAAGTTGTATAAGTTATTCTTGGAAGAGGTTGGTTCATTTTCTTCACATTTGCATGAGTTCTAGACATAGATCAACTAGTTTTCCTCTATTGGGTGTGAGATCAATGAGGATGAAAAAGTAATTACCCATCTCTCTTCGCTACTTAATTTTTGGGATAATTTAATTATCATCATTGGTAGTGGCATACCTAATATATATCTAATGAGACAATATTTGCAACTTTACTATTAGAGGATACAAAGAGGAAATATTTGGTGACATACTCTAATAATGTATTATATGTGAGGGGGTGAACAGAAAGAAAATATTTGTAGTTTAAAAGCATTTCAAAGGAAAAAAAAGATCAATGATTATGAATAAGATGAAGTTGAGGTACTAGAAATATGGTTTAGTTAGGTATTCAAGAGGGACTGCCAGATAAGTCAATAGGTTGCAATGAAAAATATGGATTCATGACCTAGGAAAGTCTTTTCTTATTAGATGGGTAGCCATCTACTAGTGGTGAAGTTTATTTTGTTGAAGTAAGTGTTTCTCATTCGATGAAAATACTTGGTTTATTGACACATGCATATTATATAATACTCATCAAAACTAGTTTAGTCGATATGAATATTATCATGGAAGAGATATAACTATGCGAAACAACTCAACAATTAAGATAGTTGGTTATGAGAAGGTGAAGATATGGATGCATGAAAGAACAATCAAATTTCTTTCGAGGGTAATACATATTCTTGGTTTGAGTATAAATTTGAATTAGTGAGCATAATGATAATTGATAGTGTAAAGTTTGATTGTGATGAAAAAAAATTGAAAGATGACATAAAGAGGAATGGTACCTACTCAAATAATAAGGTGTCAGCCTTATACAAGCTATGGCTAAACACCATCATGACCCCGAATAGTGCATTCTTGAGTTCTAAGTAGAAATAAAGCATGGAAAATAGGCAAGGCAAGAAGTAGGGCCTCTCCATGGAAAAGATGTCAACTAAAAACCTATAGTTAATACATAGAAATATAGTGTCATGATAGGATTTTGAGCCCTATCCTAGGAAGATGGTATCAAGAAACTTGGAGTCACACCATGGAAGTATGGAGCTACAAATTAGTATGGAGTTGAGATATGGAAACATATATTTAAAAATTGAAAACACAACATCATGATATGAATCTTGGTAGAAGAATAAGAGGAGGAATTACAAAGTTGGAGAAGTCATAGCAAAGACAAGACATGTAAACATTGTGTCACAACAAGGTTTGTAGTCACAACAATTAAATTTGAGGCTATGAGAATAAAACAAATAAATTATGGGTGGTTCAACATTGTGACTAAGAAATATGAAGTCATGATAGAATAATAAATAGACTTCGGAGAGTTTGGAGTGATGAATAGGAAACATGAAATGATAAAAGAACATTTTACCTATGAGGAAATTGGAATCATGATAAGAAAATTCAAGGTCATGACTTCAAATCAATGGACAAGATCTAGTGGAGCCACATCATTAAAACATGGAGTCAAGATATGAGAACATAATGGAGCAAAATAAAAATCATGTTATAGAATCTAGGGAATTTATCATCAAGAAGGTTAAAGGAGTATTAGATTATTCCAGAGAGATTCAATTTTGCAAGGAAAGCTTGTATAGAAAGCAAAAGTAGGATAAATTCTAAGTTGAAGCCACAAGATCAATAGTAATATTTGACTTGGTGCATAGTGATCATCTAGAGGAACTCACTAGGGGAATCACCTGGGAGATCAATATACTATGTTTTTTTGTTGATGACTTCCCTCAATATGCATGAATTTTTTTCATAAAGAAGAAAATTAAGCACTGCACAAGTTCATAGAATAAAAATTACTAGTTAAAAATCAGTTCAACAAGATGATAAAGATTTTCCATGTGTAATAGTATCGAGTATTTTTTTAGTTGATGAGTTATATGTCAAGTAGGGTATTTCTTTTTAAAAATATTATGATCAGGATGACGGTTGCAACTTTTTTATGTTTCCTAAGTTTATTGGTTAGGTGATTTCACAAAATTTTATTAATAAAAGTATCTCATCAATAAATATCTACAAGTGTATGGGTCATATAAGTAGTAACGTGGATTTAAGTCTAGATATCAATCTCATATGAATTACATTGGCATTTCATATATTAAATAATGAGACAACCCATTTTTAGTAAATTGGATGTTCATTTTATTAAGCAATCTTAGGTCCATGGTTAATTTATAAAATTTATGTGATCATATTTAAGTCGCTCAATATATATTATGTCGGACATAAAATAAATATTGAGGCATTTTACATTGACTTTATGACATACAAGACGGTTGTCACCATTGAGCCCGTATTAATAGTAGTACCTTTATAGATATCCCTGATATGTTACCAACAAGAAAGTAATTCATCTTTACTTGATAGTTATTCATAACCTTATACCTTTTAGATAACTTAGTCAACTTCCATTTAAAATTGTTTCATATGCATACACTTATTATCTGACATCTATTATCATAAATATCAATAATTAGCATAATTTTGTAAGAGTTTACAATTTCAACATCATAAGCATCATACTCTCATAATAAGCATATACTTCCCTCAAGTTTCACCAATAAGAACCACAGAAGTAAAAGCAACTCTCAAGGGCTATTACCACCTTGTGAATCACCACATACTTGTGCACGTCCCTAGAATTACCTATCATTATCATCCTCTATGATGATGTGACTCCTAGCAAACTCCTTAGAAAATATTCTAAATGATATCCATTTAATTGAAAACTAGTTCTTTTAAGATGGTGCAATAGATTTGTATTAAAATCATTTACATGTTTAGCTTTGTATGTAACATATTGGCAACTATTAACATACCCAAATTTTGGGTTTTAACGTATAGGTTTATCTCACACATTATTGTCTGAATGGTTATCACTACCTTTCTAACATATGTGTGAGTGAGTCTCATGGTTTATCTGTCGCCATCCACCATGACAATCTCGCACAAACCTACTAATAATCAAAACTAAAGTTCAAGTTCTATTAAATTATCATCCATCAATATCAATAATATAAAATAAATCAAATCATGTGTTCGTTAATTATAAATCAAATTCACATCACATAGATTCAAATTACACAAATCCTAGACCCACACTATTTTGAAACAAATTCCCAAATCAACTTTAGAGAAGAGAGGTTTGAGAGTGGTGGTTGCCCCCCAGCTATAAGAATTGTATAATATTGTATCTCTTGTTTGCATGTGGAACTCCTAGGGAGTGTGATATTTGGCCCTAGAGTTTTGTAGTCACCTTGACTTTGCTTGTTGCATAAGGAAGAAGAAAAAATAATGACAAAGATTTCAAAATTATTCTATCTTCCACATTATACTATGGTGACTTTGCATTACTCTAAGTAAGAACTAAGAAGTCATATTTTTCAGAGGAAAGTCATAACTTCAACATCCATCTATTTTGCTTAAGGTTATGACTCTAGAAAATGGTTATGACTTTAGTCTACAAATTAATCTTCTATAACATATAGTGGTAGTGTTGATACCGACAATGATTTGGGCTTAAGATCTCGTTAATACAAAGTAGTAGTATTGTGAAGTGTTGGTGCCTTCGTGCCTTTTTCATGTAGTTATCAGTTATTTGCCTTTAATATCTCTCAAATGTCCATGGCATTGTAAGTAATTGTGACATTGGCATTTATCTTCTCTCATATATCATTTTTGTGTCTTTGTGAGTATGTCATAGGACTAGAAATTAACTCAAGCATATGAGTTGTAGCTATGTCTTCTTTTGAGGACAAGAGATATGACCTTGATTAATAAACATACGTGAGTAATATCCACTATAATTTTTAGTGTCCCTAAAGTTGTGGCTAAATAATTTCTATAGCTTTGGTCTGAGTAGTTGTGTCTCTATAATCTTTTGTATAATTGTAGCTCAAATGAAGTGAGTTTGTAAAAAGAGTATGGCTTTGAGTTGAGACTAACAACCCATATTAAGGATAAATTCATAGCACTTGGACTTGGTTGTGACCTTTAGCACTAGTGGGATACTTGGTTATTGTGATGTAGAATTAATATTATAGTCATTAAAATTTTAATAGATTAGTGTGACAATGAATTCATGATAATATCGCAGTCCCTAAGGATATGTCGCATAGTAAAAATTTTATGTTAATAAGTTGGTAAGATCATGGTATACAATAATTACCATGACCAATTAAGTTGACTTTCTCCAAGAATGGATGGCGAAGCTACACGAGACTTAGTATTCTACCCTCTCTACTAAATACCTCTAAAAACCTACTAATTTGATAACTATTTATCAAAACTCACCAAAATGCCAAATTCATGAAATCAACCCATAATTTCTATATTTCCATATCTACACATCATTATAAACCTCCAAAATATATAAGAATATTTGATCATTTGGATACCAAACAAATTTACACACTAAATAATTGCTCATTTTGAGCAATAACTTCTCCCTCCATGATAAATATTCTCATCATCACGATAATTTCTATGACTAGGTTTGAGTATAGTAAGGTCTAAAATAATAGAGCAACTTCAAGCAGACATGTTGACAATCATGGTGGAGATTGAGTTCCTCCACTATACTTGTGTTGGATATGTATATTCATTTATGTGGTAGATATTGGTATATTATTTCATATATAAGGAAAAAAATCTTTGAGTTTCCTCAAAAGTTGCATTATATTTAATATTCATAGCTAGAACATCAAAATCTCTTTTTAACCATCAGAAATCCTATGATGTCCATGTTATCTTCTTAATATACTATTTTAATTCCTTGTTGTTAGTTTCTTATTTTAGTCTAACTTAAGTTATACTTATGTATTGTGTTTTTTCCTCTTTGGATACATGACATTAGTGAATATCACGACTCCTTCTTAGCTACTTTTTCCCTTTTCAACATGAATCCTAAAAGTCTTGGTGATTAGTAAATCACAACTTTTCCTTTAAGCCTTATTTTACCCTCTTCTTTCTGTAAATGCAAAGTCATGGCAATGATTGAAGCCACGACTTTGTCTTGAAGCTTTTATCTTCCCTTTTATTTGCGTAACTCCAAAGTCATAGTATTATACATAGTCATGGGCATGTCTTTAAGATTTTAATGAACTAGTTCATTTTGTACCACTAAAGTCATGGTACTAGGCATAACTATGACTTTAACTTAAAGCTTTCCTTGGTCATTTTTTTCTATAACATTGAAGTCACAGTGCTGGGCATAGCTACAGCTTAGTCTTCAAAATTTCCTTGGTCATCTTTTTTTATAATACCAAATTTGAGGTCCTATGTACAACCACAGCTTTGTCTTTGAGTGGTTTCTCTATGATTTCTATCTCAACCTTATCTTTCTTCAGTGATTTCACAGCTTCCTTAAAGATGTCAACATAAGACTCCTCAGATCATGACTTTGAAGAATATCATAATATCATAATAGTCATCTTCCTTTGTTTCATTATTTTCTCATCTCAAATATAATTCTTCCTCTTCATATTCGTCTTCATCATTATCACAACTTCAAAATTATTCTTCTGCTTCATAATTTTTGTTTCATTCGACAAATAGTTTTCTACAAAATCTTTCCACCAAAAGATAACTTTTATTCTATTATGGTATGAAAGAGATTTTTGATTCTCTGATACCCCATTTTATAATTGTCCAAATCCTATAAGCCATTGTAAAGATGAAACTTTACTTGTTCAACACCAACACATAAAGTAAATTCCTATTTATTGACATCAATAAGGGCTTATCTCATGACCAAAATGGTCATCTCATTGTTAAAGGTGCGTAGTTGTTATCCTCCATTTCCAATACAATAAAATCCACTATAAAATTAAATATATCCACCTTGATCAATACATCTTTGATGATTCCATTTGTATACTTGATAGTCTGATTTACTATAAGAAATGAGAGAGATATTAAAATAATTTTGTCGAGATTCAATCTTCATACAATTGACAAGGGTATCAAGTTAATACTTGATCCTAAGTCGAATAACACCTTCCGAAAGATGTGATCTCCAATAGTGTAAAGTATAATAAATCTTTTAGGGTCCTTCAATTTCCTAGGAATTTGAATGATTAAAAAATACTTTTTGGTCATATTTATTGTCTCTTATACCTCTAACTTTCTCTCACTACTCATTATATCTTTCATAAATTTTATGTAGTTCATCATTTAGGCGAGAACTTTGGCAAATAGTATGTTCGTATTGGTAAATGTTATGTTTACTTCTAACTAAAATATATTAAGAAACTTTTTGAAATATTCATCTAATTTCTCCTTTTATATCATTGAGGAAACATAAGATTCATCAAAAACTTACCTTTAACTTCATTCTGATCCATTATTTCTCTCTCTCTATCTCTCTCTTCATGGATTTGGTTAACCTCCATTTAATCTTATATTTCTTCATTTTCTTTTTTTATCTTTGGGTGAAACATTGGCTTGTACTTATTTTGGGATTATAGATTTGTTAGGTGTAACAGCTTCATACCTATCATAATTTTGAGTTTTTTTTAGTATATACCATGATTTCTTGGAGACTTTCAAGATGAGCCACAACCTTTGAGAAATTCATGGCCTTGTCACTCATAAAAGTTCTAGAATCTTCTTGTTCAATATATCTTTGTGTAACTCCAGAGTTATGTCTGATGAAAAATTTCAGCAATATTTCCCCAAAAAGTTTCAAAATTCATTTTTCCTGACTGTCTTGGTATATCCTTCCTACGTTTGAGCAATATTGATGAGTAATTTTTTGGATTTAGTTTGTATCACTTGACAATTCATTTACTCATCTTTCCTTTATTGATAATGTTAATTGACCGAGATGATGCTTTATATTTCTCATCAATGAACTCGTTTCATTCTCTCATTTTAAGTGCTCTCATCCAATTGTCTTGAGCATCATTTTTTTTTCTCAATTTTGCTAGGATAGCTTGGATCTCTTCTCACAAACATGGCTTCTCTATTATTCGTGATAGTAGGTAATTAAAATTTGTGTCTCCTTGATTAATGTAGCTCATTACATTATTCCTAATATTTATAGAGGATTGTCAGATTTGCTATAGCCCACTCAAATAGCCTCCATAAAAATTTTTTTTGTGATTTCTTACATTCAGAAAATATGTATTGGGATTTTGTTGTTAGGTAGAAGCATGCATCATTTGCTTCAAATTTGATTGGACTCATCTATTTGATAAATGGAATATAAGTCCACTAATTCATGTTGATGTAAATTGGCAATCTCTCATGGTATTATTGTTTTTTCTTCTTAGGTGTCAAGTTTCCATTAAAAAAGCTTTCATCATTGTTTTAATCATGGTAAATCGCTCCAATTCCAATATTTTAGCTTATCTTTTTCCAATAGAGCTATCCATTAAAGTTTGATAGTTATTTTTCATTGGCTCTTCAAATAAATGATAAATCTCCTCTTGCAATTTATTCATAATTTACTCTCTAGTGGTCATATCAATTATGCACTTTATCATATAGTTCAGTCTTTTATAAAAAGTTTGAGCTTTAAAGAATAACTTAAATTTATGTTGAGAATATCTCTTCAACAACTCCTTAAAATGATCATAAGTATCGTATAAATTATCTTTCTTATCTTTTTAGAATTAGCTTATCTCACATAATAGTTGAGATGTAATTTGAGGCAAGAATAATTTAGTTAGAAAAAGGCCTCACTAATTCATCCCAACTCTCAATAGATCCACATGGTAAACATAAGAATACACTTCGTGCCTTATCACTTAATGAAAATAATAATAATCATAACTTTATTGTGTTGAGGCTAACTCCATTCATTTTATAGTGTTGCACAACTCTAAAAATATTATAACAAATCCATTAAGATCCTCCGATGCCTTCCACTATAATGGTAATGTTGAACAATAGCTATAAGACTATTTTTCAACTCAAAATAATTAGTTTCAATTATTTTCAACTGAATTCCCAAATATCTATCCATCATTATGAACCTTCAATAATCTCTTAATGTATGGTAGTGGATTGGTTATTAGATAGATTGCCCATTATCATCTTAGGCATCTCAATTACAGTTAGTGTCCTATATTGGCTCTTAATTAGCTTTTTGTTTGTCAAATGTTCTATTCATTCTTTTGATCTCTATGTCTAAAAAGGATTAGATCAACCCTAGAACTTCAGCTCATAAAAGGGTACTACAAAAAAAAGAAACAAGATACAAAGAAAATAAATAAATCCAAAAAACAATCATCCATGTTCAAACAAGTTAACAAAATTTAGCTCTTAGATTCAGAAAATTTTATCAAACTTAATGATATTTAAAATATTAAAAAGGAATTATTCTTTTACAAGATAATTATGTTAACTCGCATTAACTATTCAAATTAAATAATCCCTAGTAATAGTACTAAAAATATGTTACAACTTTATTATGCTACCTAAATTTATTAGTATGATGATGTCCTAAAAACTTATTAATAAGAGTATCTCATTAATAGAGATCTGCAAGTGCATAGATCATATAAGTAGTAAAGTAGACTTAAGTCCAAGTATAGATCTCGTAGAAATTGTATCATTAGTACAGTTATTCAACAATGAAACAACCTATTTTTAGTAAATTAGATTTTTAGATTATTAGATAATCTTATGTCCATCATTTATTTATTAAATTTATGTGATTATATGTAAGATGCTTGATTTATATTATGTTGGACACAGAATGAAGGTTGAAGTATTGTACAATGAATCCTTGCACCTAATGACACATAAGATAGTTATCAATATTGAGCTCATCCAATTGGTGATCCCCTTATAGTTGTCCCCTCAGTATGTCACCATTGAGACAAGAATACATCTCTACTCGCGAGTCATTCATAATCTTATACCTTGTAGGCAACTTCATTAACTGCCCTTTATGGTTGTTTCATAGGTATCCTCTTATTCTATAGTCTCTATTATCATAAAGAATACTAATTGGCATGGTTTATAAGTAGTTATACTTTTGGCTTCATAAATATAGTATTCATACAATTAACATATGCTTCCTTCCAGTTTCATCAATGAGAATCATATGAGTAAAAGTAACTCTCAAATGATATAACCACCTTGAGAATCACCACACAATCACTTATATCCCAAGAAATACTTGTCATCATCATTAGTGATGATGTGACTCACATATAAAATGTGAACCTCTTAGAAGAATATTATGAAGTGTACAATGAATTAGCATATAAAAATATTCATATTTTTAGTTTCATAAGTATCATACTCATGACAAAACATATTCTAATTTTTGGTTTCAATATATAGGTTTATCTTATGCATTATGATCGTAAGGACTTTCACTACCTTCCTATGAGATGAGCGAGTGAGCATAGTAGTTTACTTTTCACTATGACCATGATAATCTCATATAAACCTACTAATAGTCAAAATCTTAGTTCAAGTTCTATTTAATCATCATTCATCAATATTCATAACATAAAATAAATTAAACCATTCAATCATCAATTATAAACCAAATTCACATCACTTAGATTCAAATTAACACGCACTATTTTGATATCTGAATCAACCCTAATAGGGGGGGGGGTTTGAGAGTCATGCCCCTCGGTTATAGAGATTGTCATTTAACTTTTATCTCTTGCTTGTTGAACTTCTAAAGAGTGTGAGATTCACCCCTAGTATTTTTTTAGTCACCTTGGCTTTGCTTCTTGCCTGAGGAGAAGAAGAAAGAATGAGAGGTTTTTATAAATTTATCTATCTTCCAAATTTATACTCGGGTGACTTTGAATTACTCAGTGTATTAAGTCATAAATCTTAGAAAAATTTCAACTTCAGCCTTCATCTCTTCCTCTTAAGACTATGACTCTTGAAAATAGTCATCATTCTGGTCTGCATCTTAATCTTTTTGTAACACAGCATTATAATACTAGTAATAAGCATTACTTGGGTCTAATATTGTTAGGATTTGAGAGCATAAGAGGGGAGAAAAGACCAAATGAGATGAAAAGAAGATTTAGAATTGAATCAAGAAGGATACTGGCATCGGTAAAAAATAAAAATATGGACCGATATCCTAAAATACACTAGTATGTATAAAAAAAAATCAACCCATTAATTATTTGAAGAATGAGTTATTTTAGATATTTACCGAACTTAATGATGCCAAGTTCTTTATAAATAAAACTTGACTAGCGTTTAGTTTATAATAAAAATGATTACTTGTACAAAAAAAAAACAATGATGTTTTTGTAAAAATTACTCAATTCAAGAGGAAAAATTATTTTTCCCAAAATTTAATTTTTAAAGTGTCATTTTTATAGATGACCCTAAAAATAAAATAGATTTGAATTATATTATGTATATTTTTTGATGGCAAATTGAGTGCATCAAAACTCGGATATTTTTGAGTTTGGTGATTGATGTGCCAAACTAGAAAAATAAGAGTGCAAGAGCTCAATTTTTTAAGGCACCCATACACAATTTTCCTTTTTTTTTTCACTTAAATATTTGGGTTCCATACAAGTTCTATCTCCAGATATATTCAAGTATTTTATTTTAATTTTTATTTATACGATGTTCATTTTTAAAATATTACCATTACAACATTTTTTTTTTTTAAAAAGATTAATAAAAAATAAGAAGTGTTAAAATTATTATTGATCAAGATAGCCCATTTGGCCATCCCATTATTAAATCTCTAATATTAGGATTAATGAATGCAAAAATTATGTTTATGTATATCAAATCAAAAATATTTATGTTTTAGGAGCTAAATTTTGTTATATGATTTTGTACACTAAACTGAATAATACTTACAGAGTATTAAAATATAATAACTTCATTTTACCATTTTCCATACCTCAACAAATTTATAAATCCACATCATATTTAAAAACAAAAGGCTGCACAGGTGGGATCCCATGCAATCTAACCCATAATTTTTAAAAAATCAAAATTATTTTTTTATTTTCTTATTTTTTATTTTATAAATACAAATAAATTTAATATATACACATACACACATACACTATATATATTATAATGTATATATATGATGTGTGTGTTTGTGTGTGTGTGTGTGTGTGTTATATATTACACATCATATATTCTATACACACACATTATATACATATATGTTTTTTAGTGTATACATAGTATACATATATAGAATGTATATGTATAGAATATATACAATATATATGTAATATATATAGTATTATACAATATATACATATATGTACTATATGTATTGTGTGTATGTGTGTGTGTTATGAAATAAAGAAAATATAGAGTGAAAGAGAGAGAGATTGAAAGGAATAAAAAATAAGTCTTGCATTGGATGATGTTTATGCAAAGGATGATATCTATACAAAGGATGAGAAAGTCTTTTATAGAATTTCCAAATGACATGTTATTACTAATATTTAATATGAGCAGTTGGAATCTCATATATAAATTTTAATTGTGATCATTTGTTCAACACATTAGTTATAATTGTGGTCATTTGCTACAACTTTATTTAAATAATCCCCCTTGAATGACTATTAATATAATATATGTTTACAGATTGTTAGTACTATTTCTTTAAAACAATTGTCAAAAAAAAAACATAGTGAAATAAAATATGGATGAAGGGAAAAATAGTATAGTAAACTAACATAAGTAACAATGCTCCTCTTGATAGTGGCATGATTATGTTATTTTTAATACTCCACTTTGAAGATTTTTAGCTAGCACTTAGTAATTTGGCATCCTACTTTATGAAAGTTGTAGAAGGCGTGAATTTTGTAAAAAGATGTGTTAGATTATCATTAAACCATATTTTTTGCATGTTGATTTTTATGATTATTCTGAAATTCATGAGTATAGAAGAGCTTTTGTAAAATGTTCTTAGTTCAATAACTTTGAATATATCCTCTTATGACTTGCGCAATACATAAAGGTAATTTGCATGGTTCTCAAATGTGTTATATCATGGATCTCAACCAACTTGTTTAATTTACTGATCTCATAGTATTACATTATTTCCATAAGTAAATATATATCTTGTCTATGATTGAGCTTTGTGAGGGTCCAAAATATATCATGTATTTGCATAACTAAACAATTGTAGTTCTCATATTTTGGGATAAAATAATCTCATGTCGATTGTCCAAGTGAGATATCTTAATACATGTTTAATTCCATTTCAATGCCTTTTAGTTGGAGTTGAACCTAGATGTGTCCAATAGGTTGAGCACACAAGCTCGACCTATGACACAACTTGTAAAGGCCATGTTGGGCACAACATGGGACAGCCTAGAGTGGTGCCTACCCTATGCATGAGCTTGCCTATGGTATGGCATGTCATGTGTAGAGGTGTCAACCGAGCCGGGCCGGCCTGGTCCGGCACGAGGCACTGCATGATCCGGCCATTCTTGGGCCGACCCGGCACGGAAATTTCTGGTGCCCGGGCTCGTGCCATGCCGTGTCGAGGCCAACCGGGCCTCGTGTTGTGCCTGGCCAGCACGGTACCGTGGCCCATTGGCACAGTATCTAATTTTTTTTAATTAGGGTTTCGGGCGCGCTGAAAGCCTAATTTTTTAAAAATTAGGGTTTCTAGCACGCCGAAATCCTAATTTTTTTAAAAATTAGGGTTTCTGGCGCACCGAAATCCTAATTTTTTTTTAAATTAGGGGTTCGGTACGATGGCGTGCAGCCGAACCCCTAATTTTTTTATATTAGAGGTTAGGTCCGACCGAGCCGAACCCGACGGATTCGTGTTGCGGGCCTGTGCCGGGCTGACCTCCACCGAACTGTGCCAAGCCAGGCACGGAACGGTACAGTAACCGTGTCGTGACTGGTCCGGCATGAAAGCACGGTCGGGCTGGCTAAAAACGAGCCGGGTCGGCCCGACACGTCCCGTTTTAAACCTCTAGTCATGTGCCATTCGGCATGAGCAGCATAACCTGACATGGCACATGGACTTCCACTTGCCTATTCATGTTGGACTCAAAAAAATAGGCATGTGAGAGGTTGTAATTATATAATGAAATATATGAAAATAATGATAGCAAGACTTGGCATTGTGATGATCCAAAATAGAGAGAGTGATATTATGTTATATTACTTCTATTGGCATTGCATGGTATGTATTTCATTTTATTCTTTTTTTTTTTGTATTTTGTATGCATATAGATTTACATGTTCAATTCAGACTATCAACATGTTTTTTATTGTATTTGTTTTACATACATTACACTAGTACATTTGCAGTTTCAAATTAAAAATAATATATATATATATTAATTATATATATATATATATATATATATATATATGAAGAATTAAGATAGGATCAGGGCCTAACCACTAGGCTACAAGCCTAGCTAGGAGAGGGTCTAGGGCAATTTCCTCCTAGCTTGGGCAAGCCACTAGCAACTGGCCACATGCTAGGCCCTAGGGTGCAAGGCTGCTAGGCTGGCCACTGGCCTCTGGTAGCTAACCCATGATAATCTCAATTAGTTGCGGCCTGGTCAAGGCACAAAATCATACCAAACTCATCAATGTTAAGAGTGACTCAAATGTAACCAATACATAACCTAGGCTTGGCTGGGCCTAAAAAATGTAGGTCATGCTAGTCCGGCACAACTTGTTGAACATCTCTAGTTCACTTTGTCTTACTAGTAAATTAACATAGAACTTAGAAGATTATCCACGTAAAAATACTTAAAGACTTTTTTTTGTATAGGTTGGTCGATGAGTTAGCACACTATAGAAATATTACTCAATCTAGAGGCTGAGATAATATTTATTTTCATAAGATCTTTCATTTCAAATTACTTCTTTAAGTAGTTAGGTATTTTAATGAGCTCTTCAGGAGTTTTAATTAAAATAATATCATCCACATATTTTACAATGATTACAAATCCAAATGTGACCATCTTTATAAAAACATATGGGCACACACGCGCGCACACGCACGCACACACACACACACACACACACACACACACACACACATATATAATATATATATATATATATTAGTATCTATAGATTCATTTAATAAGTTGTGATGACATCCATCAACCATATATTAAGTCCTTCAAAAAATGTTAAACATATGAAATAGCAAATTATAAGGGATTTATATGACTTCATGAAAGTTAGCACAAAGATGAAACATAATTCGTGCTAATAACACTTCATAGATCTCTTGGATCATGAAAACTAATCAAAGTGTAGAGAATAGAATGAAAATAATATATTTTCTTAGTTCCAAGTCTTATATTGTATATGCTTCTTTATTTGGTGTAGATCTACAATAACCCAAGTGCTTGAAAGTAGGAACATTGCTAATGTTATTCACACATAGGTGAAGATAAAAACCTCCGAGGAAATTCCACAAAGATAGTATATGCTAGACAAGATCAAACTTTTAGAGAGAAGATGAAGGAGAGAGTGAGACAATATTTTTCTCTTAAATGATGGTTAGAAATTACCAGAGTAAGTTCACCCCATTAGGATTTGATTCCTAGCTTATATATAAGCCTAAAATGTGAAAAAGACCAATATGTCTTTC
Organism: Sapria himalayana; assembly: GCA_029783825.1. Classification (NCBI taxonomy): domain Eukaryota; kingdom Viridiplantae; phylum Streptophyta; class Magnoliopsida; order Malpighiales; family Rafflesiaceae; genus Sapria; species Sapria himalayana. The sequence continues at coordinate 16,073 of JAREIK010003706.1, forward strand.
ATTGAAGAAGCATGTCATTTACATGCATCCCAATGCAAGTGGGCATGCATGCTAATGCTCTTTAGGCACCAAAACAAGCTCAATTACCTTAATACACATCATAATAGTTTTTTTAACTATTATAATCCAGAGATGGTCAAGTTCACTAGTATTCTCCTTCAATTTGGATCTCATTCAAATTATTTATCTTCAAGATGGATCTTTCTCAAAGACTATATTATCCCTTCATCATACGTTCTAAGTTTGTGACCCATTAGCTTTTTTAGTTATGTTGACCACTCAAATCAACTATTGATCTTGAGCAAGGCATGAGCAGCATATAATAATACATCACGACTTCAATTGACTAGAGAGTCAAGAGTCTGCATACAAACCTTATCAGAGACAATTACCATGTAAGTAGTCCTTCTTCATACAATATCATACTTGATTCATAATAAAAATTGTGTCAACTCTCACTAGATTGACTAAATTACTTGTAGCCCAAGTGATATTTTTCTTGTCTGTAAGAATTATTATTCAATGAGGCATGCCGCTAAAGACTTTTCTTTATGTCACTTTCACTCTAGCTAGAGATTATGAACAATGATCTCAATAAAGGGGCTTAAGTATTCTCTCCTAAGAGTGGTGAATCATTTTTTGCCTACTCAATTACATATGAATTCATTTAGTTATACCCAATTATCATCCTATGAGCATCCTCTTAAAGGTAATAAAGAATGAAGTCAAAGTATAGGACTAATATCCAAGATATCCTTGAGTACCCCAAACAAATGATACTTGTATCATTGCAATGATGGGACTATCACTGACATATGAATAGATAATCTATATATATGTCTCATAGAAGACCAAAAAACTATTACTTATTATTCCATAAGTTTCATGTGTCATGTATCCATCATTTCATCCATTTTAATAAGCAAAAAATTGAATGTTATAATTTTTTAATTACACTTTAAGGGAAAGCATCCACTCTCATTTAAAAATTAAAATAAAACTAAACAAGCACAACCCAAACAAATTAAAAAAAATAAAATCACATAATAATGAAAACACATGTTTCAATCTGCCCAAAACCAAGTAGACCTAATAATCTCTCCCTCTAGAGTATTTGGATAATCTCAGACATGTTCATGTTTTAGGTTAAGTGAATGCGAGTCACAAAAAATTATGTAGACGACAAAACCATTTCTCATTCCTCATACAAAAAAAGATTATTTTTTTTGGAAATTAAAGCAACTTGAGTCCGCCATTTTGTTCAAGCCATTAGCATCTCTTTGATCAAACAAATTTGTGAGAGCATCCATAATAAAGGTGAAAATTTCTACTTCAAACTCATAAACTCTCTCATGATCAGTATGTGTATGATGTGCAACTGAAGTGAATGCATTATTTTTTACTTCCAATTCATAAGTTTCTCCTTGATCAGTTTTATTCCTGGGAGCAATTGAAGTATAAATATTATCTTTTACTTCCAACTCATAAGCTTCCCCTTAATCAGTGTGGTCGTGATCCTCAAGTGTGACTAAAGTGAAAATGTTATCTTTTACTTCTAACTCATAAGTTTCCTCTTGATTAGTTTGATCCCTAAGAGTGGCTGAAATAAAAGTTATATCATTAGAGATTCCTTTGAGAGTCCTATTTGTCTCGGAACAAGTACCTGAGGAATCAAAATTGATCATCTTTGTTTGATCTCCTCAAAAGAAATATCATAGTAGTACAAGTTTCTCTAGTTGTATTGACTGTCCTACCTTTACTAAGTGACCTTCAAACAGTGAGTGTGGACTGCTTTCCCATGAAAAATTCATTATCCACATAAATATACCTAAGCCTATGCAACTTAGAGTCAATACTTATAATTTTTCATCAAGCATTTACCCGATTCGAGCTAGCCCTACCTTGGATAATATAAAGAGAACTTACCATTTACCTCTCATTATAGTCAATAATCCTTTAAACAAATTCCATTGGCTTTCCTCATACTTCCTCACATAACTCTTACTATCCAACACTCTTATGGATAGCAGGTTCATTCGAACCCCCAGGATGTATTGGATATCCTTAAGAAATAATTGGTATCTCTAATTTTTTTCTAAACATCACATATATTCAATATTCTTGGTGTTCTTTCATCGCCTATTCTGACTAATCCATAGTCCTCAGACAAAAACATTGCAAACCAATCTGGATTTGATGTGACATGCAAGGTAGCAGCTAAATTTGCTACCCGGTCACTTTTGCAATTAATTTTGTTGTAGATTTTAACATTACTTTAAAAGGCAGTGTCACCTTCTACGACAAATGTACTAGGCACCCTTCTAGTCATATCTCTTTTTATATGCTTATTTTGGTATTTACTCCACTTGGGATAATCCCTCTTAAAGTGCCCTACTTGATTATAGTAGTAACACTTTACTATGAATTTCCCTTTGAAACCACTCTCACTTTGCTCTCGTGTGGCTTTTGAACTCACTTTACCTTTCCTCTTATTTTTTTCAAACATGAGAATATCTAGACAAGTTTCTTTTTTTTCTTTATCTCACAACCTCACCTACCAAACTTTTAATGATGCTATACATTGTAAAGATGTTATTAGGAGCTAGGGTACTTGAAGAAATTATGAGTGTTTCCCAACTCTATGAAAGCAAGCTAAATAGCAAAGATGCCTAAACCTCATCATCTATCAAAATTTTCATAGATACTAGTTGATTCATCAATACTTGAAAAAATATATATGCACAACCATATTAGATACAACCTGATATTGCATTTTAACTAAGCACCAAATTATCAGGTACTTATTTCTTGATTTATATTTCTCATATATCGATTCTAACTTTTCCACATCTCTTCAACTTTTATAATAGCTGAGATGTGGTGGAAAACTATTTTTCCAATCCATTGTCTCATTGTGGTAGAGGCCTTGTAGTATAATTTCTTTCACTTGACCTCAATCATACATTCCAACTTTGGTTCATCAAGAGTCAATTCAAAGAGATCACACATCATTAAAATATCTATTATTTTTATTTTCTAGGTTGAATAATTGGAAGGTTCCAATCTCATCATACTAAGTGAATAATTGTTCTCATCCATCTAGAAGAAATAATTCAGTTTCTGAAAATGAAAATACCAAAGATGCCAAAGTAAACCTTACCTCTAATTTGTTGGGTCTGACTAAGATACAGTTTAAAAAACCAAGAATAATATAAAAAACCAAAACAATCTATTAATTAGATTGTTTTGGTATTTTTATGTCTTTTTTAAATCTTTTAAGTTTCAGTTAAAAATTGACCAAAAATACATAGCAAGAAATACGTGTTAGGCTTTTAAAATCTTTTATTAAACCTGCATAAATATCTATATTTAAAACTATCTGAAATATATATATTTACACTTATATGATTTTGCCATAAAATAATAAATTACCAAAATTTTCACACAATCACAATAAATATTTTGTCCCCAAAAGTGACATAATATTTACATAATAAAAACATAATTAAAAATGTCCCAATGTCCAAATAATACAAATTAAACAAAATGTAAATATAATTGAAAATACATTTAATATTGTGTTTTAATTCTAAATCCGAAGTTCTTAAAAAATTTTGAGCACCACTGTCAAAGCACGAGCATAGCATGATCTCAACTTGAGCATAGCACAAGCATTGTATGATCTCAGCACAAGCATGGTGCAAATACAATATGAGAATAGCACATAATCGCATGAACAATCGTCTCCCAAACATCACATGAATTATGCATGAATATCACATAAACCATGCAATAACTTGCCACAAATACCGTACAAATCTAATAACTCTCATAAACAAAATCATAAGAGAGTAATTGTTCATCTAAATAGTATAGACACTTAGAAGTTCAGAAGGGAAGGAGTATAAACATAAATTTTTATTTTTCACTCTCACGCACACAATTTCACATGAAAAATGGAAGAGTTCTCATTTTCACACATGGTTCACGCACACAGCATTGTTTTTCACAACAAAATAGTAATTATTCCTTTTTTTCACGTTTGGTTCATGCACATATCCTAGTCACCACGCATTGGATAAAATCTCATTTCACACTCTATCTACGAAAACTAAATCAAAATGGGATGGATCCCCATTTTCGAGAGTCATCCCCTCATTTTTCATAAATAGTTACCATCCATGACTTTTCCATATGGTGCACGAGACCCACTTTTTCTTTTCATTACAGTGTGAGTTTCATGTGACCCAATAATTTTCTAGTTACATTTTGTCTATTTAAATCAGTCATTAATCTTGAGCATATCATGAGATGTATCTAGCAACACATCATGACCATCAATGATTAGAGAACCAAGGGTTTGACTGGAAATTTTTTCATAGATGATTATCATATAATTAGTCCTTTATCATTCAATACTCAATTTGGTTGTGAGTAAGAGTTATGTTTCAACAATCACTAGATTGTTTATATCATATCTAGTTCAAGTGATGTTTTTCTAATCTTTGAGACTCAAAACTCAATTAGATATGCAATTAATGACTCTCCATTGTGACACTTCCACCCTAACCATATATTTTGAGCAATGATCTCAACAAGGATCTTTGGGTATTCTTTCCTTCAATTAGTAGTGAGAAATTTTTTATTGGCTGCTACTCAATTATCTTAGATACCTCTAGTTGTACCCAATATTATCTCATGAACAATCTTTAAAAGACAACTACTTTCACTAACATATGAATAGGTAATTCACATAGATTGTCTCATAGCATGAACACTACTAAGTTTTAAAATGGAATAGGATAATTGAGTTGAATGCGGCTCATGTCATGACCATTTTTGGCTTGAGATGGACAAAAACACCTCAATTTATTACGCCCAACTTTGTCCCATTTATGTAAATATCAAAAAAAAATGGCCAACACAGCATATAACTACCTCAACATCTCATGTATTTAAACTGCTTAAATTTTTTATCTTTTTTTAGAGTTTAAATATTTAAATTTCCAATTTGTATGCATGAAAAAAAAATAATTAAATACAAATCTATTGTTTTTTTTATTATTAAATATAATTTTTTGAAAATATATTCATCACACTGTGCTACTTATCTTTTGTTTTTGTTTTATCTTATATATATTGATATGATGATTATTATTACATTAAAGTATACTTCAATTATTGATGTATTATCTAGCTTAGTTTGATGGGAATTGGGATGTATCTCACAATCACACACTACAAATATATTAATTTCAGTTTAAAAAAAAAAAAAACCTTTGTCATTGCTCAAGGTATGGAATTCAATTCGACATAAATATTGATTGTTACAGAATTTAAATGTGACTGGCTAGGGGTGGTCACATTAACAGGCATAGCTTAAACATTATTTCAAATGGAACCAAAACAAAAACAAAAAAAGGTGAGTTTTTTATAAAATAAGTATAAGGATTGTGTGATAAAATAAGGGTTTAAACCCTAATTTTATATATTTTATTCACCTCCCATAAATTTTTTATCGAACCACATTACTATATATCTACAGAAAAATACACCAATCAAATAGTTTCGAATAAATACAAATGGATTTGATCAAGAATTTATCAGAGTATTTATTTAAAATCATAACTGAAACCATTTTCCCGCACAGAAAAAAATGAGAAATTATTGAAACCCTCCAGGGATCAAGGTTTCATCAAGAGATTTTTTATGTAGATTAAGACTTGATCCACATTTACTGTCCAAGCCACGGCAATTGGGTTATGCGCAGACCATGGGTTGGCTGAATTCCAACTGTGATTCAAGCAACGTAAACAAGTCAGTATGTGAAGGCAAGGCAAACAAACCCATTCGCTTAACCGGGCATGCAGCGTGCACCAACCTTTTCAGCCCCTGATCCATCAGGGTGTGTCCCATGCAAATGCCCTGCGTCTCTACCCGCACAACACCAACTTTGTACGTGAACAGATCCGGCCGAGCAAGTGCCACAAAACTCACCGGGTCGTGAAGAAATATCCCTGGGGGCGAGGCCACTTATCATTTCAGACACTTATAGTCTTCTAATATCGAACCAAATTTAGTTTAACCCACGAGGGATCGGTTCTTGTCTTGGTTCACATTCCCCTAATGTTGAAGTTGAACCAAACCAATCCCCCACCCCCACATATATAGATATATGTGCGTTTATATAAACACTATCACATCAAATCTCATAAAAATTCTAAAGTTAAGCATATTTGAAAAAGAATAATACTGTAATAATTAATTACTTGTGAATCCCTTGTGTTGCATGCATATGTTAAAGATAATGTTTTGGTGTAATAACAATTATCTTCATCATATGTTAGTTGATCTCGAGTTCGACCTTCATCAAACATGACTTCTCCAATTTTGGGGATAAGATTATTGACATATTTATTGCCTTATCAGTAGATCTCACGCTAAATTGAGAGCCTTGTGCACTGATATGGCTTCCTTCTATATATATATATATAGTGTATCTGACATCTATAGGTACCCCAAGATTAGGCTATTTTTCCCCTTTACCAATCAGACCGCCACTTTACATGTATATAAAGTGTGAGCACGCAGTCATATCCATATAGCCAACATTATAATGATGTTTTATCAATACGGTGGGAGAAAAAAAAAAAGGCAATTTGTTACCATAAACACCATCAGACTTCACATGCCAATCTCTATAAAACTGGCACATATCACACAACAGCGGAGCATATTTCCCTTTGGATAGTCTCAATTCGAGGAGGTCTGCATCTGCCATTAAAATAGTATCATCCAAATATGTGTGTGTGTGTGTGTGTGTGTGTGTGTGTGTGTGTGTGTGTGTGTGTGTGTGTGTGTGTATAACCAGAAAGAAGAGTTACACAAAAAGAGTATGCAAAATTATAAAGTTAGCTTCATATCCCACCTGTCAATTTAACCTGGGTAGTAATGTTTATTCCAACAGCAACAATGTTTGCCCCAGAAGTAAAAACGACATCTGCTGCCTCTGGGTCTCCGTAAATCTACACGTCAAGAAAGATGTAATTTGTTGGAATACAGTCCATGGTGTAGGAAAGGTTCAAGACAAATTGCACAAAACCCATAAGAAACAACAACATTTTTTTTTTAAAAAAAAAACCACAAGAACATATAGATTTCAAAGGAGACCCCTACATGATTTTATATGATATGATTGATTATGTCGGTCATATGAATCTTAATTATCCAAATAATATGCTACTCTTATAAGTTCACAAACACAGATCTAGCTTATCCATGCCTTATTTCAATATTTAATGATTTAGTTTTTCATGTGTATTCTCTATTAATTTGCTAGCTTTTATATTTTTAAATCAAAATCACACAAGTCGTCTTACATTCAAATATTTAAATCAAAAAAATATATATCTATCTCTAATATTGGAGGTCGTGTCTTGGTGTGATGGCGAATACTTTCATCCAATGATGTTAGTGTTATGTATCAAATTCAAGATTCATCAATCAGAATCTCTTTAATTTTTGAAGATAAAGTTGTCAAGATATTAACATCTCTCAAATTCAATATTAAGCAATAGTCTTGTGTATTGGGTACAACCTCATCCATAGCTATGATATCCAAATATTTTCTAATATTTTTATTTTCTAGTTCTATTCAAGTAGAATTTTTTACATATTCATCTTAACATACGTATATTTGTAATAATTATCTCTTATATTTATCCTAACCTAACATATCATAAAATTCAAATTATGAAATTAGAAAGAACATGTTTGATCATGAATATTACTATCAAACTAGATTTAAGATATTAATAGGTTAATCATGTCAATTTTAATTGTCCAAAAATATTATGATATTTTTATAAATTAGCACACGAATCTAATCCATGTTATGTGTTACTTTATTATTTAATGATTTAGTCCTTCAACTACATTCTCTTTTAGTTTACTAATTTACACTTTTTAAAATCATTTACATTCTCATTTAATTTGCATAAGGCTCCCACTTGAGCGCATGATATGAGAGAAATTAATAACTTAATAATTTTATTCCAAAGAATCAAAGAAACTACATTTAATAAATCTCGAAGTCATGATCTACCACCCTCAAAGAAATGCACTTGTCGATATCATACCAACACATGATTTCTAACATATACATGAAACACAAGAACTTATCGAGTGATCATTCATCCTAGTAATATTTTAATCAAAATATATTTAACTTTAAAATTTTTAAATCAAAATCATATCGAATCTTATATTCACATTTAAATCAAATAAAATATATCACTCAAATTTTATTCTTTATCGATATGATGATGCCTAAATATTATCTAATATTTTTATTTCTAATTTTATTTTAGTGAGTGTTTTTACATGTTTATCTTAAGAAAGGTATATTTGCCACGGTCATCTCATATGTATCTTGTATTGTAAGAGCCCATCATGGTTGATGATGAAAGAAAAGAAAGTTGAAAAAGGCAACCACTCGAGGAATGAATGAGAAAGAAACTCACTTCACATGGAGTAGCTTTCATTCTAACAAAAAGAAAGAAAGAAAAAAACATAATGCCTATGCTCATTGAAATTAAAGCTTTTTTCAGGATGCTTCAAGATTTTTATGAACAAGAGTTCAAAGACGGTTTTGATGTTTTGAATTCCCAGGAAACACCAATCTACCATGACCAAGGCAAATGAATAACACGAGACAAGCACTTGCATTGGCTTCAGCAGCAGGATTGACATTTCCGAGTGCAAAGAAGGCACCCCCAAGCATAACAATTCTTCTCACTTTGCTTGCAAAGGAGGAGTCTCGTACGATTGCCTGATAACAAAACGACAAGAAAACAGTTGCAAAATCTGGGAATATCAAAGCAATGGAGGGTTCATTGAGGAGAGAAGGCTTACTGAAGCCAAGTTTGTCAGCGGTGCAAGTGCAAGCACGGACACTTCACCTGGATACTGAGAAACCATATCAACTAAAAAATCAGCTGCATCCTTCACGAATTTCCCTGCTTTTGGCGGAGGCAGACATAAGTTTCCCAATCCATCAGAGCCGTGAACAAAGTCAGCAATCCGGGGAGTTCCGCCCTTTCCAAGGCAAATAATAATAATAATAATAATAATAATAATAAAATGAATGGTTTAGATGAAGGAAAAATGCCACTTCTTCTAGTGTTCCGTCACAAGTGCACAAGGCTCACACCTTCCATCACATCTAGAAGAGATACATATCTCGGCAATCCTTACTCCTCATAAATCAAAGAGGTTCTCGCGCCCAATTGTCTAGAACTCGAGACCTACTGCCTTTAGGCAGATTTACTCGCCATCACCCCAAAACAAAACCTCCTCTAATTCTGATCCAATCTAAAGGTTTTTTTTTTTTTTGTTTAGCCGAGTGGGATCCATTGATCCAATTGGGCCTGGTGACCAGCCCCACCTGTACCCCAGGAGGCGTAGCTTCCTGTCCTGATGGTTACTTGGTGCCCAGTGGGGATCGAACTCGCAACCTCAAAGAGGTGCGCATTCAGCATCTCACCAACTGAACTACCAACAAAGCGACATTGGATCTACAGAAACACCAATTCAAGTAATAGCCCTGATGGTGCAAAAAAAAATCACAAAAAGGCTGCAGAGTCGCGATATGGGAGCTACCTTTAGCGGCTCATGGCTGCCTTCTGCCACAGGAACACGTGGACACCCTGCAATCTCACACTATCCTTTTGCACATCAAAAACAGCAATTGAGTATGAATACGTCCCATACTTGCAAGCGTAGGCACTGATCTAAAGCATTAATTGTGCCGTTAAAGATAAAATCCATTGATATGAATCTATACCAGAAGCAATGCGTTGCGAGTGGCATCTTCAGTGGCGACGTTTCCAAATATTGTTGTCAATCCCAAGATTTCAAATTCTGGAGATTGAAATGCCATCAGGATTGCCATGCTATCATCTGTTATATCAAGTGGTATCATATAATCATAACCATTCCAATGCATTATTAAGTTTCAAAAAAACATAAATATCATATATGAGTATTTATGCATGCGTGTGTGTGTCCGTGTGGATGTGCAGGCATGTCTTCGTACGTGAGCGTGTGCACATCTATACATATATGTACACACACATACACATACATACACACATATATCATCCTGTACTCGATTTTATGATGATCATGATGCATAAAAATGTGATTCTTTCATTATAGTATTTCACTTATTCACCAAATAATAATAAAAACTAGATACCAATTGTTTTCTTAGTATACTTTGTCAATTGTGGACTCTTATGCTATGATTCATATGCGTGTACTTTTTTAAAGACTTTTGTTATGTGAACGAGAAAACAAAACATAAATCACTTTTAGAAAACAAAATAAGTTACACCCTGTGAGGCTGTGATGGACTTTTATAACTTGAATTAGACTCCATCCAATGCAAACTATATTATTACTAATTAATTTTTTCATGAATAGATTATTTAACATTTCATTATTATTGCTTCAAGGTGTATTTTATGTATACATATTTTATAGATATTTTTGTCATCTTGAATAGTAAATATCTTGAACTTGAAGTAAAAAAAAAAAACCTTAATTAAAAATGTAATATCAAATTACATGAATATATATATATATATATATAATTAATAGAAATAATTTTTCTTTTCATCCTCCAACTTTATTCATCATTCATACCTTGAACGCCAGTATCATCATATGCATCAAGATTCAATTTATTGAAATCTTTGAAAATTTAAAATTTTAAATCTTGAAGCATCATGGATCCGACTTTTCTAATTTTTCAAACATGTCAAAGATACTAATACATATATAACGCAGAAGATAACATCTTGTTTGTGATGACAGTGAGTCATTTTACAATATACTAAAATAGCCACCAGTATATGTGTCTAACAAGTAACAAAGTAAACTCTAAGAATCTTGATATTGATCCCATGTGAATTAATTGTTTGGATTGATCAAGCATCAACGTCGTCATAATCTTTCCTCTCTAAGCTTTACAACAAAAGCAATTGAATTTGAATGTATCCAACAAAACATATAGCAAAACCATACGTAAGTGTGTCATGTTTACAACAACTTAAAACTCGAATAAACAATTTCTAGAGTTTAGTCGCATAGTTGGTTCCAGGATTAGTTTACTTCATTATATATATATATATATATATATATATATATATAGGGATTTTCTTCCACATGAGAAAGTAGTTTATGCATTATTGGTTAAAGATGTAATAAAATATATGACCTCTACTCACACCTGTCTGTCACGCTTCACAAACTTATCACTTAGCCACCAGCATCTTGTCACCTTCTTGAGCATGAAGGCAATAAGAGTGATACTAAAGTATTTCATCCCCTTGAGACATCTTCAATCACATATCACGATCCATACAAATGACCGCTCAATTGTGTATTCTTATTCATCTATCGCATACCAATCACACAATGCCATAGGTAGCAGAATATTCAAAAAATAATTGAAACAATTCATCGATCACCTATTATAATTGTATACAAAAAAAATACCTCGATTCACTGAATGCCCAAATAATTCTCAAGGAAATCCATCGATCACTTGTCACAGTCCATAAGAAGAATGCCCAAATAAAAATCCGCCACCTCGACACGCGGCACGGCCCATTTGACACCTCTACATCCAAGACCTCTTGCAGTTGAAGATGTAGCTGATACTTTCCATATCAAAAGTCGCTTAAATTCCCTTCACGAAACATATTTTCTCCTTCTTTTCTTCAAGATTAGAGTTAGAACTCCCTCACTACTGCTGAATTGTCTGGATTTAAGTACTTGCAGAGGGTCACCCATTTTCTCTTCTGAACTATTTTCATAAATGTTGAGATAAATTCGTCAAATCCTCATTCTCTAATAAAATTCTTCTTGGTGAAGATATTCTTCACCCATTTCTCCCATTTTTCCAACAGGAAGAAACCTTTGTTGATCTCGTTTCCTTCTTCTCTTACGGCCACCTCATTCCTCTTCCTTTTGAACTGTTGTTCTCCCCGCTGCTTTCAGCTTCTTTGACATTCTCCTCCTGTTCTTTCTCTACTTACTCTTTAGTGCCTTCCAGGCATTCCTTCCTAATTTCCTCTGGATTGGGAGCAATATACTGGATTCTAGACATCCTGGTAGAAATTTTGATTTTCACCGACCTTGGACTAGAGAAAGAATGGTGTTCATTGTTCTCCCATAGTGGGGGCAATTTTATATTAAAAATACAAGTAGACCTAAAGGTTTATATGTGATGACTAAAAAACGTAATATCATGACCAAGAGATAACGGTACAATTAAGAAAGAATATAGTGACGTGTGAAATATTATCACGGCTGAAAGATTATATCATGACAAAACAATTATGTCATGACGAATAAAATAACATCACGGTTGAAAAAAAATATTGTGATGTGCGAAATATCACCACAGCTGAAAGATGATGTAATGAGGAAGTGATTATGTCGTCAAGGAGCGATTATGTTGCAACCGAGAATGAATGTCGTGGCCAATAATTTGTTGCAATGCAGTGAATTGATGTGAGGACGTTGTCTCAATGATGTCTAGCTAAGGTCAATAATTATTATGTTTATTGTCATTAGATCGACCAAGCTCCATTTTCATGATTAGTAAACTTCCAAAATATAGGCCTTTTTCCCTCGAGGTTTTCTATTCATGGCAGTGCTTGTAATGTTATTTTCCTATTAGTATTGAGCTCCCTCTCACTATATGATTTCAAACAGATGATGCCGTAAGGAGTCACTGAAGTGACTATGACTATTCCTGACCATCGAGATCTCAAATTGCCCAGAAATAGTTCAAGTCTAGAGTTAAAAATCAACATTCTACCTTTCCTTAATGAATTTCTTTATAAGCTAATGCAATGATATTTCTTCGCTGTTTCTTTGTAGATTTTGACATTTTCGTAAGAATCATTCATTAGCTCTTTCAATTCACTCGATTGGAGGAGTCACCTTTCAGTCGCATCCTTGAAATCAGAATTAAGACGTTTAACACTCCATTATGCATGATGTTTTAGCTCAAATAGAAAATGACAAGCTTTCCCAAACACTAGTATGTTAAGATAACATGCTTAACAATGTCTCAGATAAATGGCATTTCTTCTGATTTAACACTATTTTTTTTATCTCTACACCTATGCAATACCAATTCCAGGTTAAAAAGAGAATTTTCAAATGATTTCTCAGAAACTAAGAAGTCATCCATTAACACTCTCATTATGTCTTCAATTAGATTCGCAAAGATAGTCATCGGACATCTTTGAAAATTAGTTTGAATACTATATAAACCAAAAGACATTCTTCTAAAAGCAAATATTCCAAAGACACATAAAAGTAGTTTTCTTTGTCTTCGAGGGTTTTTATAATTTAATTATATTTGGGCATAGCTGTCCGAGAAGTAGTCGTAAGCATGTCCAACTAGTCTGTCTGGCATCTGATCAATGAATGAGAAGGAATAAATATTTTTTCTCATACCTTTATTGAGCTTTCGATAATTTATGAACACTCGCCACTCCATTACTATGCAAGAAAAATTGAGTTCATCTTCCATATTCTTTAAAACTGTCATTCATTTCGCCGGTACTACATGAATTGGACTCATCCATGAACTATCAAATATGACATGAAACAAAACCAGCATTCAACCGTTTCAATATTTCTTTCTTCACTATCTCTTTCATCATGGGGTTCAACCTTCCCTGATGTTCAACTATTGGCTTGGCATCATCCTCCATAACAATTTTGTGCATACAAATTGAAGGACCGATGTCACTTATGTAATCACTTGACCATGCAAATGTAGTCGTCTATTGTTGAAGCATCTCTGTGTCCCCTTTTCTCCATTTCTTCCCAAGAAAATATATCTGAGATAATTTGGCAATCCTTCGAGTAACAATCCGCCCAGAGTTCTCTTCATCATATGTGTCGCAACTTCAGAAATAGTATCATCACGACTCGTAAATGTCATGGCTTCACGAACGATGCCAGCACAACTGATGAATGTCGTGACTTCAAGAACGATGTTGTCACGACTTCAGGAATAGCATCTGACTCTCAACCTTTTTCAAAATTTACACCTACTTCTAGATTAGGGCTTATGTACTCACAGCATAATTTCCTCGTAGGCAATGATTCATTGAAGCTGTTTTCTAGGGAATTGTGTTTCATAAAATCATAGAACAGCCTGCCAGTTGAAAAGATCAGACTGTCTATCCTCAAACATCTAGCATTGTATTCATCAAGAAATTTATGTTTTTGTACAAATTCGACTTCATTTGACCATCACTTAACTCTAAGTAGTAGCCCACCATTCTTCATATTAACCAATATTTATCTAGTGGTCAAAAATAATCTTTCCAAAATAAGAGGTGCATCCTCGTCTTCTTCCATTTCCAATACCACACTCTATAAGAAATATGAATTTTTCAACTTTCACTAGGACATCTTCAATAATACACTTTGAATATGAGAAAGATTTGTCTGTCATTTAAAGAAATAAAGTGGTATGAGTATTTCACCCAAGTTCGATACTTTCACAATCAACAATGGCATCAAATTTATGTTTCCTCTCAAGTCACGTAACATCTTACTAAAGATCGTGTCATTTGAAGAAATCCTTCAATTTTTAAAAAAAAAATTTTATGAGTGTGCTGTATTTTTCAGTTAAATTCACTGTCACATAGGCAATAATATAAAAATCAGACTGGTGATCGAACCAAAAAAATTATCAGTTCATAGATCATTGCTCAGTCTGATGGTTGGATCGCTATAAAATTACTATTAAACCGTGACATCATAAATATATTATACATATTATTAAAATTAAAAAAATTCAAACAAATTACACAAACATATATATATATATATATATATATATATATATATATATATATGAAAATATTAATAAATATAATGATAAAATAATTGTATATTTAATTATTCAATAAAATATCAAAAATATTAATAAAATATATGAACATAACAAAAATATGAATATATCATAAATATTAATAAAATATTAATAAAATATGAAAATTATTCTAAATTTATAAAAATACTTATAAAAATTAAAAAATATTTAAAATAAAGAAAATATATAGTAAATTACTTTTAAGTATATTTGACATATAATTTATATTATTTAATTTATTCAATAATATAAAATAAAAGTTGATATGTGTGTGTGTGTATTTTAATATATATTTTTTTTTATATTTAATTATCATATAAATGATATAAAAAATATGTTCTAAATATTATAATAATATTTATATTTTTTAGTAATTAATTAAATAAAATATAAAATAAAATAATTAAGATTAATTAATTTATTAAAATATTATTTAAAAAAATATAATATAAAAACTTAATAAGTAAATAAAACAAAAAAAAAACTAAGTAGCTCATGTGATAAGTAGGTTATTTTGCAACCCTTTGGTCAACGGTTCAAATCCCATTGATTATATCAGAATTTTTTTAGTGGCCACATTGTAAGAATTGATTGCCTAAAAATTGGCTGATTCTGCCGACCCACATGTCTGACTATCAGACCTACTGATTCAAACCCAGTTCGATGGGATGCCAGCACAATTGGCAAAACCAAACCAATCTAGTGATTCATTGATAAAAGGACCGATCTAACTGCCCAATCCAATTTAATTTTCTCATCCATGCCCATAGGCTTCTAGCTTCCTCTTATTGCTCATAATCTCCTTTATAAACTTGACATAATTTAGAATTTATACTAAAACATCAACAAATAAAATATTCACTTCGTGTTTCTTGAACACATTCAAAAATTCATCAAATTATTCATCTAACTTAACCTTCCTAAAACTCATTTAAGAAAGATAATGATATGATATAATTGGGAAAGTTATCAAAATATGTAATTCTCCCCAGGATACAATTTTTTTTCTTCTCTTCTTTTAGTTTCTTCCATTTTGCTTCCTTATCTTTAGCTTGGATCACTCCATGTGTATCATTGGCTTTCTCATCCACAACTCTTTGTTTACCACCTAGTTCTTTTCTAATTATGAGAGTAATTGTCATGTATTCCCTCAAGTTTTTTTTAATATCACTAGGAAATGCTCTCAAAGATCATTCTATCATAACAAGGATTAGTTACCTAATTTGATTTTCAATATTCTTCATTGTGGCATCCACATTGTTAACCTTTTCTTTCATTTGGACTAACTAGTTTTTATGTGTATAATTCATTTCTTTGTTTCATTCATAATAGCCAAAATTATGTCTTTAAAGTTTGATGACTTATTTTGTCCTTGATAGTTGGAACTCAAAATTCTTTGCCCTTGGATAAAGGTGTCAAACAGTCGTGTCGTACCAATATTTTCTATTTTTTAGGCTTGTCAGGAATACCATGTCATGTCGTAATTATCATGGATCATGCCATGTCGGCACAATTCTAAAAAAGGATAGCCCAACCCAACCTATTAGCATGCCTTTTAGCTAGATCATGCTGAGTCATGCTAGGTCATGCCTGGTCGTGCGAAGTCAATTCCAAGCTTGATTAAACTAACCCAATTCATTATAGGCTAGCCTGGTCCAATCCAAGCTAGCCTGGGTCAGAACCAAGCTATGCCACACCTCCCATGCTAGAATATTTGGCCCGACATGGCCCAAGTCATGCCTCATGTTGGTCCACGACATGCTCAAGCACGACTTTGAACTAGGTTATACCATGCCCGACACAGCTAAGTCATGGGGTGTCTTGTGTCATGCCCTGGATGCCGGACCAGTTGACACCTCTACCCTTGAAATCCAAAAGAGGCATTGTTAGAACGGAGTTTATGAAAGCTCTGCTGCACATTTTCTTGACTGTTATAAAAGATATTTTAATGATTTTTTAAAATTCAGACAATAATGAATAGGAGAGTTATTGTTTGGCAAAAATATATATCCCCTATTCTGAATAAAATTCATATATTTCACTTGGAATGCATGATCTACACGCATTGCTCCTTGGGTTTGCATCGCTTTAATTTTTTTTAATTGTTGATCCTTTCTTATTTTGAGAAATGAAATAATTCATCAAGGAATCACGTTTGATTTCCATCACGGAAATTTTATCTAACTCTAGAATTCCAACAAATTTTTTCTAATATTCCTTTAATTTAGAGCTTAATAGTTGTTATTTGCTAGTCATGTAGTTCAGATTTTTTTTAAAAGTTCATGCCTGAAACCATAGCTCAAACTCATGTTGGGAGCATCTCCTCAACATTTTTTTTGAATATATTCCAAGCACCATATAATATCTCCAATTCACCTTACCTAAATTGATTGATTTCATGTTCATCTATGAGTAGCAAGGTGACTTATGGTAGAAAGAAGTTCGTGAGAAAAGTTTGCATCAGCTCTCTATAGATCCTCTCGATAGGCATTAGAAGTTAGAACCAAACTCTTGCTTTAGCTTTTAGAAATAATGAAAACAACATTAACTTGATCACGTCATGATTAATTTTTATCTTTATAGTGTCATATCTCTAGAAAAAATTGCAATATGGGTATTTAGATCTTCAAAAACATGTACCTCATTAATATTCATACACCATAATTATCAAGCTCGGCTTCATCTCAAAATCATTTGCTTCTATTGATTATTTTTTAATTTCAAATTAACTCTCAATCAATATGAGTCTCTAATAATCTCCCAATATATGATATTTCACATAATGTTTCCCTTGTTGTTCAACATCTCCTTCACTATTTGTATCACTTTTTTTGTCATGTATGATATTTTTTTCATTTTTATGTTTTCTCAATTATCTCTAAATTCTTTTAATTTTTAGATCTAGAGGTGGTAGTTCAAATCTTGTTTTTTGATGCATGCATTAAATATTTGCAAAACAAACACAAAAACAAACTAAACAATAAGAAACTCAAATTATAGATGAAATATGTTTTAATCAACTCTACAAATTAGAATAATATCAATCCCTGACAACGATATCAAAAAATTTTTAAATCATTTAGCAGTGTACTTAATTACAACAAATCTACGAATCTAACAAATAATAATGTGAGCTCTAAAAATATGAAAATCGATCACATAAGGATTAATTGTTTGGATTGAATAAGCATCAAAGGCAATGAAATTTTCATTGTCTAAGTTTTACAATAAGATCAATTAAAATTGAATGTATCAATCAAAACAAATAGTTAAACTAATTGCGAATATATAGTTTATATGTTGTTGGTTAAGGGGGGTAATAAAATATGCAACCTCTACTCGCACATGATGGTCATACTTCCCACACATATTACCTAGCCACCAGCACATTATCATCTTCCAACTCATATAAGGAATAAAAATAATACTAAAATATTTTGTTCCTTTGAGACAAGTCTTGGATTACGTATCATAGTTTATATAAAGAATGTATCAATTATGTACTCTTATTAAGTTATCACAATTCATCTAAGAGCCTTACAATATCATGGGTAGTAAAATATTTAAAGAATAATAAAAATAATTCATTGGTCCCCTGTCACAATTAATACAATAAATATCTTGATTAATCAAAATACTCAAATAATACTCAAGGCAATCCATAGGTTACCTGTCACAATATATACGATGAATGCTATGGATATGCAAACTTATTCAATTGTCACAGTTCATCTAAGATCCACATAGTATCAAAGGTTATCTCAATCCTAATCACAACCAAGATATCACCAAATAATTTCCAAAGATATCAACAATTGCATAAACTATAATTCAATTGGTTCAACAAAATATACTTAATAATCCTTATACAAATTCAAAAATCAATCCTAGATACAAGATTTAGCTTAACATTAATAAGTAATTCTCATAATATTTAAGATCAAATGTCATTTACAAACTACAAATAAAAAATGGAGAAATAATGCAGATGAGAATTCAATCTGTAAAAAAAAAATTACTAGCTGCAAATTATAACAGGAGAGAATTATTTCTGAAGAGAGAGGCTTTTTCTTTTATATATGTCATTACAAGCAATTCAATGAATTATTTATAGGCTGTAGTTTATCCTTTTAAAACTAAAAATTTAAAATTATTATCACTCATATGAGTAACTGCTGACTCTTGACATTTCATTTTCCGCATTAAAAATGGATATTTAATATTTATTTAATAAAACTCCCCGATAAACTTAAATACTTCTGTCATCTTTTATGCCGAGCAATCTTTTGCAGTTGTCGTGTAGTATTGTAGGTAGTGATTTCATGAAGATATCTGCAACTTGGTCCCGACTTGCCATGTATACTAATTTTATATTTTCATCTTTCACTTGATCTCGAATGAAGTGAAAGCGAACGCCAATATGCTTGCTTCTCTCATGATTTACCGAGTTCTTGCTCAACTCAATTGCTAATTTGTTGTCAGCTCGTATCTCAGTCACACCGAGTTGTTGTTGCTTCATCTTGCCCAACAAATTTCTGAGCCATATCACATGACGTACACACAAAGATACTATCACATATTCAGTTTCACATATCGAGAGTGTCACAATTGGTTGCTTCTTTGAAAGCCAGGTAAATGTCGTGTTACCCATAAAAAACACATAATCCAATGTGCTTTTCTGATCATCCAAGTCTCAGCACCAATTACTGTCGGAGTACCCGACTAACTTATAATCTATCAAATTTGTATAGAAAAATCCAAGTGACATTGTTCCTTTGATGTACCGTAGGATTAACTTTAACGCCTTCCAACATAAATGGACTAGCTCCCCCATGAACCGACTTATAATGCTGACACTTAATACAAGGTCCGACCTTGTGCATGTGAGATAGCGAAGGCTTCCCACTAAACTCCAGTATTTGCTTGCGTCGACTTGTTCTCCTCCATCAAACTTAGAGAGTTTTGCACCTGATTCAATTGGTGTTGAAACTAGATTGCAAGACTTCATCCTGTACTTCTTCAAAATCTTTTTTGTATATGCCTCCTAGGATACAAAGATATACGTATTTCCTTGTCTTACCTCCAGACCAAGGAAAAACTTCATCAAGCCCAAATCTGTCATCTCGAATTCTCGTGTCATTGTATATATGAACTTTTGTATCATTTCATTATTATTCCTCAAAAAAATGAGATCAACATAAAGAGCAATAAATAACATATTACCTCCACTCTTCTTCACATAAAGGGCATGTTCGTAGGAACATTGCTCGAACCCATTCTCTTTTAAGTATGCATCGATACGAGTATTCCATGATCGCGATGCTTGCTTCAACCCATAAAGTACCTTCTTCAATTTCAACACATTCTTTTCTTCTCCGATTTTTATGTATCTGAGTGGTTGTTTAATATAAACTTCTTCTTCAAGCACATCATTCAGGAATGCCGATTTGACATCCATTTGTAATATCAGTCATTTGAATTGAGCCGCATGTGAAATAAAAAATCTGATTATCTCTATTCTTGCAACAGGAGCAAACACCTCGTCATAATTGATTCCCACCTTTTTCTTGTATCCCTTTGCTACAAGTCTCGCCTTATACCGTTCTATCTCCCATTGATCATTCATTTTTCTCTTAAATACCCACTTGACATCAATGGGCTGAGTTCCTTTCGGCAATTTTGCTAACTCCCGTATGTTGTTGTGATCTATTGTTTTAATCTCTTTGTCCATGGCAGTTTGCCACTTCTTATCTTGCACCGCCGGTTCAAAACTTGTATTATCGGAATCCACCAAAAGACATACAAGGTGTACCTCATTTGTCGAATCATACAAATCTAGTAAACTTCGCATTTTAGGTTGTCGCGATTCATCTTCATCATCAATGGTTTCAAAATTTTCCAGTATAGTTGTTGGCATAGTAGTTGATGATTCTCCAATTTTGATGATACCCTCTGTTGCTTTATTCTAATCTCATTCATTTGCTTCATAAACTCGTACATCACGGCTTACTAGAATCTTTTTGCTTATTAGATCAAATAACTTGTATCCTTTTGTTTTCTCATCATACCCAATAAAAATATATCTTTTACTTTTGTCTTCAAACTTTGTTCTTCGCTGATCCAGCACATGTGCGTAGGCTAAACTACTGAATACTTTAAGATGAGAGACAGTCGATTTTTGTCCACTCCAAGTCTCTTGTGATGTTTGATCATACAACTTCGCATGTGAACACCAGTTTTGAACATAGACGGCGCATTGCACGGCTTCTACCCAAAATTCCTTCGGTATTTTCTTGCTTTTGAGCATTGACCAAACCATATCTAGAATGATCCGGTTCTTCCTCTTGGCTACATCATTTTATTGTGGAGAGTAGATTGTGGTTAGAAATTGCTTTATGTCTTGCTCCTCACAATATTCCATGAAACCGTCGAAGTATATTTGTCACCTCTATTGGATCGTATAGATTTGATGTGTCTATCAATTACCTTTTCTACCAACACTTTGAATTTTTTGAACACCTCAAACGTCTCTGATTTTTCTTTCAAAAAATAAACCTAAGTTTTTCGTAAGAAATCATCAATAAAAGAAATAAAATATCTTTTACAATTGAAAGATTGAGGGGTGATTGGTCCATATTTGTTGAAATGAATCAACTAGAAAGATTACTTAACCCAATATTCTACTTTTTTTTAAAATGACATTCTTGAATGCTTTTGAAATGAAATACCTCTCGTATTCCATGTCTGATAGTCCGTGCACCATATTCTTTTTTACCAACTTATTTAAGCCTTCATGATGTATGTGACCAAAACAGAGATGCCACAATGATACTTTGTCTTCTACGTTGACTTGCAAACATTTTTCTCGTACACTTCTCTAATTCAGTTTGTACATCTGATTTCTTCTCATTTCAACTTGTGCGAGTGAATGTCTTTGCCTATCTTTCAAGAGTAATATCCGGTATTTCATAAAAACTGAATAACTTTTCTCCATGAGTTGCCCCATACTTAAAATATTACTCTTGAGGTCTGGTACATAATACACATCTTGGATTGACCCAACGAAATCATCCTTTTGTACATAATAAATTGTACATTGACCTTTGACTTCAACCTTCGAGTCATCTCCAAACGATACAGATAAAGCTTCAACCTTTCGCATCTCTTTGAAATAATGTTCGTGCCCGCACATATGATTGCTTGCAGCCGTGTCGAGGTACCACATCATGTTGTCAGTATTGACTTTGTTATATGCCATTAAGAGAAAGTCTTCTTCCACCTCATCTTACATGGCTAAGTTGGTTGTCTCTTCCATCTTTTTCTCGACTCGACATTCTTTTGTAAAATACTTCATCTTTCCACAATTATAATATTTATCAGAATTACAATCCTTCACATAGTTACCATATTTGTCATACTTGTAGCACTCAATATTGAAAAATTTAACCAACCGCCTCTTTCACGACCAGATCCTCTTTCAAGCCAATTTTGTTGGTTTGATTGCCCCTTCTCCTCATAATACCCTTCTTGATTGTGGCTTTTCCTATTACGACTATTTCCTCAACCACCACGGCCACGTCATTTACCTCGAAAGTTTTGAGAATAAAATATCTTTTGGTCATTGATCGATGCTTTGGTTTGAAGTGTATGCTCAAGTGTCTCCTCCTTTTTCTTACAATATTCATGTGTCATTAGAGAACCGACAAGCTCGTCAAACGTGAACGTTGCTAGATCATTTGACTCTTCTATGGCACATACTATATTCTCGAAACTGTCAGTTAACGACCTCAGAATTTTCTCCATGACCCGCACATCAGACAACTTTTCTCTATCTCGGTTGAGTTGATTCACCATGATTTGAACATGCGTGATGTAATTGGACACACCTTCTGACTTCATCTTCATGCTTTCCAACTCATTTCAAAGAGTTTGAAGATGAGCATGTTTAACTCAGCCAGCACCTTTGTACGTAGTCTCCAAGAGGTCTCATGCTTCTTTTGAAGTCTTTGCACTCGCAATCTTCTCAAAGCTCGACTCATCAACAGCTCGAAACATGATATACAATGTCGTCTTATCTTTTGATCGTGTTTCTTTCAACATCTTATTTTGAGCGGCCATATATACTGCGGTAGATTCTGGTTCTTCAAAACCTTCTTGAACCATATCCCAACAATCCACAGAACTGAGAAGAGCTTTCATTTGGATGCTCCAATTCTCGTAGTTCACCTTCGTTAATCGGGGCAGTGGCACATTAATGATTATACTCCAAATCCCTCATATACCAATTTGTAAAAAAAAATTTACTGGCTGCAAACTATAACAGGGGAGAATTATTTCTGAAGAGAGAGACTTTTTATTTTATTCTATGTCATTACAAGCAATGAAATGAATTATTTATAGGCGGTAGTTTACCCTTTTAAAACTAAAAATTAAAAATCATTATCACCCGTAAGTGTAATTGTTGACTCTTGACATTTTATCTTCCACATTAAAAATAGACATTTAATATTTATTTAACACAATCTTCATCTCGCAAAAATATTCCCATTAGTAGAGTTTATCTTAGACTAGGCATTTTGTTTTTTGCCCCCGGTATATGCTCTTTATTGTCGCTCCACTTCATTTGGATAAGATTGGCCAAGATGCTCTTTTCATTCTCTTTTTATGTTCTTCAATTGCTGCTATCTTTTTAGTTCTAAAAAAAAATTATCCCCATAATCTTCTAGTCCAAGAGCCATTTATTGTTGATGTTGGTTTTATGTTGATTCAAGTTGCAACTTAAGAGTTTGTGTCAACACTCAAATCTTACTTGTTGGCTATTTGATATAGTGACCAAGAATGAATGTTGTGATAGAGTAATAGTGACATGACATAGAGGGATATTATCATGACAGAAAATTAATGTTGCAACCAAAAAAATAATGTCACAACCAATAAACAACATCATGACATAAGCAATATTGTCATGACTAAAAGCTAATATCACAACTTAGTGATATATTGTCATGGCCAAAGAAGATGTTGCGACCTAAGAACAATATTATGATGTTGAAACAAAATAATAATATCATGACCAAAAAAATAATGTTGCAACCAAGAATTAATGTAGTAGCTGAGAATAAAAGTCAAAACCAAAGAAACAATATTGTGACCGAGGTTCTTCATTTTCTTCATAAAATATGTTTGCGACTGAGATTCTTTATTATTATCATGTGTCAGCAACCATATCTAAGTTGCGACCATAGTTTTTGGCCTTTCACTTTTATTTTCTTGTTGAATCCTTTTTTATCACTTAAAACCTATAAAACTCTCATATTTGGCGAAGTCTCCATATTTAGCATTTATACAAGTATTCTGCATGAGAATTATATTAATAATTGATCATATATATATATATATATATATATATATATATATATATATATAATTCATGCCTATCAATCACATTTATATCATACAAATATAAACTACAAGTTATAGCATATAGCAATCAGATTGATAAATTACGTGAAAATTTAGAAAACACAAAAAATATAGATTCGTGAGTTTTCTTGCCACCTCATATGTAAAATTTTTGTAATTTATCAGGATATAATTAGTAACAATAATCAAAATCTAAATAATTTGAAAGATCACGCCTACTAGAAATACTAACTCATTATTTTCTATTAGTTAATTAGAGGGGCGTCAAATAGGTTATTTCGGGCCAATAAAACTCATTTTTGGGTTGAACGAGCCATGGTATTGGACTGAGATGGCTTGGTCCAGCATTCAGGTCAAGCCTGCCTACCACAACATGTTGATATGTTGGGCAATGTGAACATTACTAAGGTGTAATGGGTCGGATGATGCAATCCAAATTCTAACACAACCCTCTAAGACACGTTCCTAAGCACAAGTCCAAGCCGAGGCATGGGTCCATGCCTAGATAAGGGTCCATGACTAAGCACGAGTCCTTGGCAAGGAAAGAATCCAACCAAGGCCTGGGTTTGTGCCTAGGCACATGCACCAATTGCCTGCTGGCACTCAAGAGGGTATGAGTCAAGCACCATCCAGGTAATCAGCATTACTCAAGCATGGGTATGTGCTCGAGGACATATCTTTGGCTTCATGTAATCATTCCTAGACTAGAGGTGACAAACATGTGTTAGGTTATGTTGGGCAGAGTTGTGTTGCCAAAAAAATCAAAGTCCATGCCTCAAGGCACGGGTCATGTCAGATCTAGCACAACAAGCAGATCGGCTCAAGTCATGCCTTGGCATGGAGCCTGTCCCTTTCTAGCCAGGGGCTAATGGCTAGCCTTGGATCATGCCTAGTTAGCTTCTAGCCATAGAGGCTAGATTCTAGTGGGTAGTGGTAACCTGTTGATAGTCACCTGCATTGTACAACCCATAGAGGCTATGTTGCATGATACAATAATAAAAGTGTACAAGTTTTATGAATTTTAATTGATTAAAATTTTAGTTTCTTCAGAGAATCCATTTACTATGACTTTAAAAGTTATCAGTGCAGTGCATCTTCACAATCTTTGAAATATATCAATATTTCTATAGTATCTTATCATATTTTTTCTCTTATTTGTAATTATATTCACAACAACAACAATAAAATTCTGATGCTATCATAGATACTAAAATGGTCAATACAGCACATGATATTTTAGACAGCATGAGATAAGTACGCTCATAAGATTTCTACCAATTCATGTCAAAAATTTTTATGCTGTTAGAGATAACTTCGGATAGTACTTAATATCTAGATATTTTAATAAATCACATATATTTGACCGATTACCTAGACAAATTTCTTTGATTAATTGATTAAAAAAATAATTATCTTCAAATATTATTTCAGTCACAAAGTTTAGAGACACACTATCACTACAATATTTATTTTCATAATATTTGTTTAAATTTTGTATTTGTTTGCAAACTTTACTTTTTAGTTTTAGTGGTCAATTCATACAGTTTCATATAAATTTTATAATATTTTTGACTCGGTTAATATTAACTATATGATTCAGTAAAAATAGCTAACCAACAAAGTGATAGAATAATCGATCAGTATTTTAAATATAATTTTTTACTTAATAGTAACACTAAAATATAAGTATTTTATATAATATATATGCACATAAAGGTAATGCAAGATGTGAAAATATATATATATAAATAAAAACAAGTTCATAATATCACAAAAAATCTTTAAAATTTTAAAAATGAAAATCCTACATTCTAATCCTATTCACTTGATATGAATTCAATAATTTTAACAATCATAAAATTGGATATAATATTTTGGTAACTAACACATAAATCAAACATTAGATATATTAAATTCAATGATATTTAACATCAAGTTGAAATTATTTTTTTGTTACTAACTTATATAAACTATAAAATTCTTGTTGTTTATTATACATGTTAATAAATTTTTTTGAATTTTGAATATATTCTAATAAAAAATAATAATAATATATTATATTATTGTCATTGTCATGTAGCATTATGGTGGAAGAGTTACAAAAGTAAATGCAAGGAACTCCAAAAATTAGTTATACGAGGGCTAAGTCTCACTTGCAATGCTACATAGTGTGGGGGTGGGGGGGGCTATAGTACTTTTTATCATGTGTATTCTAAGAAAAGAAACCACTTAGAACAACAAAGAGTGAATGCATTAATTTTTATTAAGTACGATATTGATTTGAAAATAAGGCAAATCAAGAGAAAAGAAAATGAGGATACATATCATCTAATTTTCCTCGCATATATGAAATTTGATGAAGAATAAATTACAAAACAAGAAATCACATGCTAAGCTTAACATAACTAAAAGATGGGATGTCCATGAATATTTTTAAGTTAATTAAGATCATAGTGGAAAAACAAATTAAGGTATTGTTTATGCGGAAGATTATTATTAATTTTCCTTTTTATTTTATTTTTTTACTTTACTTTATATTTTTGATAAGAATGCCTAGTCTATGGGCTACGGCAATCAAATTTACCCAATACATAAGGGCTTGCTATGTATCATTTAAATCAAATTGTTTTATGTTGTATTAAGTTTATATTTGTAAATATTATATATAATTTTATTGTATTAAATTTGTAAATAGTATCAGAATTTGGTAATGGTATCAGAATGCCTAATCTACCTAACTATCTATCAATTTGTTTAACTATCCATATGTCTATATATCAATCAATCAATCTATATATCTATCTATCTGTTTATATGTCAAGCTTTCTTTCTAACTATATGTCTATCTATTTATCTATCTATCTATATGTATATCTTTCTATCTATCCATCTGTCTATCTGTTTATCTTTAAATCTTTCTATTTGTCAATATGTTTATTTATCTATCTATCTATCAATATATCTACTAGGATAATAAATCCTAGGAATGTGTGTGGAAAAAGACTTAACCCTAGAGAAAAAGTGGTGCATCATTATGCACCACTTTTTTCACAATTGAAAAAAATTATATAATTTGCACAATTGATGTACTAACCCTATTGTGCACAAGAGATGGTTGGCCTACACAACAAACTTTCATGGTTCAAGGATAAAGTTTTAACATGGAAGGATGCCATCTCCAACATTGTTGCCACTACCAATTATTCTCTCAATGAGACATCTCTCATTTTTTCATTTTGCTTTCGTTACTTTTTAAGCAAGCAATGGAGACAACGATCATGGAGTTGTCAGATTAGTGAAGGGCTTAAGAAAGGTGAGAACTAAGTATCCACTTGTTGTGGTTCTTTCTAACATTCCTTTCGACCATTGTATCATCAATTATTATAAGCTTCATATTTGGTTGTTTACGAAGTATGAGAAGTTAATATACTTAGATAAAACCACCCAGTTTGTGGTCTACCCCAATTAAATTTACTCAATATATAAGAACTTGTTAAGTATTATTCAAATTAAATTCTTTTAAGTTGTATTAAATTTATAATTATGAAAATTATTTATAATTTTTATTATATTAAATTTGTATAATTTACAACTTTATAATTTACATATTCACATATAAATATTATATTATAAAATCTTAAGTTATAATTTAACATTATTTTAGGGCCAATGAACTTAAATGCTAAAAACAATGAGGTAAATGTTATTGAGTTTGAAGAAAATAAAAAAAATGATTGAAGTTGAAGATAATGAAGAGTAAGAGGATAAGAATATCTCAAGAAATAATGAGGATGATATTGATATTGACGTAGATTATTGAGGATGATTAAGAATGAAGACTTTTACCTCTTTGTTTTATTTTTTGATCTACAATGTGTTCATACATTTATACAAGAATATAATTTTACTTGATGCAAAATTGTGTAGCATTTTGTTTTGTTAACTTTGATAGAAATCAAAACTTGAGAATTTGGTATGTTAAAATTTTGCTTACATATACATGTTTTATATGTGCATAAATATATTTTCTTATATTATGTTGAAGTTTACTCTTTGTTAGAGATGATAGTTTTTACTATTTTTATTTGTTTTAGTTTTATTTTCCTTTTTGATGAGAAAATCCTACTCATATGGATTGCCCTAATCATTTTTTCTCTTATATATGAGACTTTTTTATGTATCAAGTTATTCAAGTTGAAACTAAGTTGTATTATACTTATATTATTTCAAGTTATTTAATATTATTTTTCATGTTTATGTTATTCTTTATTTTTTACTTTTTCCACATTAATTTGTTACTTGATATCAAAATCATATCCAAAGGAGCAATACCTTAGAGAGTATGTGCCACCCTACTATTGCACATAATTGTGTGCAACAGAAAAATAGAATAAAAAACAAAATCAAAATCAAAAAAAAAAAAAAATTTGCCCATGTGTATTGGCGTCCAATTAAAGCAATTGAACAACCGTCGTCGTCTTCTAGCAAAGGGAAGACAGATCTATTGCCAAAATTCCTATGACGATAAATAAATTCAAGATAAAACCTCACAATTCGGTTAGGATGTATAATTTTTCTGATATTCTACTTGGTGATGAATAAACATATCGATTTGACACCTCAATTCAGAAAGAAATATTCAAGGCCTCCAAAATTAAGATTCCAAATTTTATAGCAGTAACTTTGGCAACAAAAAACCCTAATTCATAGTAAGAAAATTGGAAACTCTGCAAAATTAAGATTAAAAAAATTATCAGCAATAAATTAATCCCTCAAAATTTCTAATTCAGAAAAAATAATCTAATTAAGATAACATATTATAAAAACCCAAATTTTGATCTTTTAATTTTCTAAATGAATTTCAATTTTAGAAATTTTAATTTCAAAATTAGAGTTGACTGCAATATCTTTCTACTTCCAAATGTTTCTTGATGGAATCAAAAAATACACAACCTATGACTTGTTTGATATAACTAAAAAAATTAAGTACTAAAAATTAAGTACTGAAAAATTAAGGCTGAATTTTATAAGTGTTAAATTTGTATTGAAAAACTGTTAGATAAATTACTATTAATTGAATACTAAATATAAATATATTGTTTGATAACTGTTAATGTTGAATGCTGAAAATGATATATTTTACATATTTATATTTATTATCATTGTATTACATATTATTCATCATAAATAGAATTTCTAATAAAAATTTTTTTTCACTATAATTATTAATTATTAAAAAAAATAAAATCCCTAAAAATATATCCATAAATAGATTATAAATTCTAAAAAGAAATAAAATTATTTAAAAAATAATCAATATAATCTAAACTCTTTAAAATTATATAAATATTTAATATAAAAATAAAAATTAAAGAACAACTTCTTGATTTGATATTCTCTCTTAAATTAATCATGAAAGAGGATTATGGTTAGGATTTATGGTGATAGAGAAAAAAGAAGAAGACAAATTCACAAATTGAACTGTAGCGTGAATGAGAAAATAAAAAAGAAATGAAAAAAAAAAAAGATAAATTGGTAATTTTTTTAAAAAAATTTTGTTGAAAATTTTCAGCCTTCAACATTAAGTATGTCTCTATCTACTTTAAATTTTCAATGAATTCACTTAAAATTTTAAATTTTCAACTCCCAATATTTTTTATCAAACATACTTAAAATTTCAAATCATTGAAAATTTTAATTTTAAATGGTTTGAAGATGTTAAGTGTGTTATCAAACATCTCCTTAAACAACAACTTATTCAAGCTACTATTTATTCAGCCAAAAGAATTTCTACTATAGAAAAGCTATTCTAAATTCTCAAATATATTGAATCGAGCTTGAAAAAGATTATGCAGTTTCATTCAATATCAATGAAAATGTGTTGGCCCCAATTAAAACATTATTAATAATAGATACATTTAAAAAAAATCATACACTTATGTCAAATCGAATGTTATTACTTATAGCTATTGAATAACAATGTTAACGAAACATGACCCATCGTATGATAAAGAAATATTTATGTTAATAGTCAGTATTTTCGAAGGTGTTATTGAAGCACATTTTGATGTGAGGTGGTACAAAAATACCTCGAGGCATCCAAAAGAAGTAAATAGCATAGAAGGGCCTAAGCCTTCTTAGCCAAGGCGCATAAAAGTTATAAAAACATAAGTCTTCTCCACCTTCTAAGTCAAGACGTACGTCTCACAAATCTTCATCGTTTGGTCAATAAAATTAAAACTAAAATTATAAAATATAAATTGAAAACACGCAAACACCTAACCTAATTATTTTCTTTTGATACAAAAGGAAAATAGAAAAAAAAACCTAACTTATGTGGAAGCTTTTTTACCAGAAAATTGATTTTCTGCTATCATCGCAACGTCGATTGTCGATCAAAATCAAGTTCCACACCTCTTCACCTCTCAATTCTAGTCACTCTCTCATCTTCCCTCTAGGTAACACTCTATCAAGCTCTCTTTCTCTCATTTTCCGTCGGCTAAGCTTCTTTAATTTTCCCCTCTTTTTCCCTTTTTCTCCACTGGCATGGTAATTATATTTTTAATTTGATATAATTGCTCTTTGAAGATAAGTTCTCTAATATGAATGAGGAGAGAAAAGAAGTATATGAATGCATGGATAGGTTTTTGGGTTTTAAAGATTATTTAAAAGCTAACATTCAATTGGACTTATATGACCAAGCAAATTGTGATTTTGGAAGCCATATTACCATTGAATCTAAAAAAGTAAGTCCTACAATTTAGTGGATGCATTTTTGGAGTTCAACATCTGGGTTGTAAAAATTTATTGTTTGAGTCCTTAGCCTTAAAGTGCTTCAAAATATGAGAGAAATTGAAATAAATTTAAATCGATAATATCTCTATTTTGTAAATTTATATTCATATATTTTTATTCTAATATTAGATAATTTTTATTTCATCTTAACCCATAAATTTGTTTCTTTTATTATTTATAAATTCATACAAAAAAAAAGACTTGACCATAAAAGATTGAATGCACTAGTATATATAAGATACAACACTAAATTGAGGGAATGAAATCTACAAAAAAAATAAAAGAAAACATAATGAATTAGCAAATAAGTATAAAGAAAGAAGATCTCATTTTAGTGGATGAGCTTGATTCGGATGATGAATGGATTACAGAGAAAGAAGATCTCCTCCTCCCAATTGATATTTGTTAGCTTGAAGATATTGAGTTATTTAATGTAGATGTCATTAGAATTGTGTCATTCAAAGACCAAAAGACTCAAGCATCACCTGATAACATGTTTCTTCATAAATCTACAAAAGAAAACATAATAAATTAGCAAGTACTTCAAACTTAAGTCATAAATTTGATTAATTTAATAATGAACTTATAATGTGTATATGTATTTAATACTTTATGCTAGGTTCAAGTGGAGACAAGAAAAAAAAATTAATCACTAATTCATGAAGATGAAGATTTAAATAAAATGAGAAGATTTGATAGTATAAATTTTTTACTATTAATACATTAGATGATGATGGTGTTGACATTTAAGAGGATAATTTGAGTTGAAACATTAAAATTTGGAACTAATACTATGTTAACGCATTTTCTGATTTATGATTTTAGAACTATGGTGGTAGTTCAGTGTAATTCTTATTATTTGAGTATGTTATAGTTCTTTATTTGAAGTATGGATATAGTTTTATGTTATTTTATTTTATTTTATTTTTAATATATTACAAAATAGTTATTAAATTATATTTGTCATTACAATAGATGTACGCCTCAACACTTCAATGTAACACATCACTAATACACCTCGCCTCACAAATATGAAAACAGCTCGCATTATGCTTTCACCTTTGAAAACATTGTTAGTAGTGTTGTTAAATATAACAAATATAAAATAAAAATAATAATGCTCAATGAAAATTAATATATGACTCACATGTAACACCCTTATAAAAAAGGCAAATGTTATTGGGACATCTTACATGTCAGATACTTTTATCAAAAAAAAATTGAATAAAAATCACAACATACCAAATTAGAGAATGTATGTCTCATTGTATAATTATCACAGTAAAAGATAGTAAGAGAAAAAAATATACATCTGATATCCTCGAGTAGTAACACATCCAAAGTACAAAACTATGTCATAATTTTTTTTGTGCATGTTGGTGTCCAACTCAATTTTAAATATCTAGCTAACTACAAGTGTCCATAATCCCTAAAAAAATTCTCAAATCCTGAAAATTTTTTCACATATCTCATAATGCAAAGAGATACATCAATATAAACATATCAAAAAAAATCTATAAAGTGACTAATTATTTTAAAATATATATGTTATATCAAATCTAGTCAAAATTAGATAATTAATTTTTTTTATAATTTTCTTATAAGTAGTAGAGTTAAATGAAAAATTATATCAAAAATAAAATCAATACTTAAATCAATAGGGGTATATTATGGAACACAACTCAAAAAACTAATCTATACAAAAATATTAAGTATATATCTTATTTATAATAAGATGATACCCTTCATAGAATAAAACACCTCTATGCCAAAAAACTATATAAGTCTTCAAAAATCATTCATCTAAAATAGTGACTAAAATAATTATTTAGTTGGGTGATTCCCAACTCATAAACTCTCATAATCAAAATATTATTCATGTAGACAGACAATAAAATCATTTTGCTATCAGGACTCTTTTAAAAAAAACAAAAATAATAATAATACACATATGCAACCCAACTAAAGTGATTGCCTATAAAAACCTCACAAATCAATCTTTCTTTGACTTTTTTAGGTCATACATCTTTTAGAATCTACAAACTACATCTAACTATACAACTCAAAACTCATGTAGTTGCTTCATATATACCTCTTACTCAATTTCACCATAAAGACATGTATTCTTCACTTCTCTTCACTTCTTGTAAGAGAAATAAGAATAAGTATCGAAATCATTTTGACTGCTACAAAGTAAGTGTTCTACTAGTTTACACTAAATGTGTCAAGTAGGCCAGGCAGCCTGGGCCCAACCTGAGGCACAGCCAGACTGAATCGTGCCTGGCCCGATATGACATAGTCCAGAACCGTGCCTAGACTCATGACGAGCGAGTTTGAGACACGGGTCATGCCATGCTGGGTCAGGGGTGTCGGGCCTAGGGGCCAAGCCAGCACGACCCGAATGCCTAGCCCGAAGACATGGTCTAGGTACACAATCAAGTATTGTGCCCCGAAACTTAGGACAAGTTTTGGGCGTAGTCCAAATGGACCGCGCCCAACCCACCCACTTTAATTAAAAAATAATAATTTTTTAATAAACAAAACTTATCCCACTTTTTACATGTTGCAAGTTTTTTTTTTATTATCATCACGTGTTTGGCTAACAAAGAAAGTTTGGCGGACAAAACTTATCCCACTTATTTTAATATTATACAAAATAAAAATGTAATGTGTATAAATGAAGAATCGGCACAATATAAGTATTATAAAAATATATTAACTTGTAGAATTACATGTAGGACTAGATACCTAATGAGACATGTTAAAGATCGTACTAAAAAATATAGTGCATTAGATCCTATGCAAATCCAACTGAGATGTATGATCTTTGAAGTTAGATCTAGTTTAGCTTTTATATTGACCTCCTTTATATACCGCAACAAGTTAGTGAGAAAATGCATGATCAAATTAATCATCATGATAGATCTTCCGATTATATTTTCAAAAGATATAAGGATAATCAGTATCGTACCGACTTATTTGCAGCCTACATATCATATGATTCCTATATTCACATCTAAGAATGACATTAAAATATTATATGTTAGAAAAATAAATAATAACTAATAAATTTAAAAAATATAGTGATACTACGTCTGTGAAATCCAAAATCTAAACTAGTCATGACGATACATCTTATGCATACATCACCGCCCACTATATAGATTTTAAATGAACACGAGATAAAAAATATTAAGATTTTCAGATATTTTTTATTCTCATGATTGTCTGGCTATATATAAGTATATAATGAGAATCTTTAGAGAATATAATATTCAAAATAAAATATATAATATTACATTTAATAACACATCTAACAATAGAGTAATCATTAAGATATTTGTTAAGACTATTTGAGATGGACCATTTGAAAAGTATTTTTACCTTAGATGCATGTATCACATCATTAACCTGATAGTACAAACAGGAAAAAATGTTATTTCTCTTATTTTAGAAAAAATAAATAACTCACTAAAATTTCTTTGGATTGCTAACAGACAATAAGAGTTTGATAGTCTCTATTTATTTGCAGGTCTAAATAAGAAAAAAATTCAAATAGATGTAATACACCATTAAAATTATACATATCTAATATTAGAGTCATATTTTAAATACGAACACATTATATTCGACTCAATAATTTAAGTGGCTAACTTATTATTGACAATATTAATTACGATACAAAAATTTTATTTATAAAATTCCTGAAGATTTTCTATGACACAACGAATATGTATTCATCAATTTATACTCTCACAACTTATATTGTACTCAAGTGACTATGCAACATTAATAATATTTTTTAAAAATTTAGAAATTACCCAATATTTAGTGACATGACAATTGAGATGGAAACCAAGTACTTAAAGTACTGGTCTGTCATTCCATCTCTTTATTATCTAGCTACCTGCATGGACCTTATATTAAGATGAAAGAGATAGAGAATGTCTGTCATATATATATCCTCAAGCACGAACCATGAACACCAAGCTAAAAAAATTTACATACTACGATATAAAGCTAACTGATAGTTGTAGTCAAGCTTCGAGTACGAATATTAATACCATATTCAAAGATAATGACTTTTACATTCAATTAGTGATGGAAAAATAATGGGGTATATCGTTGAATAGGAGCGAGCTGTCTAAGTATTTAGATACTGATTACTATTTAATCCTATCATATATTAATAACAAGAATCTTGATATTTTATAATAATAAAAATCATATGAGTCGACCTATATCGTACTATCTAAGATGTAATAAAATCTATTGATTCCTCTAATATCGATCATAGCATTTGAATCTATTTTTTCTGTTATAGTAAATGTGATTTAAAATAAGAAGATCAAAATTATAATCAGATATTATTGAGACATTAGCATTCATGAAAGATCAGGAAGATTCAAGCTTGTGTATCTAGAATTAGAGGTGTCAAACAGGCGAGGCAGGGTGGCCCGGCCCATTTTTTTTGAGCACGAGCGTGCTTTCGTGCCTGGCCCAGCACGATTAAAAAAAGTCATGCCGTGTCGTGCCCGCTCGGGCCTGGCCTGGCCGTACTGGCCAAACCAGGCCGTACGGGACAGGCAAAAAAAAAATTTTTTTTATTAATTATTCTGTTTTAATTTTTATTTTAATTATATAAATTATTAAATTATATATAAAATTATAGATAATGTATAATATTATATATTTATAATATGAAAATTATTAAATTTTATTAAAATTACAAAGTTAAAAATTTTTTTTATAATGTAATATAAAATTAGTTTAAAATTATTAGAATTATATAATAGAGTTATAAATTTTTAAATGAAAATTAAAACAAAAAAATAAATAAATCAATAAATTATGTTAGACAAAATTAAAAAGTAAAAAAAATATAAGTAAACCAAATGAAAAATGACCAATCAGCCATTAGATACCGAAGGTCCGAACCAAACAAATTAAAGTTTCAATATAACGTATAAATAAAATATATAATTAATAAACAACAAAACATCGAAATCAAAAAATAGTAGATCATCATCAATCATCAATCGGCATATCATGAGCAACATCAGCCGCAACATCAAGATCAGTATCATATGGATCATCATCATTAGCAATCAACTCCTCTTTTATCACAGTGGATGCGGCTGCAGTCCCTGTCCCAGTCCCAACTCCAACACAATCATGGATGTTAAACCTCGAATCCTCTCAATCCTTCAAACAAGCCAAGGCATCAACAATATCTGGACGTAATCTCGATCTCCAATCAGAAATCACGTTCACTGCAACAGAAAAAACAGACTCTGATGCTACGCTTGACATCGGAGGAGTCAGTAGATCCCGTGTCATCCTAGAAAGCACGGGAAAAGTGGACTCATATGATTTTCACAACTATAATATATCAAGATTCTTAGTATCAGAATGTGAAATGATTGAGCAGTAATCGATATCTAAGTACCGAGAAAGCTCACTCCTATGTGATGGTCCACCCCTACGTTTCCCCCTCGCTAGCTGAATAGAAAAATCGTCATCTCCGAACAAGGCATCAATATCGTAATCACAGTCTCACCACCACCACCGTACCTAGTATCGTAGTATGTGAACAGGTCAGTCAACTTCTTGTAAATGAACCCTTCAAGTGGCTCTTCCAGGTAATGCACGAGAAAATGTAAATCAAGGTATTTTCTACCCCTTCCACCTTAACCCTAGGGTCCATGCATGCAGCGAGGCAATAAAGAGATGAAACGGCAGACCAGTACTTTAAGTACTTGGTTTCCATCTCTGCAACCATATAGCTAATTGTCTGGTCAGCTCAGTACTTCCTAATCATGCTACTAATATTGCATATGCACCGGAGCGCAATGCAAGTCGTTGGCGTATAAACCGACGAACACATGTTCATCGTGTCATAAAAAATCTTCATGAATTTCATAAATGAAATTCCTGAAGCCCAGTCAGTGTCGTCAATAATAAGTTCGTCACTCTTACTATTGACGTAGTCGGATATCACGTATTCGTATCCAATACATGATTCCAACATCATGTATATGTAATTCCAATGATGTCTCACATTCGATTGGAATTTTTTCTTATTAATATTCACAGACAAACAGAGACTACCAAACTCTTGTTTTCTGCGAAGAATGCGAATATATTTTAGTGCATTACCTATATATCCAACGAGAGGAAACACACCTTCATACCAGCTTGAACAATCAGGTTAATCACGTGACACATGCATCTGACATAAAAAATCTCTCCTAATGGTGCGTCTCTAATATTTCTAACAAACATATTAATCGCTACTCTATTATTATATGCGTTATCAAATGTGATACTAAAAATTTTATTTTGAATTTTATATTCCCTAAAAATTTTTATTATACACTCAAAAATAGTCGGATCATCATGAGGATGAAGAATCTCAGAGAATCCTAAAATTTTTTTATTTATATTCCAGTTAGAATCTACATAGTAGTTAGTGAGACATGCATAATATGATTCATCGTAACTTGTCCAGATATCGGACGTCACGGACACTACTCCACTATATGTCATAAATTCATTAATTATTTTTTGTTTTTCTAACTTATATTTTTTAGTATGTCATTCCTAGATGTAGACCTAGGAATCCTACGATAAGCAAGCTGAAAATATGTCTATATGATGCGTACTACCCTTGGATCTTCCGAAAATCTGATCGGAAGACCTAGGAATCCTATTCATTAATTATTTCTGCAAAAACACCGTCGCGCCACCGTTGCCTGTCAGGCATGCTAAGTCCATCACTCGTCAAGCATCGCCATGTCATCTCCTTGTTGGGCGTCGCTGGTGCATGGTCCCTGTGTCATGCCCACGTGCCAGGCACTCGTGTCATGCCTGGCACGGCACATGGACCAAAAACCCTCAACACAGCATGACATGAAACGTGTCGAGGGTGTGCCCGACACAGACCCAAGCATGCTATTGTAGCGTGTTGTGCTGGGCCAGGCATGCCTAAAATGGATCGGGCTTCAAGCAGGGTCCGGCTCGTTTGACACATATGGTATTGTAGCGTGCATGTCGGGGCCTGAAAAAATGGGTCAAGCCAGGACGGCCCACTTGACACCTATAGGCCCGAAACAACACATCCAGGCGTGACCCGGCACAACACGGTACGAAATCCCCAAGGCCCAACATGAACCAGCCCAAATCTAGTAGACTCGAGCCATGTCGAGCCTGCCCTTTTGAGTTGTGTCATGATTGACCATATCATGCCAGGCACAACACGATAGCCTAAGTGGGGCAACAAAAAATGGATCATAGATGCCTAAAATTGCTTGTTTGACACCTCTATGCTGATATGATTTTTTTTGAACTTAAACATAAATATTTATTCATTCATTTAAAAAGATTTTTTTTTATTTTTATTTGACAATTACAAGATTTTAATTTTTGCATTTCATGCTTTTAATATTCCGATAAAATTACACTAGCACTAACACATTAAATCTTATAAAAAATTTAAAGTCAAATATATTTGAACAAGAATAATATTTTGATGAATGATCATCTAAGAAATTATTATGTAACAAGCATATATTGATGGTCATGCATTGGTACGATGGTGAGTGAATTCGTTTAAGGGTAGTAAGTCTTAGGCTTGAAACTCATCAATATTACCTCTTTGACTTCCAATAATAAGTCTATCAATATATTAATCTCTATCAAAATTCACACTGAAGCAAAAGCCTTGTACATTATATATAATCTCCATACTTTTGATAATCCAAAATAATGACAAACTCTATAAGATGAAATTCATATGATACGTTATAAGTGAATATTTAGTTTGAAAACATTTTCAAATAAAAAATAGTTTAGATCAAGTACAAACATGTGATTATGAATTTTATTCAAACTTATGAGATTGATTATTCAAATATTATTTCTTCAATGATCAATATCCTTATCTCTTATTATAGATGACTAATATATCAATTAAATATGAGAAATACATTCATCTATAATAATCTAGAAGATGAGATGTCATATGTATGAGCAATCACTAAATTCTTATATTCCAAAGATAGTTTTCATTTGTAGAATACAAAAAACTGTGTGGGCTAAAGTATATCCAACAATTCAAATCATCTGGTCTAACTTTCCTTTGTAATAGGTACCTTGCCCAATAGGATGGGTATTGAGTTGTTCATGCCTCCTAAGAAAAAAATATGACTGAGTAGGGCCGGCCCAATTATATTACAGCATTTTTCCCTACAATGCAACAATTTGGATTTACCCTTGCAATTACCTTGGATGTAAAAGGGTGCAAACCTGTTCATATAGGTTCATTAGGTTGGGACATGTCCCAGCCCAAATTAATAGATATAAACTAGAATAATTTCTTAGAGTTTGATTCAGAATGTGCTCTTCTATTGTCATACATGTTAGGCTTCATAGATATTTTTTTGATTATTCTTATTTCCATAGAGATAGATAAAATAAAAGATTTATCTTTTTATTAATATATATGAATAATATTACAATAACAATTAAGGATCTATTAGTATCCCTCAATTAAAATAATTATTTCAAATTAAACTTAATGAAATATCTTAGAAGGTTTAAATATTTTATAAGTATTGATATGACATATACATATTGAAATACACTCCACTAGAAGTAAATACAATCATTAAGTATAAAATTATGGCTTCAGGTAATTATGAGATTGTGAATCAAACATTTACTTGGAAAGAAATATTTGAACTGAATTTTTGAAAGTCAAATTATATGATATAGTGTTTCTACCCTGGTCATCAATGACAACATAAGCATATTATGATGCAATATAATTTCATTAGGAATAAAATTTAAGATGACTCAATTTACACTTTCTACATTCTTACCAAGAGCTAGTTACGCACATGTTTAGAAAAACACTCATAATATCTTACACTATGTTTTTCTTTTCCAAACTTAGTGTACAAAATATATGCACATCAGTTTTAAAAACAATATTGAGATAACATTTATTACTCTTTAATTAACAACACCAAAAGTGCGGAACTGCACACAATACTGATTGACTTATTTTTCATTATAACATCTAGAATACCAGATAAAGAAGCCAAGGACACCATGAGTTGAAACATGCATCTGAATAAAAGTTATATATTCACACCTAAGCCAGACTGACCAAAACCCAATCATTAAATTCCCAATGATAAGGAATTAAAGTACTGATTTTTCTCGTCTCTGTATTTAAAGTAAGCGACCATTCTCAGATGATTGTTCAAAAAAGTTTGCAATTATCTTGTTCATCCCACCTTTCGATATTGTTAAGGAGTAAGGATAGTTTTCTCATGAACGATGCTTAAAAATAAATGTCTGCTTCAAGTTCAGATCCCAGAAAATAGTTCAGATTATAATGGAATACCTTTCTCTGCGAAGCTCAACCAAAAAATTATGCAAGAAAAATGAATTGGCTTGTGATTCACGCATGACCCTATAGAGAAATCACCCCAATGTATATTTGAAAAATTTTTTATTACTCAAAAAAAAAAAATTTTTTTTTGCAATCTTGAACCTCAAGCATATACCCTCGGTTAATGCCAAACAAAACCAGTATCAAAATTTATTTCCAAAATATTGTAAGTGAAGATGTCATCAATCGATGAAAAACTTTCCGTTTCAGCAGACATATCTTCCAAGCAGATTTCCAAAAAAAGCAACCACAGTTAAACCAAGCAATGTTAAAATTAAAAAAAAAAGCCAGCAATGCTACATAAACAGCAGAAGAAATTTAAGATGCTCACCAATGCCAGGATCGGTATCAATGATGAGCTTTTCGGGCTTGGATGAAAGCGAACTTAAAAACCCATCAGTAACTGCATCAAACCTCTCAATTACGCCATCCATATCCACTAGCTAGAATTAACAGATTACAAAATAGCAGAGACAGATCAGGAAAGCAGTGAGCAGAGAACTACTCAATCATGTGCACATTGTCATCCTATATAAATTCTAGAATGGAGTAATTTGTTCTAAGTAATCTTGCACGTGCACATCTACAACTGTTGTTACATTAGCTAGAACCGCAGTGAAAAGAAAAGGCACCGCCGGTTGGCCGATGGCAGAAGAGTAAGAACACAGAACTACCGTGCCGTCCAGGTAGTCAAAAAAACGTACTAGAGTCTTGAGTACCGGACAGAGTGGACTGAAGCACGAGCAGGAACTTTTTCGAAAACGCAAGCAACTACGTCAGCATAAGAAAAACAAATTTTTAAATATTAAAATATTTAAAAATGACACGCAAAATTTTCCATATTAAATAAAGTAACAAAAATTATAAATATTTATGTTTTAGTAACTTAATTAGAAAACCGAAAATAACCTCACCATTTAGTAAATTAAAAAAAAGGATTTGCATATATATATATATATATATATATATAATATATACTAAATAAATATATATTGTATGTACAATCTATAGTTTTATATATATATTAGTATGTAGATATATGTATATTGTATATACATATATATATATATATATTGTATATATGTATATATTGATGTATGTACTATATATATGCATATATATATATATATATTGGATATATATAGATATATATACTATTATATATGTATATACTATATTGTATATGTATTTTGTATAAATATACAATAAGTGTGTGTATCATATATGCATATAATATATTATATCTACATATGTATATATATTATATATATGTAAATGCTATATACACTATACATGATAGAAGTAAATTAGAAATAACAAAATTCATTTCTAATTTTATCGCAATATTGAATTAGCAACGTCTATAGAAATAGAATGATTCTATTTTTAAAAGATTTCTTTCTAAATTTTAGAAATGAAAATTGTTCGGGCATTTCTAATATATGTGATGAAAATTTATTATTTCTAACTATAGCGACGGGAATGAGATCTTAGTTTTAATTTCTTATTTAATATTAAAATAGTGACAGAATAAAATAAAAATGCAAATTTATTTTCTAGATTAGAAATAGAATTGAAACACACTATTCTATTCATATTGTCTACAACATGAGCATATCTTATTTATTGAAGTTTCTATATGTCATATGCAATATAAAATACATACAGAAACCATATACCTTATAATCTAGCAAGTACATGTATATTATTCATCCAATAAAATTCTAATAATATCAACTAACAACTATAACATAAAAAAACAAATATCAAAGTTCAACCATTCTAGTACACATTAATAATATTAAAAAATAGGAACACAAAAAAAAGTTTAGCATAATAAATTTCATTGCAAAAATATATTAACACAACATGATAAACAGCAATGAATCCTTGTCAAGATGAGTATTCTCCTTTGGAGATCTAAATGAATCTTCTTCCATATGATGAAAAAGAGACGAGGGATCATCCAGCACATACTTTTTTCCACCATCAGAATCATATGTTACATTTCTCCCTCTTTTCATTCTTTTCTCATATCTTTTCATTCATTTTTTTTTTCATTTCTTCAATTTACTTTTCTATTTCTTCATTCTTTTGTTGTATCTCCTCTTTTTTTTTTAAGTATCATGAATATTTATAATTTATTATAATTAAAATATGAAGATGAAGAGCTTCAAATAGAACTTTATTAAAATAGATACATAGATACCAAGATTGTACAGTTGCCATTTTTTGGGCTTCACTCCAACAGCCTGAAGGTAAATATGCACAACATCAATCTTTAGAGCCTCAATAGAAGGATATATCAATTATGAAACAGTAGTAATCCTATTCTTAATAACTTTCTACATTTGTTACAATACAATATAACTCATCATAATTATATTTAGATAAAATGTATATCAGCACATAAAACTATGAACACCCTACTAAAATTTAATATAAAAATAAAGTGAGTCATTACATTTAAAGAGTCCATATATAATAATTCATCAGTACTGGTAAAAAATACTTGACTTTGGATATTAATTCCTATGAATGCGAAAAATTATATTTCTTTACAATTTTTTGTTTCATAAATTCTAATTTATATAAGACACAAAAAGTACAAATTAAGAAACTCACATTAATATCATTTGACCGTTCATTTATAAATAATTCATCCTTCTTCTTGTGTATTTGCTTGAACATCTCAAATGGTATTAGTAGACATCTCAACTCAGTATCCTGAAAATAAATAATATTTACTAATGATGTACATGATATATTATCATAAATGTAGTATCATTTGCAATCACAAAGTTAAAATCATATTAAATTAGGAAATATAATTTTACCAAATCTACTAAATATAGGTAGGTCATCTTTGAACCTCCATTATGTTTGGAAGGTCCTAATCCTTTACCTACTTTATCTTTTTAATGATTTTGTGATGCCATTTGGGACAACTACAAAGTCATGAACTTCTCACTATTTAAGTATTCCCTCCATTTTATCCAAATATTAAGGAAAACACTACTTGGATTTGTATCTTTGCTATATTTTTTTCTTAATTTTCCAAGATTGTTATTATATTTGATACCAGACACATATTCCTATGTATCCTTCATCGAGATCAACAAAGCATTATTTCATTTATATTTTTTCTACAAAAAATAAAAAAATATCAATACATTATGTGCATTTCATTTTGATTGTATTTCATAAAAATATAATTTGACAATTGGTAAATACAATAAAATTATAATTCAAATTATTCCTAATAATATTCTTTCATATTTGGGAACACTTTGCTCCAATTTATACCCTCCACAACTAGTTACTCCTTAAATATCTTTCTGATTGTATAAGAAATAAAAGGAATAAACCTGCAAGTAAATTAACATCAGCACGTACATATACATATAAATAAATTACACACATATTTCTACTACTAAGTTATTATTTTATTCATTTTTTATACTTATCTAAAACTTCATAATGTAAATATTATTTTAATTCTTAATAATAATGTTGGATCAATAACATCATAGCTTGTTATTAATTGAAATTACCATATTTTAACCATAATAATTCATTTATATTTTTATTCACAATTGTAATTTAAATTTTTAACGAGTGAAAAGAATGAAAAATGATAATGCATACAAATATTAAATTTTTAAAAGATGCATATTGTTTATTGTCAATTGTAGGCCAGATAAAGATTTTATCATAACTTTGCATGCAACCAATGGATTGTAAAT
The DNA here is from genome assembly GCA_029783825.1 of Sapria himalayana. Lineage (NCBI taxonomy): Eukaryota > Viridiplantae > Streptophyta > Magnoliopsida > Malpighiales > Rafflesiaceae > Sapria > Sapria himalayana. Next base: position 60,471 of record JAREIK010003706.1, read on the forward strand.
ATCTAGTCATTATCAATGTTATAATAGCAATGCATGTACCTCCTAAGATATGTAGGACATAGTTAATTAATAATACTTTTTAGTGTAGAATGAGATGAATATGGAATATTAGTGGTAGTCAATCTGTGTCTCATTATTAGGTGATGCTAATGCATCTTATGTATGTGTAAGATAATGTGGAAAGATATTTTTAATGTTGTCGTCATTGAATAAATATTGAATACCTTTTTCATGAACTGTTAGTTGACTACTTCTACCCCTCTCCACAGTTTGAGATCTTCAGCCACTTAAATTGTCACTTCTCATACCTAATTCAAGTATTATAAACATTGAAAAATTTAAAGATAATAAAAACATGTAATCAACATGTCATTCTAACAAAACATAAAGAGAAATACATTAATATTTTTTAATGTGAAAAAAAATAGGTAACATCCAAATTATAATAGTTACAAAATTAAGCAATATAACATAACATCGAAGTCAATAAATATCTACTCATTATTAGAAATGTTTAACAAATTATCTCTATCTATATATTCATCCTCATCTGATTATGCAATTAATTCTTCCTCATTATTTACTTCAATATTCGACATTATCAATGTCTAAATAATTTTTATCTTCACCAAGCAATATTTGAAGTCCATCATATGCCACAAGATTGATTGATTGAAGTTCCACATTATTCTTTTGAAATTTCTTTTGATGGCTTATTTTCTTATCTTCTCTTTCGATGTCATATTCTATGAAATAACATCTCAAAGGGAATTCTCTGGAGGGGGGCTACCTCTAACCCTAAGTTCTAGTAAGACTAATCAAGCCAAGCAAGTTCATGGTGAAAGTAGTGGAGGCAAGTACATGCAATGGTGTCACAATAACATCCATTTCAAGAATTTCCACAATTGATCTAAGTTGTATTATACAAATAGCTCACGAATCACAAGTATTTCTTCTTGTGATTGGATAAGTAGTACAACACACTTATTCTGCTTGCACTTCAAGAATGAATGACTCTTACTTACAATAATATTTTTTATGGTGCACAGCTACAATGTTATATTGATGATGAATTCTAGTACCCAAATTTAGAATAGAATCAAAGTATTCACATTTAAATAGAATTATCCTCTTAGTTGGTTAAGTAGGATACTCCAAGTGTAGAATTTCAATCAATCAACCATAAAATTAAATATTAAATATAGTAAAGTTAAACCCCTTAATGTATACATCATTGTTCATTACAGCTCTATTTGAACTAATATTTAAAGTGTGAAATTTATACCTATTTATATAATATATGGGATCCATCTATAAACTTCATAATGACCCATTTTGCAAGATCCTTTATTTATCTTTTACATATATTTGATGATGAAAATATATCTAAAAAATGAAATAAAATAAAATCATACTTATACAATGTTGCATGTTATTTTTTTAGAAGCAAAAATGATAAGTTATATACTAAAAAATTTTTCAAATCAAAATGTGAAATCTTTGTTAAGCTTTGCATCAATGGAAGCATCATCAATATATAGTTCTCTTTTCCTTAATTCTTTAGCATAATTTATACTAAAATAATATTGAAGTTATTTTTAATATTTAAAAAGGTAAATCACATATCATGACAAAGAAATGATATTGTAAAATAATTATAAATCTTACTCAATATAAAGTATATTTTTCTTACAGTTCAATAAGATATATGTGTGTGCAGTATGATGCTCCCAATCATCCAAAAAATATCTTAATTTTTTTCTACCATAAGATTGACATGCATGTGTAAAAATAGAAAACATATCATTATCTTTTGATCAATCCTATATACTAAAATTATTATTTGGAGATATTTTGTTATGCAAAGTATACATTTGTGGTCAAAAGTAGTATGCATAAAATACTAAAGCTTCTTCAACAAAGTAGGCATTGCATATTGATCATTCAATTTTGACTTTATTTCAAATATTATTTTTAAATTTTCTAAGATATCTGAAAAATATATTCATTAGAAAAAATATATATTTATCAAAATATTTAAATTTTTAGATTAACAAAGAAAAATTATATAATATCTCAAATGGATATATTCATCTATATTGCATAGGGCATGCTATCATGGATTCATAAGACAAGTGGATCAAAAGATGTTTTATATAGTCAAAAAAGCTAGGAGGAAAAATATACCAGGGTTTACATATAATTATGGGTGTGTCATTTTGTAATTATTCCATGTCTTCCTTTGTTATGACACTACAAGTTAGATTCTTAAAAAATATTTATTTTAATCAATATTTTCTAGAAGTAATTTATGTAATGCAATGGGTACCGCCTCAATATAAACACATGACAACAATAACTTTTCATTCAAAATAACTTATATTTCTTCATATCAATACATCTTCTCATGTTAGATGCATGTCCATTAGAGAATATGAGCTCTATCAACCACATTAACAAAGCTTCATTTGCATCCCTATATAACTCTAGATATGAAGAAAAACTCTTTTAAATAATCTTTTCGTTTGATATTATCTTTTATTTTTCCTTCCATATTCATAACAGTATTAAAAATATTATCAAAAAAGTTTTTCTTAATGTGCATCACATCTATGTTGTGTCTAATTAAGTTAGTTTTCTAATAAGATAGATCCCAAAGATGCTTCATTTTTCAACCACAATGATAATTCTTCAAAATTTGCTCAGTAATGCAATCTGTATCATTGTATGTAATGCTTTTGAAGCCATGTCAATCAATTACATCTAATATTTCGACATCTGACCTCAAAGGTGATGCACCTTTTACAACTCTTTTCCCTTTCCTAAATGCTTTAATATTCCTATAAAATGAATGTTTTATATATGTGAACTTATAGAGGTTATCAAACTAAGAAGTCTTTCATCCTTTACTTAGAGATTATGCATCTGAGTTCTACATGCTGTAAGGACAAGCTAATTTTTTTGTAGTACTTCATCCTAACAACATTGAGTATGCTGGAAAATCACTTATAGTCCACATTAGTGCTACTTTCATTTGGAACTTTTGTTTTCTAAATATATTACATATTTCCACACTATGCTCCCACAAATTTTTTAGCCCCACAAATAGGGTTTTGTAAAAAAATATTCAACATTTCTTTTGAGTTTCTTAGACCATACATGATAACAAAGAAAATAATATACTCATATTTCTTGCATATTCATGGTAGTAAATAATATGGTGTAAAAATCACAAACCATGAAGAGTATTATTGTCCTATTTATCCTAATGGTTGAAATTCATCTGTATACTGCCCTAGTATAATATTTTGACTTTTATCTACAAAAGATTGATGGATATCATCAAAATATTTCCAAGATGGAGAATTTGAGCAATGTCACATCATGCATTCTTCAATAATAAGCTCTTTGTGCTAACTCATGTCATTAGTAGTAGCTTCAGTTACAAATAATCTTTGTAAACAATGATTTGATAAAAATTAACACATCTCTTATGAAGAATTTTTTTTCTACCTTTTATATGTAGTATATCTTTTGTACAGAGGATAGTTATGAAAATTATAAGCAAATTCTACACTATTTTCACCAAAATATATCATGCAGATATTAATATAGCACTATATTTTTTCTACAAGCAAACCCAGATCTTGCATTAACTTCTTTGTACTATAAAAATTATATGTTATGATATTATTCTTTGGTAATAATTTAGATAACATCTCACATATTTTATCAAAATACCTTCGTAAAAAATAATGTTTTACCTTAAAATATAAAACTTTGGCCATTGCAAATAACTTTGAGTGGCCATAGAGATTACTTGTCCAAACCTTTTCTTCTGATGCTTTGAACATTTCATAAAATTTTTTGCTAATGATTTTGGGATATTATCAATGATATTTGGATTGAAAGAATGGCCAATAATATTCTTCAACATGACTTCACATATATCTTTGAGATTGACATATTACATTGCAATATTTGAATTAATATTTTTATGTGCACAATATTTTTATAGTTTGTGGCACAACTATTTTTTCATGATTATACCAAACATAATAGTCTCCAACAAATCCATTTTATGCAAGATGAAATCACACTATGCCCATATCTTGGAAACTCTAATTTTGACATTTATGGTCATTACATGGGCATCTTATTTTCATTACATCCATTAATTAAGGATGCTTTTCAACAAAGTCAACAAATTTCACAATCACATCTATAAATTACTCATTAGTCAAAAACTCATCTCTTAGTCCGTCATTCATCCATTAACAATCAATTTGTATATTATTTTTTATTCTTGTAACATAATAATATCAAGATATATTGATTAATAATAATGTAGATAATGACTTATTTATAATATATTTGTAGTAACATATTTATGATATTACATAAATATCATAAAAATATTATAGTTACATCATTAATATGTAAGTTTGTATAAAAATGAGATAATGAGAGTTGTATTAATCTTTTAGATATTTACCAATAGCATTTAATTATATTTATATCATATACAAAAAACTTAATATTTCATATTTATCTATAAAGGATGAAATCATAAAAATTAAGCAAAAATCAAAAACTTATCTAAGTGCTAATAAGTTTTTTTCAATTTAGTTTATATTTGAAAGATCACAATATAAAAATATGTCGAGGGTCATAGATTGGATTAATAAAACCATTAAAAATGATACTTTGAATCCTAATATTTGATATTGCAGTGAGGCTAAGTGCTCTTGTATTATTTTTTTATCTCAATTAATTAAGGTTCGATAATAATTGATGCCTTTATAATAAAAAATATGTATTAAGTATATTGACAAAAATATTTTATATAATAGAAATCATCCAAAAATTTACAATGCAAATACATATCAATATGCTAATGAAAATTAAAAATACAACAACAAATGTAGCCATTGATCAAATCAAAAAATTAATAGAATCTTAAATAATTCATATTAATTATGTAGTATAAATAGTCATATGTCAGCTTTGAGATTAAAATGCATTTTTTTAATATCAAGTGATGAGAGGTGTTTTTTATTCAATTCTATCTTTAGTGAAGTTTAGAGCAAGCAACTCTCTTAATCTTGAATTAAGATTCTTAATTTTTGTTTTTGTTGATTGTTATTACATTTGAACTTTTAAAATTTAATAAATATAAATTAAATTAAATAGCTAAATAGGTCACCTAAATAATGAACGAATCAGATAAGGCATACTTCATCCTCATTGTTAACTTTGTTAACAAATTTAATAGCTAAATTTTATTAATTAGAATGATAAAAATTCAAGAAAAGAAGAAGAATAAACCAGTGAGGATGTTAAAATGGAACAAATACTATAGGTAACAATAAAAGACACAAAACATGCACACCTCAATGATAGATGAGTAAGTCTATGAACATAAACACAGAGGAAATCAAGCTCGATTAGGTGGATGGGCAATGATAGATTAGTGAAAATATAGCTCAAACCCTAAGATTTTTTCGAATGTACAAAGTGTTCTTTGAAAATATAATTAACATATAATAGTGACATAATGAGTTTCTATTTCTAAAGCAGTGGCATAATTAAATTTTATCACCAAAATTTTAAAATTCTAATAATGATGAACTCACGTGTCATTTCAAAATTAGTGATGGAATTCATTTCCATTACTAAATTTAGAAGTGGATACGTAATCATTTTTTAAACAAATTGAAATGGAATTTATTTACATCACCATTTTTATCGAAGTTATCATTTTTAATAACAAATACATGTAGAAATAGAATTTTCTGTCATTAACTACCATGTTAGGTAATCCACCCATGACCATGCATTATATTAGCGAATGAAGGTTAAACTATTTTTATTTTCATCTCTACTTCTATGTCAAAATCAAATTTGATTTCCATATAATGTAAAATAATCTCTACCTATTAATAGCAACGAATTATTTTTATGTTCCTAAGTCTTGTAAAAAAATGTCGTTTTCATTTTCAATTCATTTCAATTTTGTTCTTAATTTTAGAAGTGGAATTGGCATATATATATATATATATATATATGACTTCTTTCTTATAGTGATATATACATATGGCATATATATATATATATGCATATATATAGTATATACATCTATATATACATTATACAATATATATATATTGTATATACTTATATAGTAGTATATATTCATTAATATACAATATATGTATATTATATATATATATATATATATATATATATATATATGTAAAGTATATATGTATATATGCATAATATATACGTATAAAATATTATATATATACATACATGTAGGGCATATATATACATTACATGTATATATAGTTATGTAAATATACAATACATAAATCATTATATACATACATACATATATATATATATATAATATGTATACATATATATATATATATAATATGTATACATATATATATAGTACATACATATATAATCTATATATATACAACATACATATATACTACACACATATATACGTATACAATAATACACATATATTATATATATTGTACATGCATAGATATAGGCATATACTATGTATGTATGTATGTATAGTAGATACATATATACTATCTATAGGTATATATACATTATACATGTATGATGTATATAATATGTATATATTGTACAATGTATTATGAGTTTCATTCTTTCAATGATTAACATACGCAAATATTAGGCTTTGATGTATAAGTTTATCTCATACATTATAGTTGGAATGGCTATCACTTCCATCCTACCATATGAATGAGTGAGCCTCGTAGTTTACTTATCATCATCTATCATGATAATTTCACACAAACTTACTAATAGTTAAAACCATAGTTCAAGTTATATTTAATCAATTATCCATCAATATCCATAACACCATATAAACCAAAGAAAAACATTAATAATAAAAAAAGTATTAACACATCACATAGATCAATATACACAAATCCTAAACCACTTGCTATTTTAATAAAAATTTTTAAATATATTCTAGGGGGAGGGTTGGGGGACATGCCCCAAACTCTATGAATTATATTAAATCTTACATTTCTAGCTTGTTTGTGGAACTCATAGAAAGTATGAAAGTTACCCTAAAAGTTTGAAAGTTGCATAGTACTTTGCTTGTTGCATGGAGGAAGAGGATGAATAAAAAAATATTTTTTATGAATTTCTCTATCTCACTTTTATGCTCAGGCAATTTTGTGTTGCTCTAACTTAGAAGTCATGATTTTCAGAAGAAAATCATCATTTTAGTATTTATCTCTTGATTTTGAGGTTGTGACTCTAAAAAATGATTGAGACTCTAGATTGCATCCATTCTTTGAGTAACACAAAGTCATAGATCCTGGATAGTGACTATAACTTGGGTCTAATATCTATATAATACAAAGATGTGAAGTGGATAAAACTTCATGTATTTGTCTTCTTGTTCTTCATAATGAGTCATGATAATAGGAAAGGTTATAACATGGTGAAGGACCTCTCATATTATTATATGGTCACACCATTGTAAAAGAGTCACAATATTAGTATTAATCTTTCTTGGTCATTATATGACAATGACATTGTAAAATTGTCATAGCACTGAGAATGTCTTTCTTATATATCATGTGGTCATGACAATTGCATCACAAAATTTTCTCATCATATGTCTCAAGTGTCCATGGAATTATGAGTGGTTATGACATTGATATTCACTTCTCATATATCATGATGTCACGACACAACAAGGATGACACAATATTAAAAATTAGCCCATATGTAAAATTTATAGTTTTATCTTCCTTTGTGGATAAAAATTATGGTATTAGGGAATGGTCATACTTGAGTAATATTTCTTTATAATATTTAGTATTCCAAAAGTTATGGCATAGAATAGTATCATAATTTTGTCCTAAGTAGTTTTGGCTCTATAATATATTATAGCTCAAAAGGCATGACTTTGTATAAAGGTCACAGCTCTAACTTAAGATTATAAAGTCATATTAAAGTTAAAATAGTTGAACTTTGGATTGACCATGACCTTTAGCACTAGTAGGGTGCTTGGTTTTGCAATGTGGTATTAATGTCACATAAATTAAAACATTACAAGATACGTATGATTATGACTTCAAGATAATATCATGCCACAAAGAATGTGTTGCATAGTAAAATAATTGTGCTAACTAATTTATAGGATTATAGCATATAATGATTTTCATGACCAATTAGGTAGAGTTTCAGCCAAAAATAAATATTAAAACTATATGACTCCTTATTCTACCCACTAAGTTAACCACATTTAAAAACCTATCAACCTATGACTATTTATCAAAAATTAATCTTTAATAAATATTTTCATGACCAATTGTTAACCTCATGACTAAGAAAAAAAATTAATCTTTAATAAAGATAGTGATCCTTAATGAAATTAAACATACTTTGGCTAAACATTATCATTAAATTAATCCATAATTTCTTTCTTTTCATTCTACACATTATCATTAACCACCAAAATACATATTAATATTTGATAGTTTGAATAACAAACTCATATATATTAATCACCAAATAGTAATTTTTCTTTCCATGACAAAAAAATTATATTTTAACATCTCAAATCAATTCCACATAATGGGTACATCATCACAATATGAGAATAAACAAAAAAAATACAAATAAAGGTAGTGATGGGGATGTATGATATTATTTTTCTTTAAGATCATACTTTTTAAATATGAAATCTAACATTAAGTGCTCAAAAGGTGATAGAGAAGGGGATATCCATTCTGAATCTCTCTTTTGTCTAGCTAACTCATCCAATATCTTTTCCAAAATATCATAAAGTCAGTAATATCTTCACCCAATCGAATTCAGTGCATTTTCAAAATATCTCATTACAAAATATAATTATTTTTGATTTATACCACACATTTCTATTTTCTCCATCCACTGATGCTCCTGATATGTTGTTTTATTCCCATTTACTTAGTCTATTTTTTTCCATTGCTCTTTTTTAATCTACCAAGATAACCTCGTATAGTATTCAAAATGATTTAACACTCCATGTCAATCCAATATCCACGTCTCTCATTCCTTATTCTAAGAGTTTGTAGATCATAACTTTAAACTTTTCTTGTATTGAAAAATAAAATCTTTTTTGATGGAGATGATTTTCCTACATAACATCATATTTTTCAATCTTTTCTGCTAATGTTGTACATAGGAAATGGATCTTTTGTTTTAGCTTTTCATTGTTTCTTTTGATATTTTACTAAATATTTTTTAAAATATGCAAAATATCGACAAAAATGCCATCATGTATAACTAAGGAATGATCAATGTAAGCTATCTCATTTTCTCATATTCCTTCCATTACTTTCCATCTCTTATATATTAGTAGTGGTAAAATATATTTTTTCTTCCTAAATTTCTACCAGTCATTCCCCTTTGAGTATTGATTTCTTTCCTTTTTTGTCTCCTATTTTCCTTTTTATGCCCAACAATATCATGGGGTAACTTTTAGACACTTTTCATTAACTTGTTCATCCAAAGGGGCTCCGTCAGCTAAACATAGCAAATTAATAAGGAAATATTAAATTAGTTGGTTACAAATTTCTTTCTCAATGAACCCAGAAATTGATTTCTCCAAAATCTTCCACATATCAAAATGATACCCAAGAGGATGATGTATAGAAAAATTATTTTCTTCAAAATAATCATAGAAACATATAAAATTGATAGTATAAATGAGAATATGAAAATAACCAGACTTTATTCGCCTCCATGAGTTCTTTCCACATTAATTATTCATATGCACTCTTCGATATTATCCTCTATGCGCCCTTTTCATCTGTCAATAATTTAGTAATAAATAAAAAATTTAATTTCTTGTAGAGGAATTTAAAATTCATGCTATATTTAGAACCTATGAATCCAGGTTGCTTATTAATGATTTCTCTATCAAAATAAACATAAGTACCTTTCACAGCACATATATCCTTGCATATTCTCCTAATTCACATATAACTCCTTCACAACAGCATTCCCATGTTCTTTATATGACTATTTGGTTTTTAAACTACTAAACATTCTTGTGTAGTTTTGTGGTTTATAATAATGCGTAAATAAAAAAATAGAACTAATATGTGTTGATTTCACAACTTTAATGATTTGGAGAATTTTGATGATTAGTTATAAAATTAATAAGTTTTTGGAGATATTTAGTATAAAGGATAGATTATTGTATCTTTCATAATTATGGAATCTATTCTTGGCCAAGACTCTTCCTAATTGGTGAGGGCAATTCATTTACACCAAAAACCTATTAACTCATTAACATAATTTATCCGATGTGCAATACATTTTTAATGGCTATGATAATATCATTGAGTCACAATCATACTTAGCTTAAAAATTTTTATTGGCTATGATATTAATTCTCTAACATACTAATCAAATATTCCACTAGTAATAAAAGTTGCAACCAATTTCTTAGTACTACAAATTCATCTTTATATGAATCGGTAGTCTTAAGTTAGAGTCATACTTTTTTTATAAAACTATAACTTTTGTGATATAGAAAATTATATAGTTACAATTAATCATGTCAAAGTCATAATAATTATTTAAAGATGTGAATTTTGAAATAATAGATATTATGCAAGATATTACTCGTGTACGTTCACATCCAAGGCTATGACTCTTAGCCTCAAAGGAAGGCATAGCCACAACTTGTACGCTCAACCTAAACATCAATGTTGTGGCATCCTAACAATGTCGTGGCAACATGTTATATGAGAAGAGAGAAGGATAGTGCCATATCCATCCAGACGCTTAAGATAAATGAAGGAAAACTTTTGCATCACAACAAGTTCTAGAATCACAACCACATCCAACACACGAAAGACCTTCGTGCCATATCCATTTCTCAGTGCCTCCGTCATATAAAACTCAAGGATCATTGTTAATGTCATGACCTCTACATAGTATTGTGGGTATATAATAATATGAAAATTCATTTCCACTCCTTGGCTATTTTTACATCTCTTTGACTTTGTATTACTATCACTACAACTTTGCATTACAAAAAGATCAAGATGTAGAATTTAGTCATGAATATTTTCTATAATCACAACCTCATGCTAAAAAGATGAAGGTTGAAGGTATGAATTCCTTCTAATAGCCACAACTTTCTACATAGAGTAATGTATGATCACCTAAGTATAAAAGTAAAAGATATATAATTTTTATAAAATCTTTCATCTTTTCTCCTTCTCCCTCCTATGACAAGAAAAATTATAATAGCTATCAAACTTTATATATAAATTTTATACTTCCTAAGGATTCCACAAGTAAGCAAGAAATATTTAAGTTATACTAATCCATAGAGTTGGGGCATGACTCTCAATGCCTCTCATCTAGGGATCAATTTGAAATTTTATATCAAACTAATTTGGCTATAAGATTTGTATAATTTGAGGTATGTGATATAGTTTTATTTATGAATAAGGTTTAATTTATTTTTTGTATGAATATTGATAAATAATAATTAAATAGAACTTAAATTAAAATTTTAACTCTTGGTAGGTTTATGAAAGATAGTCATGGTTGTTGGTGATAGGTAAACCAAGAGACTTACTCTACATATGATAGTAAGGAAGTGATTTATTTTCTAACTACTATGTATGAGGTAAACCTATATACTAAAATCCAAAGTTAAGTAATATTAATCATCATAAGCATAGAGATTACAAAGTCAAAAATATACATATTTTTACATGTCAATCTATAAAGCATATCTTAAAGGAATTAATTCTCAATTGAGATGGAATGATGGATGTTATATAGAAAATTCTCTCAAATAGTTTATTTTTAAAATGAAAGTTATATAATAATAAAAGAGGAGAGTGACATGCAATTATCAAGATATGCACATGTTATGACTCACAAGGTAGTTATAATTCAGAATTCAAATAAAAAACTTAGTGAGAAGAAATTTTTATTTTTAGAAAATGGATTCATTTTTTAATGTTAGTTGTTTAATAATAAATAATTTTATCAATTTAAATTTTTTTATGTATCCTAAGGCAAAAGCAGACATTTTGTTGAATAACACAAAAAAAATTAACAATATGTTTAGCATTATAAATATATTTTAATAATTATTTATTTTCTCTAATATTTTTATTAATATATTTTTGGCAATATATGCTTCAATAAATTATTTTAGTTACATCCTACAGACAACATAGATAAATGTATAAAGGTTATATATATATATATATATATATACACAAATACATGCAAATATAATCGTATGTGAATACCCACACAAACACACACACAAAATTAACAATTTCTAAATACAATGTTTATAATATATATATACGACCAATACTTATAAAATAAATAGGTGATAAAACTACTACATTCTATACACTATATTTGCAAAAAATACCTCTTGCATGTGCAATAGACACATTTTTTATTGAAACATTTCTATATGTAGATGGTTAAATAAATAAACAAACAAACACACACACACACACACACACACACACACACACTAAAATTGATTGGAAAATATCTAAAAACAAAGTTATACGATTATGTGATATAGGATACCAAGCATGTCCTTGGGTTTGATGCCTAAGAATGCTTAGTGACTTGCTATTACATGCAAAGCAAATTTTACTTAGTTTGGCAACATCTACAAATGATGTTGCGAATGAATCTAACAAATGTTTACCATGTTGGAGAGCTATCAATTTGAAACACTTTTATAAAATCAGATTTAGTAAAGCACCTCACTATTATTAAGAGCACATTAAATTTTGAAAACACAAAATTTTATTATAAAATAGAATGACAAGAGAGCGAGAGATATAGGAGAAACATGGGAGAAATTTCTTATTCTTACAAGTATATACTAACTCATACGAAGGCTCCCTATTTATATGATTTAATACATTAATATATATATATATATATGTCAATGAATATATACATCAATATACAAATAAATGTACCTATCTATACATATTAATCCATGCCAATCAATACACAATAATCAATGAATAATAAGAGTCACAATAATATCAATAGTCAAGTGATTAATGGAGAGTTTATGGACATCCATAATATTATTCATAATACCCCCCCATTGGATGTCCATGATACTGTCTCATTTAAAACCTTACCAGGAAAACCCAGTGGGACAAAACAATGGTGAAGAAAAAAAAAGTACAATATAAAATATTATTTTAAATCTTAGAGCATGTGCATTCCAATGCTATGAACTCGACTTTCAAATGTTGTTGTAGGTAGAGCCATGGTGAATACATCTACTAGATTTCTAGTTGAACAAATTGATTGAACATCAATATCACCTTTTTTTGTAGATTATAAGTGAAAAAGAAATTTGGTGATATATGTTTTGTTCTATCCCCTTTAATGTACCCATTTTTTAATTGAACAATGTATGAATCATTATCTTAATACATTGTCGTCAGGACCTCTTTGCTAAAAGACAAACCATATGACCCTCAAATATGATGTAATATAGATCTTAACCAAAAATATTCCTGATTTGCTTCATGAATTGCTAAGATCTCTCCATGATTAGAAGATATGGCAATAATTGTTGTTTCGTAGAATACCATGAAATAGCTGTATCACCACATGTGAACAAATAGCCTATTTGTGATCGAGCATTATTAGGGTCAGACATATATCCCACATCTGTATAATCAATTATTAATGATTTGGGTACATTGGGATAATACAGGCTCATATCCATTGTACCTCGAAGATACCTCCCTATATGTTTAAATCCATTCCAATGTCTTCTTGTTGGACACAACTATATATTGCTAACAAATTTACAGAAAATGATATATTAGGTCGTGTATGAATTGCAAGATACATTAGTGCTCCAATAGCACTAAGATATGGTACTTCAGGACCAAGAAGTTCACCATCCATCCGAGGTTAGAAATGATCTTTATTCACATCTAATGACCTTACAACCATAGGAGTGCTCAATAGGTGGGTATTATCCATATAGTATCATTTCAACACCTTTGATTAATAAGCTGATTGATGAATAAAAATTTCATTCTCTAAGTGTTCAATCTAGAAACCAAAGCAAGATTTTGTTTTTCCGAGAATTTTCATCTCAAATTATTTCTTTAAGTTACCTACTACTTTTGAAAGCTCATTCATAGTTCCAATAATATTAAGGTTATCAACATAAACTACAATTATAATGAACTCAGATCCAGATCTCTTAATAAATACACATGAGAAAATGGGATCATTCTCATATCCTTTTCATAATAAATATTCACTAAGACGAATATACCACATGCATCCAAATTGTTTCAACCCATATAGAGATCTACATAATTTTATCGAGTAAAGTTCTCGAGGACATAAATTATGTGTTGCATGTAATTTTAATCCTTCTGAGATTTTCATGTAAATGTCACTGTCAAGTGGTCCATATAAATAAGTCATAACTATATCCATTAATCACATACCAAGTTTTTAATGTATTATTAGACTAATTAAATATCAAAAAGTAGTTGTATCTACTACAGGGGAATACGTCTCTTCATAATCAGGCCTTTGAGAGAATCCTTGTGCAACTAATCATGCCTTATATTTGATAATTTTATTTGTCGCATCTTGTTTTCGCACAAATACTCATTTGTATCCTACAAGTTTGACACCATCATTTGTATGTACAATAGGACCAAAAACTTCATGTTTTAAAAGAGAATTCAATTCTGCTTCAATTTCATCTTTCTATTTTGGCCAATCATCTCCCTGTCTATATTATTCGACAGACTTTGGCTCAAAATCCTTATTATCATTAACAATATTGAGTATCACATTATATGCAAATATTTAATCAGCGTTGATTTTATTTTGATTCCACTGTTGACCAATTGTGACATAGTTTATTGAGATCTCCTAATTGTCACAAGTTTTAGATACCTTAATTTCTTCTGGAATTACAAATGGAGACTCTTCTAGAGTCATCAATTCCTCAACTTTATCTGTTGATCCTTTTCTTTTCTGAGGATTTTTATCTTTTAAACCAACAGCTTGACCACATTTCACTGATGATTAGATTAATTAGTAATATATTATCCTATAGGGACATCTATTCTAACTAGAGCATTAGTAGTCGGTATGAGAGATGTAGTTACTCTTTTAGGATTAGCAAATGCATCAGGCAATTGATTTTCTAAATTTTGCAAATGAATAATCTTTTAAACATCTAGTTCATACTCATTTGTGCGAGGGTCAAGATGAGACAACGACAATTGATTCCAACTAATAGCTTTTTTTAACAGTTTATTTTCTTTTTAAAAAAAATCTGATTCATAAAAATGACAATCTGTAAATTAAGACATAACTAAATCTCCAGTTGATGGATCTAAATATTTGATTATTGATGGAGATTCATATCAAACATGTATTCTCAATCTTCTTTAAGGACCAATCTTAGTGCGTTGTGGTGGAGTAATCAGAACCGATACCCCACACCCAAAAATCTTTAAATGGAAAATATTTGGTTCTCTACCAAAAACTAATTGTAAGGGAGAGAACTCGTGATAATTTATTGATCTAATATGAATCAGTATTGCTTCATGCAAAATAATGTTGCCCCAATTAGAAGCTGGGAACTTCCTTCTCGTTAGTAATAACCTTGCAATCAATTGAAAGTAGTTAATAAATGATTTCACAAGATCATTTTGTGTATGAACATATGCTACATGATGTTCAATAGTTATTCCAATAGACATACAATAATCATTAAAAGCTTGGGAAGTAAATTCTCTAGTATTGTCAAGATGAAGTGACTTAATCAGATAATTTGGAAAATGAGCTCATGACCATATTATTTGAGCAAGCATTCTAGCAAATGCTTGGTTACACATTTATAAAAAATAGACATGTGACCAACCCATTGATGCATCAATCAGAATCATAAAATATCAAAATAGTTTATATGTTATATAAATAGGACCACATATATCACCTTGTATAATTTTCAAAAATGCAAGGTGTTATATCCTTATTTTTATTAGTGATGACATTATAATTAACTTCTCTTGAGATAAGTACTACATGAAAATTCATTGGATAGAAAAATCTTTTGATTTTTTAGTGAATGCCCACTTGAATTTTTAATGATTCTCTGCATCATTATAGACACAAGATGTCTCAATTGGCCATGCCAAACAATAAAATTATTTTCATCAGTAAATTTCTGGTTTACTATGGCAATATGTCTCAATTGTGTTTATGTTTGGGTAGTACAAATCAGAGGAAAAGTAGGTAATTTTTCTAATATATTTTTCTTTATCGAGACAACATTGGTAATATATAAATACTAAGTGATTTCTTCATTCATAGTCTCAATATGAAGTCCATTTCGTCAAATATCTTTAAAACTCAATAAATTTCTTTGAGACTTTATAAAATATAATGCATCATCAAAATGAATTTTTGTTCCTCCGAGTAACAATATATTAGCTCTTCCGGAGCCCTCAATCAATTTTATACTACCCAATATTATCTGATCCTTGCATCATTAAAAAATTTTTTATCCTTAAGTAATATATGTGTTGATGCACTATCTGCGAGACACATATCATTGTCACTGATTAAGGACTCCACCAGATGAGTTTCCATATTTTTCATGAGAAACAAGATATATACTAAGAAAATCATAAAATAAAACATAACAAAACCTACTTTTATTATTCAGTAGCACGTAGCAGACTCAAATTCACAAATATAAACGAAAAATATTTTATTTTTGGAGATTTTCATCACCAAACAAGTGTTCAATATTAGCTTCAGGTTGAATAAAGAAATCAGCAATATCCAGATAAGTCATATCATAAAGGTCGTGATCAACACTCTCATCCTTAGAAACAAAATTTGTCTCTACCACTTTTTTATCTTTCCTTCTAAGTGATTCTTGGTAAAGATCAACCAAATGTTTTGGTGTACAATAGGTACGTGACTAATGGCCTTTCTTGCCGCAACGATAGCATAGATTTGTCACCATTTAGCTATTTTCACCACATTTGTTGTCCTTTTCAATACTCTCCCCCTTATGATATTCTGATATATTCTTGGGTTGCCGATCATAATTGTAACTATTGCAACCACATCCTCATCCATGTCCATGAACTCGACTATGACCATGATCACAACCATGACCCCAGCCTCGACTTTGTCCATTATAAAGGTGACATGTTGTCACATTCACTTCAGGGAATGGATCCAAACTAGTTAGACGAGCCTCATGATTTTTCATCAAAAATTCATTGTTTTTCGGCCACAAGAAAACATGAAATCAATTCATAATATTTTTTAAAACTTTTTTCATGATATTGCTGCTACATGAGCACATTGGATGCAAGAAAATTAGAGAATGTTTTCTCCAACATATCCTTATCAGTAATTTTTTTTCTCCACATACCTGTAATTGAGAACTGATTCTAAATATTGCTGAGTTATACTCACTCACATATTTAAAATCTTGCAGGCTCAAATGCATCCAACAATAACGAGCTTTTGGGAGAATTAGTTTTCTTTGATGTTCATACCTTTCCTTGAAACTGTTCCACAGAACAAGTGGATTCTTTATGGTGAGGTATTCAGTTTTCAATCCTTCATGAAGGTGATGATGAAGAAAATCATCGCTTTACTTTTTTCTTGAATGGATGTTTGTTTTCTTTTCTTTAATTCTATCACCAAGAGCATTTGTATCTAAATGGATTTCAGTGTCTAGTATCCACGACAATAAATTCTTTCTCATGATATAAAGAGCTACAAATTCCAAGTTCACAAGATTCAACATAATAATAATCCAATATACCTTCAATATATCTCTTGAAAATCCAATAGAGCTTCGTGCAAATAACGTATAATGAAATATAATGACAAGAGAGCGAGAGATATAGAAGAAACATAAGATATATTATTTATTCCTTCAAGTATATAATGACTCATACAAAGGCTCCATATTTCTAGGAAATTAATACATGAATGCATTAATATGTATATCAATGCACAAATAAATGTACCAATGAATACATATTAATCTATGCCAATTAATACACATGAATCTATGAATAATAAGAGTCACAAGAATATTAATAGTTAAGAGATTAATGAAAAGTTTGACATCCATAATATTATTCATAATAAATTTCAGATTTTTAAATAAAAACACCATCGTTAAAAATAATTATGTTTTTAACCATAGTCAAATGTACACAATAGTTAAAAAGTACACCATGGTTTAAAATACTGAAAATATTTATAATCTAAAAAATCAGAAATCTAGAATCGTGTTTTATTAAAATATGATCAATTTTCGAATTCAAAGACCACCCAACAAAATTATTTTTTGATTTCGAAAATTAGTTTCATTGTATTTAAGTTAAAACTTTTATGTGTGTGTGTGTGTGTGTGTGTGGATTTTCACTTATAGACATTATATATATAAATATAATGATGTGTGTGTATATATATATCATCATGTTGGTTTATATATATATATGTATGTATCCTCATGTGTGTTTGTGTGTGTGTGTGTGTGTTTATAAATATATATATATAACTTTTAATTTAAAAAAATGGAACTTTATTTTGAAATATAAATGTGAAATCCTCATGTGGATTTTAATGAACAAATTTCAAAATTGAAAACCATCGAGATTACAAAAATTAATTATTTTAGCAAAATTGGATTTCTGATTTTTGAGACATGAAAACATGAGTTTAGGAGTTTCCCGGAAGCACGTATATTTTAAAATTTAAAATTAATAACAAAACTTAAATAATTTTGTTTTTTTTGAACTCAAAATATAATTTTCCACAATCAAAATGTACTCAAGATTAAAAAAAATACTCTATTTTTATTAAATCTAACTCAACTATCGAGTTATCATACTAGATAATAATAATAACATAATATAGATATATAAAACTTAAAATCTTAAATCGGTGTGGGTATATGTGTGTTTGTGCGAGTACTATGTGTATATATGTATAAATATACAAAATATATATAGTGTATAGATATATATTATATATATATATATATTATTGTGTGCATATAAATAGTATATATGGTGTATATTATGTATATATATACACTATGTATACATAATATGCATGTATATAATATGGTATACATACTTAGTATAATATATGTTATATGTATACACAATATATATAATGCATGTAGACATAATACATGTATATATAGATAATATATATATGTAAACGTGTAAATTATGTATAAATATGTAGTATATATATACATATTAATATGTATACTATATATATATATATATATATATATATATAAACATAGCATATGTATATATACTATGTGTATATACAATGTGTACATAATATATATACTATATATATTCAAAAACATTTTTAAAAATATTTTTGTATGTTATATAAATGTAATATAAATTGAGTGTTTATATATACGTGCACCCACACACATATTTTAGTTCTAAAGCTTTCTTTTTATTATTAACAATATTATGGTTATCCATAAACTCTCCATTAATCTCTTGACTATTGATATTCTTGTGACTCTTATTATTCATAGATTAATATGTATTAATTAGCATGGATTAATATGTATTCAATGGTACATTTATTTGTGCATCGATATACACATTAATATATTCATGTATTAAATCCTATAAATAGGGACTCTTTGTATGAGTCAGTATATACTCGAAGGAATAAAAAATATCTCTCATGTTTCTCTTATATCTCAAGCTCTCTTGTCCTTCTATTTTATAATATGTTACCAGCACGAAGCTCTGTTAAATTTTCAAAAGATATATTGAAGGTATATTAAAGTCTTATTATGTCGAATCTTGCAAAATTGGAATTTGTGGCTCTTGATATCACGGGAAATTTTTTTTTTCATGGATACTAGATGCTGAAATCCATCTAGATGCAAATAATCTTGGAGATACAATTAAATAAAATAATACAACATTCATTCAAGAAAAAGTCAAAGCGATGATTTTTCTTCAACGTCACCTTCATGAAGGATTAAAAACTGAATACATCACCGTAAAGGATCCACTTGTTCTATGGAATAGTTTGAAGGAAAGGTATGAACATCAGAGAAAGGTAATTCTCCCAAAAGCTCACTATGACTGGATGCATTTGAGCCTACAAGATTTTAAATCTGTGAATGAGTATAACTCACCAATATTTAGAATCAATTCTCAATTATAGTTATGTGGAAAGAAAAATTACTGATGAGAATATGTTGGAGAAAACATTTCTAATTTTCATGCATCTAATGTGCTTCTGCAGCAGCAATATCATGAAAAAGGCTTTTAAAAAATATTATGAATTGATTTCATATCTTCTTGTGGCTGAACAAAACAATGAGCTTTTGATGAAAAATTATGAGGCTTGTCCAACTGGTTTGGCTCCATTCTCTGAAGTGAATGTGGCAACATATCACCCTTATAATGGACAAAGTCGAGATCACGGTCATGGTCGTGGTCGTTGTCATAGTCAAGGTCATGGACGTGGACAAGGATGTGGTCACAATAGTTACAATAATGATCGGCAACCTAAGAATGTGTCAGAATATCAAAAGGTGAAGAAAATTGAAAAGGACAATAAAAGTGGTGAAAAAAGCAAAATGATGACAAATTTATGGTATCATTGTGGCAAGAAATGCCATTGGAAACGTACTTTTCATACACCAAAATATTTGGTTGATCTCTACCAAGAATCACTTAAAGGAAAGATTAAAAAGCAATAGAGACAAATTTTATTTCTAAGGATGAGAGTGTTGATCACGACCTTTATGATATGACTCATCTAGATATTACTGATTTCTTTATTCAGCCTAAAGTGAATATTGAACACTTGTTTGGCGATGAAAATCTCCAAAAATAAAATATTTCCCCTTTATATTTATGTATTTGGGTCTACTATTATGAAAGTCATAGTACTACTGAATAATAAAAGTTGTTTTTGTTATGTTTTATATTATGATTTTCTTATTATATATCTTGTTTTTCATGAAGAATATGGAAACGCATCTGGTGGGATCCTTAATCAGTGACAATGATATGTGTCTCACAGATAGTGCATCAACACATACTATACTTAAAGATAAATTTTTTTTCCTTTTAAATAATGCAAGGATCAGATGTGAATATAATATCGGGTAGTGCAAAATTGATTGAGGGCTTCGAAAAAGCTAATATATTGTTACTCGGAGGAACAAAAATTATATTAATGATGCATTATATTCTACAAAGTCCCAATTATTGAGTTTTATAGATATTTGATGAAATGGATATCATATTGAGACTACAAATGAAGACAAAACTGAGTATTTATATATATCAATGTTGCCTCAGTTTAAAAAAATATATTGAAAAAATTACATGTTTTTCCTCTTTGTACTACCCAAACATAAGTACAATTAAGACATATGTCATAGTAAACCAGAAGTTTAATTACTGATGAAAATAATTTTATTATTTGGCATGATCAATTGAGACATCCTAGGTCTATAATGATGTAAAGAATCATTAAAATATCAAGTGGACATTCACTGAAAAATCAAAAGATTTTTCTGTCCTATCGGTTTTCAAGTTCTGCTTATTCTCAAGAGAAATTAATTATAAGACCATCACCAACAAAAATAAGGATAGATCTACTTGCATTTTTGCAAAGTATACAAGGTGATATAAGTGTGCCTATTCATCCAACATGTAGATCATTTCGATATTTTATGATTCTGATTGATGCATCAATGAGATGGTCACATGTCTGATTGTTATAAATGCATAACCAAGTATTTTCTAGATTGCTTGCTCAAATAATTTGGTTACATGCTCAATTTTCAAATTATCTAATTAAGTCAATTTGTCTTGACAATGCTGGAGAATTTACTTCCCAACCTTTTAATGATTATTGTATGTCTATTGAAATAACTATTGAACATCCTGTAACATATGTTCATACACAAAATGATCTTGTAAAATCATTTATTAAATACTTTCAATTGATTGCAATGTTATTACTAATGAGGAGGAAGTTCCCAGCTTCTAATTGGGGCAACATTATTTTGCATGAAGCAGTATAGATTCATATTAGTCCAATAAATTATCATTGAGTTCTCTCCTTTACAATTAGTTTTTGGTAGAGAACCAAATATTTCCCATTTAAGGATTTTTGGGTGTGGGGTATCGGTTCCGATTACTCCACTACAACGCACTAAGATGGGTCCTCAAAGAAGATTGGGAATACATGTTTGATATGAATCTCCATCAATAATCATATATTTAGAGCCATCAACTAAAGATTTAGTTATGTCTCAATTTGCTGATTATCATTTTGATGAATCAGATTTTTCAACTTTAAAAAAAGAAAATAAACAGTTAAAAAAAGCTATTAGTTGGAATCAATTGTCGTTGTCTTATCTTGACCCTCGCACAAATAAATATGAACTAGAAGTTTAAAAGATTATTCATTTATAAAATTTAGCAAATCAATTATCATATGCATTTGCTAATCCTAAGAGAGTAACAATATCTTTCATACTAGCTGCTAATGCTCCAGTTAGAGTTGATGTCTCTGTAGGACATCTATTGCTAATGAACCTAAAACATCTATAAAACATGGTAAACCAGTTTGTTTCAAAGATAAAAATCCTCAAAAAAGAAAAGGATCAATAGATCAAGTTGAGAAATTGATGACTCTAGAAGAGTCTCCATTTGTAATTCCAGAAGAAATTAAGCTACCTAAAACTTGTGATAATCAGGATATCTCGATAAACTATGTCACAACTGGCCAATAGTGGAATCGGAGTAAAATCAACGCTGATGAAATAATTCCATATAATATGACACTCAACATTTTTAATGACAAAAGGACTTTGAGCCAAAGTCTGTCGAGGAATATAGATAGGAGGATGATTGGCCAAAATGGAAAGATACAATTGAAGCAAAATTGAATTCTCTTTCAAAACATGAATTTTTTGTCCAATTATATGTACAGATGATGGTGTCAAACTTGTAGGATACAAATGTGTATTTGTGTGAAAACAAGATGAGACAAATAAAGTTGTCAAATATAAGGCACGATTAGTTGCACAAGAATTCTTTCAATGACCTGCATTGATTATGAAGAGACGTATTCCCCTATAGTAGATATAACTACTTTTCGATATTTAATTAGCCTGGTAATACATAAAAAACTTGATATGTGTTTAATGGATGTAGTTATGGCTTATTTATACGGATCACTTGACAGTGATATTTATATGAAAATCCCAGAAGGATTAAAATTTTCTGCAACATATAATTTAGGTCCTTGAGAACTTTACTCGATAAAATTATGCAGATCTCTATATGGGTTGAAACAATTTGGATGCATGTGATATAATCGTCTTAGTAAATATTTATTACGAAAAGTGTATAAGAATGATCCCCTTTGCCCATGTGTATTTTTTTAAGAGACCTGAATCTGAGTTTATTATAATTGTAGTTTATGTTGATAACCTAAATATTATTAAAACTACGAATGAGCTTTTAGAAGCAGTAGGAAAATTAAAGAAATAATTTGAGATGAAAATATCGGAAAAACAAAATTTTCTTTGGTTTCCAAATTGAACAGTTAGAGAATGGAATTTTTGTTCATCAATTAGCTTATATATCATGAGTATTTAAACGATTCTATAAGGATAAAAATCAGCTTATTTTTATTTTTATTTTTCTATGAAGTGACAAGATCTTGTGGTATCTTAGTTAGATCTTTTAAAATTTAATTTAACATCTTAATAATGAAGTTAAACAAATTTTTAGTATTTCTTGAATCTATTGTATTTTCTCTTAACACTAAATTTAGAGTTCCTTATTTTTGGTTTTTTTAAAACAATAAGGTTTTATATAAATTTTTTAAATTGAATATGCTCAATGATTTAAAGGGGCCTCCAATTAAAAAAACAATGAACAATTTTTAAATTTTCACCCATAATTTTTTAGGAGTGTAATTCGGGTTGGGTAAACCCAGTATCCTGAACCCAACTCTAGAAAAAAATTAATTACATATTTAAGATTTCTCCTATTCGAGTTAGGCTCGAGTTGAAAATTTTCAATCATATCTAAATTTGAACCCGGTTCCAGCCTAAAGCACAAGCAATCCAATCCCATGAACAAACTAAAAAAAATCTCAAAATATATAAAAAACCTTATACTCATTTTCTCACAATGTTAACTTCTCTGTCTCTCCACTCTAGATCGACATATGTCTTTTCCTCCCTGGACCTCACTTCCTCTTGAGACTTGATTTATTCCAACTTCTTTGGGTATGTATATATTTACACACACACACACACACACACATTGGGCCTTTATGGGGTTTACATTGATGTAGTGCAAACACACACATGCACATTATATTGTTTATATACATATAGATATGCTGCAATGCCTATTGTTACACACTACAATGTATTATATATGTATGTATAATAATATATATATTTTTATGGACAATAAAATACACTATCATATCCAAATATATTCATATATAATGATCTATAACAATATATAGAAGATATAGTTATACATCATACACTATTGGATGTATGTTTATATATGTAAGTGTGTGTGTGTGTGTGTGATATTTTGTCTATAAATATATATTAATAATGCAATATATATAATATGATTTCTTTTTCTATAATAATTAATACTATGTTAATTATTTCTTTTAGTTTTTGTTGTTCAATGATTTAATTATAAAGAAAATAGCAAACAGATCATTGATAATTTAAAATACACACACACACACTACATTTTGCACGTATCAAGAATTATTTTCAATTGCCGATGACTTAGAAGCGAAACATATTCTGTAAGGTTTATTTTCAAAATTTTGCCAAACTTATATATATTTTTGTATTTTTTATTTTATTTTATTAATTTAATGATTAAAAGATAAAGTAATGAAGCATGTGCAATGTTTTTTTGTTTAATACTTGATTATTATTTTACATTTAAGACACTGATTTTTTTTAGATTTTTAATTAACATTTTTGTTTTGAATATGTTCCATTTAAAGTTTGGATACTAAATTATAATCATTGATATAACATGTTTGATTTATTAATTTTTTATTTTATATGCACACATATGCGATCATTTATTATAATCATTTTCTTAAATTTGTATTTAGTAGGCAAAACATCAAAATCACATGATTTTTTTATTAAATTTTCTATTACAATACTACTAATGAATCAACTTGACTCAACTCGAAAAAAATCCGATCTTAATCAAATTTTCTTTTTACAACTTCTCTTTTTTTTATCCTTCCTCATTTGTTCTCATATCTTTCCTTGCACCATCACAATCATAGAACACAAATATTAAGAATATGAATATGTAGTTGTTTCTTGCCATTTTTAGGAGAATGAAGGTGTTGAAAGCTATTGAACTTGCACGAGTAGGGGAGACCAAGTTTTATTTGTTTTCAATTAACATTTGAGTGCTTTAATTTTAAAAGATTTCATTTGGCTAATTTTTGTTTTCTTAATTTTAGTACATATGAATAAATCTTCAACACACATTATTCATATAAGCATTATATAGATTAGACTTTGAGCATTTAAGTGTACATTGTATTTTCTGGAATTTTTAAATTGTGGATGGAATAAAATAAATTTAAATTTGATTAAAAAAAATTTCTAGATTAAATAAAATTTCAAGATTAAATAAAATTTGATACTTATCAAAAATAGAAAATTTAATCTCTATTGGATCTTATTTTTACTAAAAGTTTTTACTATCATACAAAAATTAATTTTTTTTTATATTTTTACTAGTATTATTTACCTACATGACTTCTCCAACAGCTAATATGAGAGACTTAGTTCTCAAAACCATCAAAAAACAAGTATCAAAACTTTTATTGAGGAGATCGTTAGTGACACACAAATTTTATCTATTTTATTCAATATTATCAATTTTTTTATCATATTACTTCAATACTAACATAGTGATATCATATGTGATTTTTAGAATATTTTTGTTTCCTTAGTTTACATATGGTTGACATTGACCTTTGCTATCACGGA
Source organism: Sapria himalayana (assembly GCA_029783825.1). Lineage (NCBI taxonomy): Eukaryota > Viridiplantae > Streptophyta > Magnoliopsida > Malpighiales > Rafflesiaceae > Sapria > Sapria himalayana. The sequence goes on from JAREIK010003706.1 coordinate 86,671, forward strand.
GTACAATTGTAAGATAATAAATTTAATCACTACTAATTATTTTATTTGGAAAAATAGAATATGTAACTATTTTATAGTCAAATAATTGTGTGACCCTTCGAATGGAAAATTGAGTGAAGATGAATACAAAGGGCTAACACCACCACTTGGTAATGGATAACAACATGTTTAAAGATAAAATATTCATCATTAGATGTTAAGTTAACTTAAAGTTCAAATAAGAAAATCTAATATCGGTGCACGTCAATCTTTTTTGAGGGTTGGTGAACAAACCTACATCTATGATGATGCTTTTGGAAGATGAGCTGCTTTATTGCTTACTACTATGCTCAATTCCAGACAATTTGGATAACTTTGTAATTTTCTTAAGCATGCTACAAATGGGATGTGTTGTATCAATGCATCTTCTCTTTCAAAACATATTGCATGAGGATTCAAGGAGAAAAGAGAAAGGAAAAGATTCTCATTATATCATTATTTCTAAGACATGTGATAAGAGTGCCACTAAGGACAAAAAGAGTGATTGGAAAACATATTGTATGAGGAAATATAAATATAGTGAAGATTACAATTATAACAAGATGGGGAAAATAAAAAAAGGTAACTATTATTGGAAATGACTACAACAACAAGAGCATAAAAGAGGAGATAAAACTCGAGAGAGAGGCTAATGTCACCTTGCAAGGTAACTTGATGCTAGTTAGGAATGATAATTTTACTAAACTAGTATCTCATAATGATGATTAACATATCAACCCTAGAGCTTAATTTCACATTACTTTGCATATTAATTTCTTTACTGTATACACAGGTGATTAAAACTTAGTAAAGATGATCGATATTTTAATATCACATATATTAGGCATGCGATATTTGTTTGCAAATGCAAACTAGACACACCAACTAATGCTAAAGTTGACATTAATGTGAACCACATATCCATACGCAAGCTGGAAGACATGAGATAAATGATTCATTTTGGTGATGGCCAGTGAAAATCAGCAACGATAATAATAATGAAAGTACAACATATGCCATGCAGCAAGAGAACATGAATATTAGATAAATATTAAACTTCAAAAGTGCAACATTGATCTTTGATATATTACTTTGAAGTGATGGTCATGTCAATGAGAAGGACATTAAACTAATAGCTAGAAGGAATATTCTACCATTTGACCTTGGATCATCTCTTAATAAGTGTATGGGCTACACACCTAGAAAAAGCCATTGGACACCTTTTCAAACTCTTCTACTTATAAGGAAATCAGTATTCTTGATATTAATCATATCGATATCTACTCTATGTATTGCATAACACTCGGTGGGACCCTTTAATTTATCACATTCATTGATGATAAATCTAATAAGTTATGAGCATTTATACTAAAATTGAATTATCATATTTTTTCATATCTTTAAGAATTTCCACATTAGAATTGAGAGAATATTATTTGGTATTTAATTTATCAAACATTTTAGCATATTTTGGTGGTTGAGAATGGTGTGTATGTGTGGAAATGAGGTTGATTTTTATTTATTTCATAATTTATGGTGTTTTAGAAAATATTGATGAATAGTTATATGATTAATGAGTTTTTGGAGGTATTTAGTAGAGGAGATGATTCTATAAGTTCTTGATAGTTCTATCATTCATTCTTGCCTTAAAATCTATCAAAATAGTTATGGAAAAATTTTGTATGTTGTGATCATACCCTCTCGTTAGCAAAATCTTTTCAATGGGCAATACTTTTTCAATAGTGTGATATTATCATAGAGTTGTACTAATTTTCATGGCTATCTGGCAATATGTCTATCTATTTAGCTATCTATTTGTCTATGTGCCAATGTGTGTGTCTGTCTATATGTCTAATTGTCTATTTGTCTATTTTTCATTTGGCTATCTGTCTATTTGTTTATTAGTCTATATGTCGATCTGTCTAACTAACTAACTATCTATTTACTTGTCTACCTGTCTATCTGTGTATTTGTATATCTATCTATTTGTCTATTTATCTATATGTATATATGTCTATATGTCTATATGTGTATATGTCAATCTATCTTTCTGTCTATCTGTCTATCTCTCTATATGTCTATTTATTTATATATCTATGTGTATATCTATCTATTTGTCTATTTTTCTAGTTGTCTATCTGTCTATTTCTCTATATATGTAACTTTCTATTATGTCTAACTATATGTCTATATATGTATATGTCAATCTATCTTTCTGTCTATCTCTCTATATGTCTATTTATTTATATATCTATGTGTATATCTATCTATTTGTCTATTTTTCTAGTTGTCTATCTGTCTATTTCTCTATATATGTAACTTTCTATTATGTCTAACTATATGTTTATTTATATATCCTTTTATCTACCTATCTATCTATCTATTTTTCTATCTATATATATGTCTATCTATCTATCTATCAGTCTATTTATCTATTTGTCCATCTGTCTATCTAGCTACCTGGCTATCTGTCTATATGTCTATCTATCTACCTGTCTATAGGTCTATCTGTGTATCTGTCAATCTAACTATCTGTATATATATCTATATGTATATATATCTATCCGTCTATCTGTCTATATGTGTATCTATCTATTTATCCATTTTTCTATTTGTCTATCTGGCTATATGTCTATCTGTTTAAATATTTATATGTCTATATGTATATCTATTTATATTTATATGTCTATTTGTTATCAATCTATCTGTTATTTATCCATCTATCTATCTTTTAATTTTTTGTCTATTTATCTATTTGTCTGTCTGTATGTCTATTTATTTATCTATCTACCTACCTACTTATCTATCTATCTATATATCTGTCTATCTATATATTTATCTATATATATTTATCTATCTATCTAGCTATCTATTTGTTTATTGTCTATCTATCCATCTATTTATTTATTTGTCTATTGTCTATATATCCATCTATTTATCTATCAATCTATCTGTTTATTTGTCTATATATCTATCTTTCTATCTATTAACATATCTATCTATCTATTCTTTATTTATCTAGTTTACTATCTATCTATATGTCTATTTGTCTATCTTTCTATCTATCTATATGGCTATTAATCAATTTATCTATTTATCTTTTTATATGTTCGTCTATCTATCTATCTATCTGTGTATCTATGTATTTGTATATCTATCTATTCGTTCTATCTATTTATCTATCAGTCTATCTATCTATCTATCTGTCGATCTACTTATTTATATATCTATCTATTTATTTATTAATTTGTGTATCTGTTAATCTATTTATCTGACTAGTTGTAAATATATCAATCAATCTATCTATCTATCTATGTATTTGTCTATCTATCTATTTATATATCTTTATATCTATTTATTTGTCTATATGTATATCTGATTATCTATCAATTTGTCTATCTACCTACCTATCTATCTATCTAGATGTCTATCTATCTATCTTCCTATTTTTCTATCTATCTATTTATCTTTATATCTTTTTGTCTATCTACTTATATGTATATCTATCTATATATCTATCTATCTACCTATATGTCTGTCTATCAATCTATCTAGCTATCTAGCTATATATATACCAGTCTATTTGTCTATCTATCTTTTTGTCTTTGTTTCTATCTATCTGTCAGCCTTTCTTTCTATATGTCTATTTGTCTAACTGTGTATCTATCTATCTATCTGTCTATCTATATATTTTTCTATCTATCAATTTAACTTTCTATCTTTTTGTCTATATTTTTATCTATTATCTATCTGTCTATCTACCTATCTATCTAACTATCATCTATTTGTCTGTCTATCTATCTATCTAGCTATCTGACTATATATATACTAGTCTATTTGTATGTCTATTTATCTATCTTTTTATCTATTTATCTCTCAATCTATGTACCTATTTGTTTGTTTGTCAATCTATTTTTTGTATATCTACCTATCTGTATATCTATCTATTTATTTATTTATCTGTCTATCTATCTATCTATCTATATTTCTATTTGTCTATCTTTCTATCTGTCAATCAATATACCTGTCTATTCTCTTTTTGTCTATCTATTTATCTATCTATATATCTAGCTATCTATCTATCTATCTGTTTGTCTATCTATGTATCTATGTATCTATTATCTATCTATCTATCTATTTATTTGCCTACCAGTCTATCTTTCTTTATGTATATTTATTGATATATATATATATACTTACATATTTGTATATTTGTCTATTTGTCTATCTGAATATTGGTCTATCTATCTATCTATCTATCTTTCAATCTATTTGTCTATCTATCTATTTGTTTATCTGTCAATCTATCTATATATTTATATATTTATCTATCTATCTATCTGACTATCTGACTATTTATGTTTCTATCTATCTATCAATCTATACATATATCTATCTATTTGTCTTTTTTTCTATTTTTATATCTATTTATATGGCTATTTTTCTATCTATCTATCTTTCTCTCTTTATCTGCTATTTATCTATCAATCAATCTATCTATATGTTTCTCTGTCTATTTGTTTATCTATCTATATGTCTGTCTGTCTATGTGTCTATTTATCTATCCATTTATCTGATTATCTATATATTTGTGTGTGTGTGTGTGTGTGTCTATTTATCTTTCTATCTATCTATTTGTCTATCTATCTAGGTGTATATCTGTCTACATGTCTATCTATGTATCTTTCAATCTGTTTATCTGTCTTTTTGTCTCTCTATCTATTCTCTATATGTCTATTTATTTATCTGTCTAGCTGTCTATCCTTCTATTTATTTATTTATTTATCTATCTATTTATTATCTATCTATTTGTTTGTATGTCTATCTATCTAATTATCTATCTATCTGTCTGTCTGTCTAACTAGCTATTTATTTATTTGTCTGTCTGTTTGCCTATCTAATTATCTATTTGTTTATCTATTTATCTTTCATTCTATCTATCTATCTATCTATAAATCTATCTTTCTACATGTATATTTGTCTATCTATCTATCTATCTTTTTGTCTATCTTTTAATCTATATACATATATATTTAATTATCTATCTATTTGTCTATCTTTATATTTGTCTATCTGTCTATCTTTCTATATATATATATATATATATATATATATATATTATATATATTTGTCTATCTATCTGTCTATATGTCTATCTGACTATATGTCTATTTATTTATCTTTCTATCTCTCTTTGTCTAATATTTATCGATCTATCTATTTATCAGTCAATCTGTCTATTAGTCTATTAATCAATATGCTTATCTATCTGTCTGTCTATGTGTTTGACTATTAATCAATATATATACATATATATATATATATATATATATATATATCTGTCTATTTATTTATCTATTTGTCTATCATATAGGTGTCAAATGGGCCAGTCGACTTGGGCTCGGCATGAGGCATGACCTATTTGAGCCTTGTCGGGCCCAACATGGCATGTTCTGAGACCATGCATGGGCTATTTTCCAAGCCCCTGCCAGGCAGCCTCTCAGCACATCTCGTCCCATGTCATGCTGAAGGAAGTATGCCCACATGCCATGCAAGGCACAACCCGGGTGCCTGGCACGTGGGCACAACATGGGGCATGACCCAAAACATGCCATGGGGATCGGCCAATCTAGTTGGGACTTAGGGCCATGCCTGATCAAATGTTCGATGCGGCGATGGAATGATGCTAGACATATTAATGACACAATGCTCGACATGGCAATGGCACGCAGCCATGTCATGGCATGGCAATGGCGGGATGCATGATGTACAAAGTGATGAGTCTAGTGGGTTAGTGGGAGTGCCTGGGCCCAAAAGTTGAGCTTTGTGCGAACCCCATGCATGACCCGGCACAGTTATCCCCAAAGCCTGAAATGAACCAGTATCAGCCCAAAATTGAACTGACTTTGGTTGGAGGGCCATGCTGGGCCTACCCTCCAAGAAACCATGCTGTGCCAAGCATGACATGGTTACTATAGCATGTAGTGCCTGGTATATCACTCGGGCCCGTACAGGCCTAAATAATATGGGTCGAGCTGGCCTGACATGTCCCTTTTGACTGTTGTAGTCTATTTGTATGTCTATAAGTCAATCTGGTAATATGTCTATCTGTCTAACTAATTATCTTTTTATATGTCTATATGTCTATCTATCTATATATCAATCTCTTTCTATCTTTATATCTGTCTATTTATCTATGTGTCTATCTATCTCTTTATCTTTTTGTTTAATTTCTCTTTGTCTATCTATCTTTCTATCTAGTTATCTGGCTATCTATCTATTTGTCCATATGTCTATATGTCTATCTATCTTTTGATCTTTTGGTCTATTTATCTATCTATTATTCTATCTACCTATCTATTTATCTATATATCTCTCTATCTATCAATCTATATATCTGCATGTCTATTTACTTATCTGTCTGTCTGTCTATCTATCTATCTATCTATTTCTCTATCTTTCTATTTGTCTATCTGTCTATATTTTTATTTGTCAATATGTCTATATGTCTATCTGTCTATCTAGCTATCAATCTATCTATCTATCTATTTGTGTATCTATGTATCTATATATTTATCTATTTGTTTATCTCTCTATTTGTCTATCAATCTATCATTCTATTTGTCTATCAATTTGTCTATTTGTCTATCTATCTATATATTTAATTGTATATATGTCTATCTATCTATCTATTTGACTATCTATCTATATATTTAATTGTATATATGTCTGTCTATCTATCTATCTATCTATTTGACTATCTATGAATCTTTTTATCTATCTTTCTTTCTTTATATCTTTATTTCTTTCCATTTGTCTATTTATCTTTCTTTCTATCTATCCACCTATTTATCTATCTATCTGATTATATATATATCTATCTATCTATCTATCAAATGTTTATCTATCTATCTGTTTATCTATCTATTTGTCTATCTATCTATATGTTAATCTATCTATCTATATGTTTATCTATTTATATGTCTATCTGTATATCTTTTATCTTTCTAACTATCTACCTGTCTATCTATCTATCTACTATTTTATACATCTATCTATATATGCATCTATATGTCTATTTATTTGTCCATCTTTCTGTCTATTTGTCTATCTATCTATGTGTATATCTGTGTATCTATCTATCTTTCTATCTTTCTATCTTTCTATCTGTCTATCTGTCTTTCTATCTCTTCTCTATCTATCTACTTATTTATATTTTTATCTATCTATCTATTTATCTATCTATCTATTTGTCTATATGTCTAGATGTCCATGTCTTTATCTTTCTATCTTTCTATCTCTTTATCTCACTATCTATAAATCAATCTATCTATCTATATTTCTATCTATCTATCTATTCATCGATCTACCTATTTATTAATTTATTTATTAATTAATCAATCAATCTATCTATTTATTTATTTATCTATCTATCTATTTGTCTATATGTTTATCTTTCTATCTCTCTATCTTTCTATCTCACTATCTATAAATCAATCAATCTATCTAATATTTCTATCTATCTATCTATTCATCTATCTATCTATTTATCAATTTATTAATTAATTAATCATTCAATTTATCTATCTACTTATATATATATATATCTATCTATCTCTCTATCAATTTATTTTTCTACTTATCTTCTATCTACCTATCTATATATTTATCAATCTATCTATCTATTTATCTATCTATCTATGTATCAATTAATCAATCTTTATATGAATCTATACATATATATATATATATCTGTATATTTGTCTCTCTCTATCTATTTATCATTCTATTTGACTATTTGTCTATCTCACTGTGTGTGTGTGTGTGTGTGTGTATCTATCTATCAATAAATCAATTAGATGTGTCAAATGGGCTGGGTCGGGCTGGCAAGGCCCAATCGAGTTGCCATCCCATGCCCATCATGACTTAGTATAGTAACTGTGACATACCAAGAATGGCACAGCTTGAGAACTACCAACCCGACATGGCCCACTGACCCAACTTGTACTGGATTCATGCTGGGTCATGCCTGGAATTGCCTGGTCGGGCTGATTCATACACAGTTTTTCTAGTTATATTTAAAAAAATATAGCTTAATCCCTAGGCCAATTTACTATGTTGTCGGATTAGGCACATAGGCAATGCCTAGCACGGAACGAGGCACAAATCATGCTAGATCAGCATAGGAACCGTGCAAAGGTATGGCCTGATGCGGCCTGGCCCGTGGCATTGTTTCAAACCATGCTTTTCTAGACCAAGCATGGCTGAAATGGGCTAGGCTTTGGGCCATTCCCAGGCAACCTAGCCCATTTAATACCTCTACAATTAATATATCTATCTATTTTTTATTTATCTATCTATTTTATAGCAAAATATATATTTAAAAAATTATGACATCACATTAATTAGGTAATTTGACGTTAGACCTAATGTTTATTAAAATTTTAGTAACTTTTTTTTTAATAAATTACCTCTAGTTGGACAACCATGCTATTGACACAAATTCTATGTGATCGATATCTAGACATATCTTAGTTATATTATTTATATGAATCATACACTTGTTGATCTAAGTTAATGAGAAAATCTTTTTAATGAGCCTTTTGAGACACTACCTACCTAATTATATTGCATAGAGTAACAAGGTCACAATAAATTTTTGGCACCACCATTTGAGATTAGTTATTTTGGTTGGTTAACATAAGTTGATATACTTATTCTTACAAAAGAATAAATTCTTTTTAGTAAATTGGATAATATTATATATGATATATATTTTTGTATTAAATGGCTACAACATGTTAACTTGTTTGAATATGAATAGTTATCTTTTAGCTTTGATTGCATATCTTTTATTTTTTTTTTATTCTTTTAGCCACCATGACTCAATTTTGAATGTATATCTACCCTACCTAGATTTCCATGCAAATTATCATAAAAAGCAATGGAAAACTGATGAAGCATATGATGAGTGTTTTGAGATAATGATATCAATGAGTGAGAATATCCCAAACAACAATTACAATGAGCTTTATTATGCTAAGGAAGTGAGTCCTATGTTGAACCTTCTAGAAACCATTATCACCATATTATTAGCAAGAAGAGAATCATGAGAGATGGGGGTGTAGAAGACATGAGGAGATGATAGATTATAGATCTCAACTCTTTTCAATATTTTATTGGATGATTAAACTAGAGAAATTGCCATGAGATTTGAGGAGAGTCAATACTAGTGAAGATGAAAAGATGAAATCACAAAGTGACAAGGAAAAAGTCACAAATTAGGTTATGACTAAAGAAAATATTTCATTTGAAATCTTTGTCGCTAAAATGGAAATAGCTATGGATGAAACCTTAGCAGAAGATGAATTGAAAGAGATAATGTTCGTATCTGATAAAAAAAATTTAATTGAAACTCTTAATGAGGAATTTGAAGATATGACCTCAATTAATTTTTAGGAAGAAGAGGAAGTGGACTATGAAGATTTGGTAGCTAGATTGAAGAAAGTCAATAAATTATGTGTTTGTGCAATTGAATAAAATAAAAAGACTTTTGTGATGCCAAAGCTTGGGAGAAAATATGGATAGAGAGAAGTGAGAAGTTTAGCCATATGAATGAAAAAAATACAACTAATTATTCCTCTATCATCCAAAAATGACACTAAAAGTAAAAGAACGAATGAAGTAAAATAGTTTACTTTTGTGAAGGTCTAGCCATAAATATTATATATAATACTATTTGAGAGGCAACCTAATAAATTTATTGTTGTTGTTTTGAGTGATGAATTGTGATGTTGTGATAATAAAGCATATACACTTCCTACCACATATAAGAGAGTAACTGATTCAAACCAACAATAATTCAATTTTTTTTTACCCAAAGTTATGGCAATATTGTCGAGTTATGACTTTAGTGTGAAAAAAAATAAAAGGCCTATTAAAAGACACATGACAAAGATGTAATAGTTTTTCAGAGTCATGACTTTGGTGTTATAGAAAGAAAAGAAACCAAATGAGCCAAATGATAAGGCCACAACAAGTTTTCAAAGCTATAACTTTTATGCCACAAAAAGAAGAGCAATATAGAAGTTATGTGAGACAACCATGACATTGATGTAATATTGTAACTTTGATGATACTACTTTCCCCAAAGCCATGATATTTCATTTATAGAAAAAAAAATTAAACCCGATGAGTCATGATTTTTAATTGTCAGGTCATGATTATATATATTTAACTCCTAAATTTTTTTCATAATAAAATCCTAATCTTCACCCTATGTCATGATGATCCACTAAAATATATAATTTATTGTTGATTCAATGATGGAAGAAAGGAGATCTTCATAGAAGAATGTCACTAAGATGAGCCAAATGGAGAAAGGAGATCTTCATATAAGCTGGGCAGAAATGAATGGATCTTATGTTTTACAAAATGGAGTTTATTGGAGAGAAGAAATTTAGCAATTTCATTCCTCCTTTTGGTGATGGTATCAAGAAATATAATTATATGATATTTTATATGTATAGAAAATGATTGAATGTCTCAGTTGTAAAAGAATAATTCATACAATTTGAAATATTCAAATTGTTATTCAAATTATTACATTAGAATAAATTTAAATGTTTCAAAATTTACAAAATCCATATGCACTTTATGATTGTTACAGTAGAATAATTTGAATTATTCAAATTCTAAGTCAAAAACTTTATAATAGTAATTTGTGCTTTCAAAATTTCAGCTCATATCTCTTAGGTTATAACATTCAAATATTGAGCAAAAATTTTCAAATTATTTTGTATGCTTAATATTTTTGGAAAATAAACTTATAAACAATATGCTATGTATGTTCAATAATAGAAACTTAATTAATAGATATTATGTTTTTGACAAAAAAATATTAAATGATGAATATATTTATATAAAAAATAATTAGAATACAAAAAAAAATCAAAATTTACATCAAAAAACTTATTGAGAAATGATTATCTTTTGAATTTGCCTAATTTTTATTGTTGAATCCTTTGGAAACAAAGTAATTTTTTAAAAAATTATTTTTGTAAATCCCCAATCATGGTATTTACTCAAAATTTTAGTTATAAAAAAATAAGTATTTTGATCTTAAATTATAATCATGACTAAAAAAATTATAGATAGTTGGTAAATTATTTTAAGTTTATACTTAAGTATTAAAATAAACTATTTGATCTCATATCTAATAATTTGAATGTACTCAACATTTTAATAGTCATGGTTAATTATTTTTAGCCATGATTCATCATCTAGGTGAAAACTCTTACTAATAGGTAAATATGATCTTTTGAATTTTAGATTATTTCACAAATTTTATATCATTTGGATAATAAAATAATTATATCAAATAATGTTTATGGCACTCAAATAAGTTTCATACTCAATATTTTTGTTAAAAATAAACTTATAAATAATATGCTATATTAGTTCAAGCATTGAATAATTTATTTAAGTATATTGAATATGTAACAAAAAAAAAATTTTAAAATAAATATTATATATATATATAAATATATATAAAATATAATTAGAATACTTAACATGTTTAAAATCTTGTTAAAAACTTTCTAAGAAATAATTTTGATCTTTGAATTTTGGTAAATTTCAAAAGGTTATAGTATTTGAATAATAAAAAATTTTTATCAAAATATTTATATCAATAATAAATTAATATGGTACTAAATGCTTCGGTGAAAAGAAATTTAAAGATAATATGTTATATTATTAATCAAATATAGACTAATTTTTTGATAGAAATTATAATAAAGATCAAATATAAGTTAATATAAAATTAGAATTAGATTAATAATTGTTAAAATATAATTAACAAACTTATTATGATTCAAAATCTAAATAATAATCTTACTAATATGTAAGTTTAGTCATTTGAATATTAGTTTGTATCTCAGACTGTTGGGTAATCGCGCTTCCACGGGTAGTGAGATTAATAACAAAAACAACAGAAAACACAGAAAAACAAGCAATATATATATATATCCCAATCCAACAGCATCCACGACAGAATCAAAAACACGAGAAATTAACACAGGAAATAACGTGGTTCGCTAGTCGCTCAGTACAACTAGCTACCTCCACCAGAAAATACTTATGCGTTACAGATTAAAACCAAAATAGAACGTCTTACATTATGCAGCACGGAGCAGTCGCGAAAAACCACCCAGAGAGAGAGGAGAGCGAATATGAACAGTTCAACCGGGTCAAAAACAGCCGCCCGAAAAATAAATACAAATCATTTTATATGAAAAATAAACATTCGGTTCATTTAACCGAAGCGGGTTGGATCATGGAACGGGCTAGGCTCTGCTGCATCCCCGGGCTTTTAATATTTCCTTTCCTGCACTTACATGAAAATATTAAAACAGATTATTAAGTAAAAAACAAATTACATATACAACACAGACATTATAATTTTTAGATAACAAGCAAATTATATAAAATTATTTTTTTGTCCCTCATTATATTTTTACTCAATGTTCTTGTTCAACACAAAAATTTATAAAACATAAAATATCTGTTATATATTTATTAAAAACATAATTAGTATACTTACAAACATTCAAAATATAGTTAAAAAATATAGTAAGAAAGGATTTTAATCTTTTGAATTTTGACTCATTTTTTTAAGGTAGTATTTTGATAATGAGTGATATTCATAAAATCATTTTACTACTTTCATATTAAAGTTTGCAGTCAATATTTTTAATTAAAATAAACTTATAAATAAACTTATATTTTTAAACTTATAAATAAACATAAAAATAAATTTAAAAAAATTTTAGACATAAGATTAATGTTTATTATAATATATTTAGAAAACATAAAATGATATAAAATTTAAGTGAAATAAAATTAGTAATAGTAATATTAGTCTTTTTAATTTTTGCTTCTTTCTTGAAAGTTATATAACCTTAGGATAATTAAACTTTTTTTAAAATTATATTTGTCTTACTCATAATATAATTTATAATTAATATTTTAATTAAATTAAACTTATAAATAATATATTGTATGTAACAAATAATAAGCCTCACTCGACCTCTATCCTTAGGTAGTCCCCAAGTGTTAACCGATTCCTCAGCCCCCTCCAAGCATATCAATATTATCATCCTTGCTCGATAAGGCATAAAGTTTTACATATGCTCCGCATATCATGTCTCCTATGATTTTAACTCAATCTCTAGTCTATTATAAAACCTAAAAATTAAAATAATATAATTTTTCAAAAAAAAAAGGGTAATAGAAATTTTTTCGTGAGAAATAACAGAAAATTTTTAGATTATGGATGATAAAATGAACCTCATCATTGAATCTATCTTACAAAATATAGCTACTATGATTAATTTTTTCAATTTCTAAGATAGTCAGTTGTTCATGCATGCAGTCACATGGAAAGTTTGGATTCTGACTATCTTAGAAATTGAAAAAATTAATCATAGTAGCTATATTTTGTAAAAAAATAATAATAAAATAAAATAAAAAAACAAGAAAATAGGAAGGAAAATTGGGAATTTGGTATGTAAGCTTATGTTTTCTCCAATACAAAAAAATCAAAAATCTCAAGTGTGTTTTTTCCAATTTAGTTGGATGTTTCGAAGTCAGAGCAGAATAGCCCCAAAATTAAAGCTATTCTAGATAACGAGAGCTTAATGTAAACTAGTTCGGGACTATTTTGAAAAAAAATTATGAACTATTTATGGCTGAAAATGTTAGCTTTTAGTAATTGATTTTTTTTTATTGCTTTGTTGGGATGAATAACATGTTTTGGTGTAATTTATGTCCATGTATCTATAATTGTACTTGTGACAATGTTTAATCATGAAATAGTATACCTGCGTTTTATTTGCACGGGAAAATCACAAATAAATGAGTGTGTAAATGATTGTTATTTAATATATATATATGGTATTAATTATGTGGGCTTGAAATTAGATAATATCAAAACTAAGTTACATAGTATTTTTTTGGAGAATATTTAATACTCAAAGAATGTCCAAATTTTGGAGAATGTCACTATCTAATACTCATAGAATGTCCAATATATATATAATACATGTCACACTTAGCTTAGGCATGTGTGAGAAAGTTAGTGAGACTTAGAATATGTGCATAAAAAATATTCCATCTATATTTATATTCATGTAAACATTCTATTTGAATGAGTATTGATATGTGCATAGGAATTAATCTTTTTTTTTTATGTGCACTTAAGTGGAAAGTAGTTCTATAGAAGTTTATCTCTGTTGAGCTTTGCTCACTCCATTGTGGGATCTCCTTTCAGATACATGTCCAGTGCAGGTGATAGACTCACATACGGAACTGCAAGCATAATGAAAGCTGGTTATGGCTAGATTTTTGTCATATGTATTTCTTTCTATTTCACCGAGCAGACTTAAATCATGTATAAATTTTTATGTAAATAAAAAAAAGTTATTTTATTACACATTTTCGTGTGAAGATGAAAGGGACCCCTTGAGGATCGGGATGTCACATCTATATTGTTCCAAACCAAGCACTAGAGTACCCGTTGAGCCAAGTAAGTCAACTGGTAATTAGTTGCTAAAAATTGAGAATATATAGACTTAAGGTCTAGAGTTCAAATCCTAAGAGATATGATATATGAAGCATGTATAAAACATTTCACCTTAACAAGCAAATAGATCAATATTGATATGTCTGGTGGAAAGTTAGGCAACCAATTAATCTTAATACTCATGGATCGCCAAAGGACTAAGGTCGAGTGGGGACATGTTTGTTACATAATATTAGTTTAAGTATTGATTAATTTACTCTTTAATATTGTAATCATGACCAAAAAATAATTTTATAATTTATTATATATGAGATAATTAATTATTAAAATATGATTAGAAGAATACTTAGAATAGTTTGACATCTAAGTGAAAAATTTTACTAATAAATAATTTGTCATTTTAATTTAGTTTTTTTCAAAGGCTATCTTTAGATAATGAATATATTATATCAAATTATTTTAGTACCACTCATATTATGTTAAGTGCTCAATATTTAGTTTTTATAAACTAATACAGTTATATTATGTAAGTTCAAATATAATTAATTGTTCGATGAACATTATATTTTTTTACTAAGAACAAATAATAAAATATTGATTTTTTGGTATGTGTTTATTTAAATATGATTTTAATACTTAGTTTTACTAAATGTTTAGATAAAAAACAATTTAAGAATGAATTTTAATCTTTTAAATTTTGGCTCGTTTTCAAGGTATAAATAATATTTCAGTTAAAATAAAGTTGTTAATATTCCATGATGTTATTTCAAGTATACACTAGTTTATCGATAGATATTATAGTAATAACTAAAAAATAAATTTATAAAATATTAGATAGGAGAGAATTAATAATTAAAATATAATAGAATAATTAAAATACATATTTGAATGACATGTTATGTTAGTTTAAGTATTGACTAATTTATTGATATATATTAAAATTATGACCAAAAAATGAATTAACAAAATATTAAAGATAAATATGATTAAAATATATTTATAAAACTTTGAATGATTAAAAATCTATGAGAAAAATATTATAAATAAAATATATTTTTTATCTTTTGAATCTTAGTCTATTTACGAAAGGTTACAATTTTTGAATAAATTACAATTTTATTGCACTCATTTTTGTTACTTTCAAATTAAGTTTTATACTAACATTTTAGTTAAGATAAACTTATGAATAATATGTTGTGTTGGTTTAAATATTGACTATCTTATTGATTGATGATGAAATCATGACACAAAAATAAATTAATCAAATATGAGATAAATAATAATTAAAATATAATTAGAATACTTAGAATAATTCAAAATATATGTGAAATTGTTTATAAATAAGTAATTTTATCTTTTTGAATTTGAACTTATTTCTCAAATGTTTTGTACACAAAACCTTTTTGGATGACTCAATTATGTTGTGTACTCAACATTTTAGTTAAAATATACATATATTTAATTTGATATGTCAGTTATTCATAGACAAATCTATTTATTGATATGATTAATTTTCCAAGATATTAATGATAAATATTTTAGTTATTAGATAAATAATTATTAAAAATATAATTACAATACACATAATGAATCAAAATATAGGTAAGAACTTACTAAAAAGTAATTTTGAGAATATATATGAGATAAATATTTCAAAAAATTTGTTAAAAAAATACTAAGAAATAATTTTGGAATATTTAATCTTAACTCGTTTTTTTAAATTATTATATTGGATAATTTTATAATTTTTATCAAATTATTTTTCTCACTAATAAATTAAAGTCTATTTTCAAAAATTCAATTAAATAACTTATAAATAATTGTTCAAGCATATACTCATTTATTGATATATGATATAATCATGAATAAAAAATGTAATTAATAAAATATTATATATATGAGATGAATAATTATTAAAATATTTTTAGAATGCATATAATAATTCAAAATCAAAGTAAAAAATTTACTTATAGATTATTTTGAGATTATATATGAGATAAAAAATTTTATTAATAAAAAATTTTGGATTTTTTTAAATTTGACTAGCTTTTTAAGATTATTACATTAGGATACTGTGTAATTTTAATAAAATTATTTTTTCTCACAACCAAATTAAAGTTTATTTTAAATAATTTAGTTAAACAAACTTGCAAAGAATATAATATGTTAGTTCAAACATATATATATATATATATATTATTTAAATAATAAATATTATAATGATAACCATATAATAAATTAATAAAATGCTATATATTATAATATAATTATAATAATTTGAATAATTCAAATTCTAAGTCAAAAATTTAATTATATTATTTTGTGTATTCGAATTTACAACTCATTTCTTTTAGGTTATAGTCTTCGAATATTGAAAAAAATATCAAATTAATTATGTGCTATCAAATAAATTTTTTCCCTTGAGATTATTTGAAAACAAATTGATAAATAATATGTGAGGCCTAAAAAAAACAAATTTTATCCATTTTAGCCATTTATTTGAAATGACCAAGTTGGTTAAATAAAGAGAGATAAAATTATTAAAACTTATTAAATACTAAAAAAATAATTTATAGATGTAAATTAGTGAAGAATGATATTAAATATTCTAGATTTGAAGTCATATAAAGAAAGTTATACCCATTTGAACCCGCAAGGGCAAATTGATAATTTTACTATTAAATAAAAGACAAAATTTTTATTTCTTTTGTTTCTCATTCTATTTTATGACTTTTTTTCTATTTATTTTCTTCATTTTTAGATCTATTTGGTTCTTTAAAATTTCTTCACCAAAATCAATGAAATAAAACACAAAATTCATTTTAGTAAATCATTCATTTTAACTAAAAATATCCATGGAAGGGTTATAATATCGACAATGAAGGTTTGGGTTGAGATTAATTAATATATATTCATTTATTTATTTGATTTCTTAAATTAAGCTTGGAATTACTCAAATTATCAACCCAATTATTCTTGTAATTTTTGTTTGAGTTTGAATTATGATTATAGACTATAAGGTTTGAATTAAAATATTGGAGTTAAGTTTTGATGTTTAAGACTTGGAAATGCTTAGTTAAGATAGGAAATCACTGAAAACTCATATGAAATTTCATATTTTGCATTATTAGTTATATATACATAATTTTTTATGGGTAGTGTTATACTTGTGGTAATAAACTATTTGTTTTAGTTTCTTTGTAATGAGTTTCAAGAAATTAAAATTATTAAATTAAGATATGATTTATTTGATGGAAACTCATAGATTTGATATAATGAAATAAGTTTTTGGTAAGTTTAGATACTCATTTATATGTGTATTTTTTTTTAAGAAAGTTATTTTTCAAAAAATTAGAAAATTATGTTTGGTTATATGTAAATGGTACAAAAAATCATTGTTGATGAATTGTTTGGCTAAATTTGAAATATAATTATACAAATATACATGTGTGAAATTTAACAAATGTGGCTACACTCGACCTTAGTCCTAGAGTAGCCTTATGAGTGTTAATTGGTTTCTTAGCCCTTTTCATCAGTCATATTAATACTGTCCACTTTGCTCCTTGAGGCACAAGGTTTTACACATGTCACACATGTCGTGTTTCATAGAATTTTAACTTATGACCTGTAGTTTATAGTTCCAAATCCTAGCACATGAGTATCAAATGAGTCAAAATTTTCAATTAGGATTTTGGTGCTATGGTTTGGAACTACACATTGGAGGTTTTGTATATATTAAAAATGAAACTAACATAAAAAATCGAAAGGAATGAAATTTTTTTTGACTTGTCTGCAAATTTCTACAGACATCTGGTCGGCCACAGACAACACTACTTACAATATGTGTTTTTTTTTTATTTTTAATATAATTTTATTTATTTTGAATTAATATTTTTAATAAACATCTTTTCATTTATTTTTACATGTACTTTATGTTTATCCGTATGCTATAACCAAATATAATTGAGCTGAAAATATTGATATAAAAATTACTATTATTAGTCTATTCACCTAAAACTTGAATCATTTTAATAATTATTTATATTATTTCTAATATTTTATTAATTTATTTTTTGGTCATTATTATGATATACTTCAATGAAATAATGGATTCTTGGAATATCATATTATATTATTTATATGTTTATTTAAGTAAAAATATTGATACAAAATTTAATTTGAAAGTGACAAAAATGAATTGATAATAATTATTCATTATTCAAATACTATTTTAAAAAATGAGTCAAAACTCAAGAGACTAAAATATGTACGCGAATTATATTCTTAGTAAATATATAACTAATATTTGATGATTTATTATTTTTTTCTTTGAACTAAAATATTGTGTAAAAAACATAATTTGAGTTTAACAAAAATAATTTGAGATAGAAGCTAAAAACCAAATGTCTAAAATTATAAATTAGTAAGATTTTGACTTGGATCTTGAATAATCATAAGTATGTCAATTATATTTTAATAGTTATTAATCTAATGTCTAATTTTTTATTAATTTACTTTTTGATATTGATTATTATTTCTATCAATAAATAGTCTATACATGAATTATTATCTACAAGATTATTCTAATCGGAGCATTCAATGTAGATATTAATTTATTAGTGACAAGATTAAATTGATAAAAAATGTTTATTATCCAAATGTTATAACCTTAATAAAATATTAAAATTCAAAAGATCAAAATTCATTCTTTAAAAGTTTTTATCTAGATTTTTATATATTTTAAGTATTCTAATTGTACTTTAAATAAATATATATCAAAATTTTAACATATATTTTTGTCATACATTACATAGACACCAACACATTATTTTATACTTGAACAAACATAGCATATTATTTAAAAATTAATTCTTAACTAAAATATTAAGTATATTTGAGCAACAACAAGTTTTTGATATAATTTTTTTATTATTTAAATGATATGGCCTCTTGAAACTAGCTAAAATTCAAATGAATAAATTTACTCAATTGTAAGTGTTTTCCATTAGATGCTAAACTATTATAAGTATTTTGATTATATTTTAATAATATTTATCTTATACCAAATAATTTGTTAAATTATTTTTGGTCATGATTGTAGTATTAACCAATAGATATATTTATACTTAAACTAACATAACATATTATTTATAAGTTTATTTTAACTGAAATATAAATTAAATTACTTATTATGATTAAAAAGGCTAAAATTTGAAAAGATTTTGTCGTTATCCAAGGCAAGATTTTTAAAATATTTAATATTTTTGCTTTTGGATGTTTAACAAATTTTTTTAAATCATTCATGTGTTATTCAAATTATATTCAATACTCAATATTTTTGAAAAATAAACTCAAAAATAATATCCTATATTAATTTAAGCATAGAATAACTCATTGATAAAAAATATATATATGACAAAAAAAACAAATTATTAAATACTAGATATATACTTATTAATAATATAAATGATTTGCATAAAATAATTAAATATTTAGTTTTAAAATGTATTAAGAATTTTTTTTAGAGGTTATATCATTTGGAAACTTAATACTTTTTTTAAAAATTATTTTTTGTTAATCGCAAAGTAAGATTTATACTTAAAAGTATAGTTAAAATAAACTTAAAAATAATACATATATTAGTTCAATTATAAGCTAGTTTTTATATGGATATTATGTCTATGACTAAAATATGAATTAATAAACTATTATAATTAAGATAAATCATTATAAAAATATAATTAGAATACTTAAAATCATTCAAAATCTAAGTGAAAACTATTATTAAATAACATTCTGAGTTTAAATTTTTTATTCTCTCCCAAAACTCATATAACATTGGGATAATAAGCAATTTTTTTAAAAAATTATATCTATGAAACTCATAATAAACATAGTAATCAACATCTGAATTAAAATAAATATGGTAATCATTGCCAAACAATGATTTTATAAATTATTAGATTTTAGATAAATAACTATGAAAATATAATTAGAATATTAAAAATGATTTAACATCTAAGTGAAAAAACAAATTGATAAGTAATTTTGATTTTTAAATTTTTATTTTATTTTATCCAAGGTACGGTCTCTGGATAATGAGTGATTTATATCAAATCATTTTACATATGTCTCATATGCTACATCTTATAGGATTTAAACTCATAAACTTTAGTCTATAGTTCCAAATTTTAGTAACTAAGTCTCAATTGAATTACTTGGCTCAACTAGCACTCAAGTAATAAGATTTATAAGTATATAGACTAAGGTCTCGAGTTCGAATCTTAGGGAATGTAACATATAAGGCATGTGTAAAATTATGTGTCTAATGAGTAAATCAAAGAATATTGATATATGTGATAACGAGGTTAAACAATTAGTTAACACTCGAGGAGCACCTAGAGATTGAGGTTGAGTGGGGTTCAAAGTTAGTTGCAAAGCTAAAATTCAAAAAACTAAAATTGCAAATAATTATTGTAAGTATAAAGATTTTGAATTACAATTTGAATTATTGTAAGTATATTATTTGTATTTTAATAATTATTAATTTGCCCTGCATGTCATGTCCTAATTTTGTATATATATATGTTTACTTTAACTAAAGCATAAAATAAAAACTTTATTTTTTTAGTGAAAAAATGATTTGATAAAAATTGTGTATTATTCTTTTAGTATGTTTTTTTAACTAAAATTTTAATTATTTTAATTATCGTTTTATATAATATTTATCTAGCATTTAATATCTACTTTGTCAAAAATAAAATATCTAAGTGAACTCGAGACTTTATATATTCAATATTTTAGTTTGAATAAATTTATAAACACATATTTTATAATTAAAATATAAAATAATTTGATGACAAATATTATATTTTTGGCATAAAAATTAATAAAATATTAAATATAAACATATCATACAAATTATTTATAATTTTATTTTATCTAAAATATTGAATACTAACTTTAAAAAGAAAGTAAAAATAAATTTGAATGATAAAAAATATGTACTATCCAAATGATATACCATTAAAAAATGAATCCAAAGTCAAATAATAACAATTCTTCTCATTGAGTTTTTTTAGTTTAATTTTATTTTAGTACAAGTACTTTGATTATATTTTTAGTGTGTGTGTGTGTGTGTGTGTGTCAAACATTTACATTTTTATTTATTTATTTATCATAAACACAAAATATATCAATAACTATTCTATACTTAATTTAATATAATCTATTATTTATAAGTTTATTATAACTACAAATATTGAATAAAAAAATATAATTTGATATAATTTACTTATTATCCATTGACAACTTTTGAAAAACAAGCTAAAATTTAAAAGGCGAGAATTATATATTAGTAACATTTTGACTTAGATTTTGAATTATTATAAGTATGTTAATTATATTTTAGTAAATTTTAATTTTAAGTCTAATTTTTTATAAATTTATTTTTTCATTTTGATTATAATTTTTATTAATAAAATAAAATTTACTTCTATTAATATAATAATAAAATATTATATATATGTTTTTTTTAACTGAAGCATCTAGTACAAACATTAATTTATTAGTAACAAATAACTTTATAAAAATCTCATTATCCAAGTGATATATAACATTTAAAAATGGAAACAAAATTTAAAAGATTAAAATTCATTCTTATAAAAATTTCAAATAAATTTTAGAATATTTTAAGTATTCTAATTTTTTTAATAAATATGTAACATGAATTTAATATTATTTTAATGTTTTCATTACATATAAATTATACATCACAAAATTATTTTATAGTTGATCTAACATAATATATTTTGTTTAAGTTCATTTTTAAATAAACTACTAAATACATATTTTCTTAAAGCAAATATTATAAAAATTTAGAAACAAGCTAAAATTTAAAATTTCAACATTATTTATTAGTACAATTTCACTTAGATGCTAAATCATTCTAGGTATTCTACATACATTTAATTTTACAAATTATTTATTCCATATATAATTATTTATCAAATCAGTTATTTTTCATTATTAGAATATTAACAAATATATATATATATATATATATATATATATGTGTGTGTGTGTGTGTGTGTGTGTGTGTGTGTGTGAATACATATTATTATTATGTATTTTTATATTGGTTTATGTAGACACACACACACACACACATGATGGACAGTGGACATATGCCTAGGTCATAGTGAAAGCCTTGGGTTCAAACTCTTTTATATAGAATTATTGACAACTATTTAATTGTTTTAAATTCAAGGATCTTACATTATTACGTTGGAGACCAACTTGCTCCCACAATAGTTAAAAGAATTGTATGAACTTTCAGCTTCTTATGCTAAGTTTTTTTTTTAATTTTTTATATGCAACTAAAAAAAGACATATGCCTAGGACACATGCCTAGGTCATAGTGAAAGCCCTGGGTTCAAACTTCTATACAATCTCATGATCATAGAACTGACTTGAAGAAAAGTATTGAACAAGTTAGTTGTATGCCATATAGGAATGCTTCTACAAAAAAAGATGCAATTAAAAAAATTATTTATGAAATATTTGAAGCAGAAGTAATATAGAATAGTAAAAGCTCTTAATTATTCTAGTTTTGTGTTGCGATTGCCAGTAAAAAAAGATAGAGATTGGCATCTTTGCAAACTATAGAGCTCTTCAGGTTACAATCAAAGATAAATTCCTCATTCTAGTATTTGAGGAGTTGTTAGAATATTTACAATATTCCACTCTGTAGCATTCTTTATGTCAATTTGTCTTGGAGTTTTTTAGTTGATCGCATTACTTAAAGGTTGTTTTATCAGTCTTTCAAACTAATCATATCTTTGCTACTCTTTGAAAATGCATGATTAGAAATAAACCAGTTAATTGATGATCTACTAAAGCTTTAAAGCTAATATACTTGTAAAATAGGGAGAAATATTTTTGCCATTTAGAAAAAAAATTGAAAAAAAAGAACCCAAGTTTTACTATTTAAAAAATAGTACACCAAACTCTTAAGTAATTTAATTTTGAAATACTCATCTATAGTAATACGAAAATACCCTTGTTTTTAAACAAAGAACCAAAATAGAAAATAAACATTCTTAAACTAATTGAAATTAATGAGCTACTGTAATCTTGTTAAGCTTGTTGAGCTTCATGAGCTATTAGAAGTTCCTCAAGCTCATTATGAGCTGACTGAACTCACCTAGTTCGTACTAGCTCATAAAGAGCTCCAAGAGCTCGTGATGAGCCCAAGGAACTCGTGATGAGCCTAAGGAACTCGTAATGAGCTTTAGCAGCTCATTATTAGATGTATCAAATGAGATGTGTCATGCCAGCATGACTCATTTTTTAAGACACTACTGTGCCATCATGTCGTGCCATGGACAACACGATTAAATTTCCATGTTGTGCTAGGCATGTATGGTGGTGTGGTCCACTGGCCTGGCATGACACTGTGGCATGGGCGAGTGCGCAACCATGCTAGATCATGCCAAACCGTGCCTTGTTACCAATTGCATGATGGGTGACTAGCTTACAAGCAAGCCAATTACGATCAACCACGTAGCAGATTATTTTAAAAAAGTGGACTACATGGGTTGTGCCTAGCCTAGCACAAGGTATGGCTCATGCCGGTCATGTAACACCCAAAAAATACCACAATATTTTAAAAATGTTTTTTTCTATGTTTAGGGTATAAAATATAATTTATAAAAAATATTAAATAAGGACCCATGAGTCATAAATGAGAAGTATAAGTGTAACTATGAGGATCATAGTATTTTTATTATGTGTTTTGGGTATAAAATAAAAATTGTAAAAATATCAAATGAGGACGCATGAGTCATAAATGAGAAGTATAAGTGTCAAAGTATAATTAAAATGAAATTTAAAAGAAAGTGAAATGAGGTGTTAAAATGCCAAAAATAATAAATGGGAATTAATGTGTAGCCAAAGAAGGCCTTGGGTATTGGAGACTTAAAGATCCCATTTTGGTCTTGGAGAGGCCTTCGTCTCACTATGCAATTTTCTTTTTAGAGAAGAAGATAGAGAGCTAGGGTTTGTAAATGGGGAGATTTGTGATTTTCTCTATAAAAATCAAAGGCTAAAGTGATCAAGAATAAAGGGGAACCTTAATATTGAAGTTTGAAAGAGATTTGAGGTAAGAAATCAAACCCTAGCCCTTTTTTTATTGTGTTTGGGTTGGGAGAAAACCCCTATTTTTGTTTTAGCTATAAATTTTATAATAACCATCCAAATTAAGTGATTCAAATTGGTAAAGAACCATAAAAGATATAGCTACAAATGTATAGAAGGAATAATGAGCAATTTATAGCAATAAGGCTCTCGAATATGGGCTTAAATGTGAGTTTTGGGTAGTTATAGTACTCTGAGTATCGTTGTAGTGTTTTGGTCATAAGTTGAGTTTCACTCATCCAACTTGAGTGATTCAAAATTGTGTGTAAACTAAAGTTTTAGGAGAATAATGTAGATGAAAGAATGTTGTGAAATTGTCAACTCAAAATACCTCAGAAATCAAGAATAATAGTAGGTGATATAGTGAAAATCAATCCAAACCAAAATACCAAGCATCCGTGAATAAATATTGTTCTTTAATTGTATTAGAATAGGGGAGATCAAAAAGGAAAGCCTAATTAAAATTGAGATTTCCAAGGAATTGGAGTCAAAATACCAAATATTTTGTGTTTATTCTACACATTTCTCTCATTATTTCGAATATCTATCTCCAAAATATTTGAACTACATATTAAATTGTTTCAAATTGATTTGATGCAAATAAATTATGAAATGAATTGCAAGTTGATTTAAGCTAAGAAATTTGAGAAATTGATTGATTGCAAAATGAAAGACTTGAAAATTGCATGAGTGTTGAAATAATTTGTTTTAATAAAAAAGTACATAATATATTGTATTTTCTTATAAATGATTTGAATGCCCTTAATAGAAGATTAACATTTATATTCGAGTTAAGGATAAGTTGGTATACCTATAAGAGTTGAATAAACATACTATTGTGGCATACTGATCTATAACCCAATGAGACAGTATCAGTAGTTTACACCAACCGAGTACATATTTTTTTGAACTGTTATTTTACATTGACCTACAGCCCAGTCAAACCATGCTGGTGATTCATTATCCTATGCACCAAAAGCATTGGTTAAATTCTATAAGGGCTAAAAGTACATGAATTATGATTTAATTGATTTGTTGTATATAAAAATGCATAGTTTGAGATGACCAATGAATTATAATTGATTAAATGAAAATATATCTTTATGTATGTATTATACGGCATTGGTCATTTAAGAAAATATAAAAGTATTATCTTATGAAATTGAATAATTGGATTTAAGCTGAAATAAAGAGAAATATGTATAGAACCACTAAGAATGAAAATGCTTAGCACATAGATTTTATCTATGCACAAGTATCTAATGAACAAGAAAGTGAGACAAGATCGAGGAACATAAAGTTATCGAGAAAGCTGCGAAGTTTATATATATACTTCATTATATGCATCCATCATATACTTTTTTTTTTCATTTGATATTTTGGGATCAAAAGAGTTAAACTCTGAAACTATTTTGTGTATTATTTTGAATGGCCATGGAACACCTATATTATATTTTTTTGTTAAAAATAATTGCTTATGTGCCTACTAAATTGAAATAGTTTCATTAAAGCTTTGTAAATGACTCTGTATCTCATGAAATGAAATATTTCTGCATGTTTGAAATGTTTATATGAATGGAATATCGGCCTAAATGATATATTTTATTTTTTTTATAAGTTTTGTTAAATGAAATGAATAGCATCCTAGATTCAGTTTGGATCTTCCAATTGGGTTAGGTCTGGAATGAGGTGCTATAATTAGTGGTATCATAGGGAATGTTTAGGCAATTCTACAAATGATTTTGAAATTTGTTTGTTAAAGGATTTTTGAAAATATTTATGACATGAATTTCATTTGCATAAAAAGGAATGACGTGACTTTGATACAGATCATTTCTGTTTTAATAGGTAAGAAATGGATAATTCAAGACCCTATAGGGTTGAATGTGTGACTCTGGAAGCTACCCAAATAGTATTGTGAGTATGGAAGGTGGGCAAGCATCCCATGCTCCATCAATGAATTACCAAGGTAAAGCGATAAAAGGTACAATGGATATCCTTTAATAGATAGCTCGAGCACTGTAATGAGCAGTACAACTAGCTATAGTTACTTACCAATGGTCAGCCATTATAAAAATGGTAGAGTGCCAACTAGTAGATTTTCAGGGAAGGAAAGATGATGACCCTTCTTTGGTAGAGAATTGGCTCAAGAGAACCAAGTGAATGCTTATGCAAATGCATTGCATGACAGAAGAAAAATTAGAATATGCAACCTCACTTCTACAAGATGAGGCTTATCAATGGTGGGTTTCCATGATTTGGACCACACCACCGGATAGTATTACATGGGAATTCTTCATGGCTTAATTCAAGAAGTAATATATTGGTTGCATTTACTTGAACAATATGAGAAGAGAATTCCATAATTTAAGACAAAGATAGATGAGTGTCACCAAATATTAGAGAGAATTTACTTAGTTGAGCAAGTAAGCTTTTGTGATACTAGTGACTGAAGAAGAGAAATGCCGCAAGTTTGAAGATGGTCTAAATGGCTATATTTGGGCCCATGTCATAGGATTTTTCCATGATGACTTTCCAAGATTATGACATGTGCTTTGAATGTAGAAAGAGTGAAGAAAGAAGAAAATGAAAAAAAAGAAAGAAGATAGATAAGAAAACCCTTGGTTAGTTAGATTCACATCAACAGCAGCATAAGAAATTCAGAAGACCAAAAGGTTCTAATCTGCTTACAGCTTAGAGATTAGCTTAGGTTACCAATAATAAGAAAGTTCTACCATTGTCGCCAGTTACTAGTGCACCCGAAAGTTCTTTGAGGGGACTAGACTTTCCTTTTTGTACCCATTGTGGGAGGAGACATAAAGAAGAGTATTGGAAGCTAACAGGTGTTTGTTTGGCTTGTGGATCCAATGTGAACAAGATAAAAGATTGTCGTAGAGCTCATTCTTTTATTGTATTAGAGAAGATGCTTGTGCTCCAATTAGAGTATATGCAATGAAGAAAATGGAAGAAAAAGATACAACGGACATGATAGTTGGTATTTTCTATATCCTTGATACTAATGTACATGCATTGATTGATCTAGGTTCAATCCATTGTTACATTTGTATTACCATTCCAAGTTTTGGTGGTTTACCAAAAAGAAAATCTGAATATGATATTTTTGTAATAAATCCACTTGGGCATAGTGTTATTATGAATAGAGTTTAAAAAGATTACTCCATCAAAATATGAGAGTGTGAGTTTCCTAGAGATTTGGTGGAGTTGTCATTTATAGAGTTTGATGTAATATTGGGGATGTATTGGTTGTCCTGACACCAAGTGATAGTTGATTGTAAAATAAAACTAGTGACCCTAACAACACCGAGTGGGGAGGAAGTGACATTTATCGGAAAGAGCTCGAATGACCTCTCTAATGTGATATCTACTACTGCTGCTAGAATAATGGTTAGAAAGGGGTATGAAGCCTACTTAGCATATGTGATAGATACGAAAAAGGTGGAGCCTAGTTTATCAGATATCCTTATAGTGAGTGATTATCTGGATGTGTTTCCAAAGGAGTTGCTAGGATTGCCTCCGTAAAGAGAGATAGAGTTTGCAATTGACATTGTTCATGGTGTCATTCCGACATCCATTACACCATATAGAATGACTCTAGTGGAGTCAAAAGAATTGAAGCTTTAGTTACAAAAATTATTAAAAAAAGATTTATTCATCTAAGTGTATCACCATGGGGAGTGCCAGTGCTCTTTGTTAAGAAGAAAGATGGTACACTTTGGTTGTAAGTTGATTATAAGAAACTGAATAAGATGACAGTGAAGAACAAATATCTGTTACTCAGGATTAATGTCTTGTTTGACCAATTGAAATGTGCAAGAACCTTTTCAAAGATTGACTTGTGATCTGGGTATTATCAATTGAGGATTAAGGATATGTATGTGCATAAGATGGCATTCAGAACATGGTATGGATATTACGAGTTCCTTGTAATGCCTTTTGGGTTAATAAATGCTCTAGCAGCATTCATGGACTTAATGAACCATGTCTTCTGATCATATGTAGATTAGTTTGTCATAGTGTTTTTTGATAATATTATTGTGTATTCAAAGGGTTAGGAATAGCACGATACATATCTTTGGGTGGTGCTAGAAACCTTGAGAAAAGAAAAATTATATGCTGAGTTAGGTAAGTATGAATTTTGGCTAAAAGAAGTGTCATTCCTTGGACATATTGTATCAGAAGAAGGAATCTGAGTGGACCTAAAGAAAATATAGGTGGTTAGTTAATGGAAACTACCAAGAAATGTCATAGAAGTATATAGTTTTCTGGGATTAGTAGGTTACTACCGAATGTTTGTTAAGGGGTTTTCAATGATTACAGCACTAATGACAAAAT
This sequence comes from Sapria himalayana, assembly GCA_029783825.1. Taxonomy (NCBI): domain Eukaryota; kingdom Viridiplantae; phylum Streptophyta; class Magnoliopsida; order Malpighiales; family Rafflesiaceae; genus Sapria; species Sapria himalayana. The sequence continues at coordinate 115,823 of JAREIK010003706.1, forward strand.
TACTTCAAAAGACAGTTAAGTAAGAATGAAGCATAAAATATCATAGTAGCTTTGAGAAATTGAAAGCATTCTTAATTGAGGCTCTGGTTTTCAATCAGCCAACCTATGATAAAGAATATGTTATTTTTAGCTATAAATGTACTTGGATGTGTCCTTATGCAAGAGGGTAAAGTGATAGCTTATGCTTAAAGATAGTTGAAGCCACATGAAAAGAACAACCCTACTCACGATATGGAATTAGCTACAATTGTATTCACATTGAAAATTTGGAGACATTATCTTTATGACGAAAAATCTTTCAATTATACGAATCACAATAGTCTGAAGTAGTTGCCCTCACAATGAGAGCTTAACCTAAGACAACATAGATGGATGGAATTGATAAATGATTATGCTTGTTTGATTGACTATCACTTAGGAAAGGCCAATGTAATGGCATATGCATTAAGTAGAAAATCAATGCAAATGCTATGAGCATTGAATGTCTATTTATCATTATTAGTTGATGGTACAATGGTGGTAGAACTAATAGCGAGATTGAATTTGTTGAATCAAGTGCTAGAAGCACAAAAGAATGATGAGAAAATCTTTTTCATAATGAATCAGATTGGAGAAGGAAAAGAAATTGAGTTTACAATAAAAGAATATGAATCATTCTATTATAATGATAAGGTGTGTGTACCCAATGATAGTGAATTGAAAAAAGCCATTATAGACAAAGCACACAAGGGATCTTTTGCTATACACCCAGGAAGCATAAAGATGTATCAAGGTTTAAAAATTTTGCACTGGTGGTCCGGAATTAAAAGAGATGTTTTATAATTTGTGACCATATATTTGAATGTCAAAAAGTAAAGGCAGAGCATCAAGTTTCTTTAGGTTTATTACAACCTATTAGAATACCAGAGTGGAAATGAGACTAAAGTACCATGAATTTTATGGTTGGGTTACCATTGATAAGAAGGAAGCATGACTCAGTTTGGGTCATAAAAGATCGATTGACAAAGTTAACTCACTTTCTACAAATGAGAATTGATTATTCACTTGACAAGCTAGTAGAGTTGTACATTAGTAAAATAGTTAGGTTACATGGGATTCCAATGTTTATTATAAATAGAAATTCAAGGTTTACCTCAAAAATTTTGGGAAAATTATAAGAGACTTTGGGCACTCGATTGAATTTCAGTACAACATTCTATCAATACATGAATGGACAATCTGAGAGCGTTATCCAGATCTTAGAAAATATGCAAAGGAGTTGTGTAATCAACTTTGAGGGTAGTTGGGATAGACACATACCTCTAGTTGAATATGTATACAACAATAGTTTCCAATCGAGATTGGAATGATACTTTATGAGGCTCTATATGAAAGATAAGTGTAGAATACCATTGTGTTGGACCGAATTGAAAGAGAATAAAATAATCAGTCCTTATTTGATACAAGATACAGAAGAAAAAGTGAAAATGATTTGAGAAAGGTTAAATATGGTCACAGATAGACAAAAGTCATATGTTGATTTCAAAAGAAAGGACATTCGTTATGAGATCAGCGATAAATTATTTTTGAAAGTAGCTCATTGGAAGAAGGTGATGAGATTTGGAAAAAAGAACAAGTTTAGCCCTAGGTTCATTGTACCATATTAAGCGATTGAAAAAAATGTGTTTAGCGGCATATACATATTGGCCTTACCTCTAGTGTTAGAAAAGATCCATAATATTTTCCATGTGTCAATGTTGAAGAGGTACTGGTCAAACCCATCACATGTGTACTCTTCAGAGATGATTGAGCTTAGCATGGATTTAACTTATGAAGAAGAGCCGATGGAGATCTTAGCTTGAGAAGTGAAAGAACTAAGAAACAAACAAATTCTGTTGGTCAAAGTGTTATGGAGAAATTATAAAACTATGGAAGCCACATGGGAAAGTAAAAAAATAATGCAACAATAATATCCCTGACTATTCATTGAAGTTAATTTCGAGGATGAAATTTTTTTAAATGGGGAAGAGTTGTAACACCCCAAAAATATCATAGTGATCTAATAATGTTTTAATTTTGTGTTTAGGGTATAGAATAAAATTTGTTAAAATATTAAATGAGGTCCCATGAGCCATAAATGAGAAGTATAAGGGTAGCTATGAGGACCATAATATTTTAATACCATAGTATTTTAATAATATTTTTATTTTGTGTTTAGGGTATAAAAATACATTTTTAAAAATATCAAATGAGGACCCATGAGTCATAAATGAGAAGTATAAGTATCAATGTATAATTAAAAATGAAAATTAAATGAAAGTGAAATGAGGTATTAAAGTGCCAAAAATGATAATGGGAATTAATTTATAGCCAAAAAAGGTTTTGGGAATTGGAGACATAATTTTGGCCTTGGAGAAGCCTTCTTCTCATTAAACATTTTTTGTTTTAGAAAAAAAGGTTGAGAGCTAGGGTTTGTGAATAAGGATATTTGTGAATTTATCTATAAAAATCAAAGGTTAAAGAAATCAAGAACAAAGAGAAACCTTAGTATTGACGTCTGAAAGAGATTTGAGGTAAGAAATCAAACTCTAGCCCCACTTTTCTTGTGTTTGGATTTAGAAAAAAACCTCTATTTTTGTTTTGACTATATATTTCATTACAACCATCCAAATTAAGTGATTCCAATTGGTAACCATAAAAGATATAGCTACAAATGTATAAAAGGAATCATGTGAAAATTATAGCAATAAAGCTCTCGAATATATGCTTAAAGGTGAGTTTCGGATAGTTGTTTTGTTTTGAGTGTAGTTGTAGTGTTTCGGTCAGAAGTTGAGTTTCACTCATCCAATTTGAGTGATTCAAAATTGTAGATAAACTAAAATTTTAGGATATTAACGTAGATGAAAGAATTTTGTGAAACTGTAAGCCCAAAAGATAATAGAAATCAAGAATAACTGTAGGTGATATAGTGAGTCAATTGATTTGGAATTAAAATGCCAAAACTTGAGTTTTAGGATATTAATCTCTAAAAATCAATCCTAACCAAAATCACAAGCATACATAAATAATATTGTTCTTTAATTATATTAGAATTGGGGATAGCAAAGAAGAATGCCTGAACTAAAATTGAGATTTTTAAGGATTGAAGTCAAAGTACCAAATATTTTGGGCTTGTTATATACTTGTCTCCCATTATTTTGAATTTCTATCTCCAAAATATTTGAATTGCATATTGAATTGTTTCAAATTGATTTGATGCAAATAAATTATGAAATGAATTATAAATTGATTTAAGTTAGAAATTTAAGAAATTGATTGGTTGCGAAATGAATGACTTGAAAATTGCATGAGTATTGAAATAATTTGTTTTTATACAAAAATACATATGATATTGTATTATTTTATAAATGATTTGAATGTCCTTAATAGAATATTAATCTTTAAATTATGAGTTAAGGATAAGTTAGTATACCAAATAAGAGTCGAACAAACATACTATTGTGTCATATCGATCCATAGCTCAACAAGACAATATCAATAGTATACATCAACTGAATACATATTTTTTTGAACCAATATTTTTTACATTAGCCTATAGCCCAGCAGAATCATGCCGATGATTCATTATCTTGTGCATCGAAAGTATTGGTTAAATTTGATAAGGGCTAAAAAGTATGTGAATTATGATTTGAATGATTTGTTGTATATAAAAATGCATAGTTTGAGATGACCAATGAATTGTAATTAATAAATGAAAATATATCTTTATGTATGTATAATATGACATTGGTCATTTAAGAAAGTATGAAAGCATTGTCATATAAAATTGAATGATTGGATTTAAGCTAAAATAAAGAGAGAACTATATAGAACCACTAAGCATGAAAATACTTAGAGCGTAGTTTTTATCTATGCGCAGGTACCTAGTGAACAAGAAAGAGAGACAAGATCAAGGAACATAGAGTCATCGAGAAAGGTGCAGTGTGAAAATATATACTTTATTATATGCATCCATCATATAATTTTTTTTTTCATATGATGTTTTGGGATCAAAAGAGTTAAACTCTCAAATTATTTTGTGTATTATTTTTAATGGCTATGGAACACTTATATTACATTTTTTTTGTTAAATGTAAATACTTATGGGCCTACCGAATTGAAATAGTTTCATCAAGGCTTTTGTGCCTAATGAAATTAAAATGTTTCTGCATGTTTGAAATGTTTATATGAAAGGAATATCAGCCTAAATGTTATATTTTGTTTCTTTTTATAAGTTTTGTTAAATGAAATGATTAGCATCCCAGACTCGGATCGGATCTGCCAATCAAGTTGGGGTAGGAATGGGGTGCTACATGCTTAGCATGACATGAACCATGCAATGAGGTGGCCCGGTATGAGGCACGGCTCATGCCGGCCTAGCACGACATGAACCGTGTAATGGGGCATCACAGTTTGAGGTATGGTTCTTGATCGTGCCTGGCTGGGCACACTGATTGGGCACTACTGAACTGGGGTAGGCCATGGGCCATGCATTCCGTGCTTAGGCCTACCAACTTGTTTGGCACCTCTACTCATAATGAGTTCTAGTAGCTCATGGTGCTCCTTGAGCTCGTGGTGAGCTCACACGAGCTCCATCGAGCACCAAAAGCTCGATGGAGCTTATAGTAGTTTTCAGGAGCTCATCGAGGACCACAAGCACATAATAAGCTTGTACGAACATATCCATCTCATTATGAGGTTGATGAGCTTCACAAGCTCCTAGAAGCTCCACCAATTCCTAGAAGCTCCACCAATTCCTAGAAGCTCCACGAGCTCCTAGAGCACACCACGAGCTCCTAGAAAACATCATTAGTTCCTGGAGTTCAATACGACCTCCTAGAGTACACCATGAGTTCCTGTAGTTCATCACGAGCTCCTAGAGTTCATCACGAGCTCCTAGAGCTCATCACGAGCACATGGAGCTTCATGGGGCTCATCACGAGCTTGACTTGCTCATGAAGCTCGTTGAGCTTTACGAGCTTCCAATAGGTCATTAATGTCGATTGCTTTCAGAATGGAAAGTTTGTAGTTAGGTTCTTTGTTTAAAAATATGGATATTTTTGTATTACTAAAAATGAGTATACTAAAATTTAATTTCTTAATAGTTTGGTACATTATTTTTTTAATATTAAAACTTAGGTTCCCTTAATTCAATTTTTAAAATAAATGGTGCACTAAAACATAATTATCCAGTAGAAATATGCTACTCATTATAAACATTTCAATGTGTAATAGCTTATTTCACCAAAAGTAGCAACATAGAATCTTGGGAATTGATGAAAGAACAAAGGAAATTGAAACAATGAAAATAAGCACCATAAGTAGAAATAATGGTGTTTCAAAAGCCACCCAAAATAATATGGAACTACTTTCCAAATTTGAAAAAATAATTTGTTTTATTAAATCTAAACTTGTGTGTGTGTGTGTTAATTTATTTTCTATAAAATTTTAATAAAAAGTAACTACAAACAAAAATTATTTATTTTTTGATGCCTAGAAAATTAAAACTTACAAATATCCTTACTACTCCACACTTTCATTAAATTTATTTATAAATACACATACATACATATACATTTACATATATACATATATAATTACACATATACATACATATACAGTTACATATATACATATATAATTACACACACACACACACACACACACATATATATAAGTACACACATAAATAGTATATGTGTTAAGCATTTACATGTTTATGTATTAACATGTTTTTAATTTTTGTAAAATACATTTATACATTTATATGTTTAATTTACATGTTTAATTTATGTATAAAAACTTATACATTTATACATTTTGAAAATACACACTATATAGTTTTTGTATAATCATGTTTATATGTATAAATATATATGTGTACTATATGTATACAATATATGTGTTTATGTGCATCTAAGGTACACATGTATATAGAGTATGTGTAATTTAGGAAAAAGGTCTCAACATGTATGTTTAAATGTTTATCAACACCTACTTTATCTTTTTTCGCTTGAAAATATATTTATAAAAACATATACATATGGTTAAAATATTTTTTGTTTATATGTCTATAAACATATAAACATGTATAGTGTATAGGTACACTTATAAATACACATGCTTATAAGTTTATACATATAATTGTATACTTATATATTTCAAAAGAATAGTTTTTTAAAAATATTATTCTTATTATTCTTTTAATGATGGGGTATATAATAAGAGTATTCAACAGTTTTAATTTTGTGTTTTGGTGTACCAAACACAAAGTAATTAAAAATAATAATTTTATTTTTTTCAAAATTAAATAAATTACCATACTCAAAAATTATTAAGATTTGATGCACTTGAAAAAAATAAATAAATCTAGATTTACAAATTCAGAAACAACCATTTCAAATTTATAAATTATGAAGGAATTAAAAAACAACTATTTCAAATTCATAAATAAGTTCTAAATTTTAAAACTACTTTTTATTTTTACAAAACAAGTATATATTTGACCTTGGAAAGAGTGAAGTTTAACTTATAACTTTCACCATGACAAAATAGCTATAACCATCCAATCACAAGCAACAAAACATAATGCATACATACTTACATACATACATATAATATATATATATATATCTACATAAACATATATATATATATATATCTACATAAACATATATATATATAAAATAATAATAACTATTTATATATAGGTGCACACATACACATATTTATATATATAAACACACATTCATATATATATATATATATATATATGTATGTATGTATGTATACATATTTATAAATATATATAATTATATATGTTTATATATGTAAATTTATAAATAAATAAATAATATATATATATATATATATATATATGTAGATATATAAACATAAATATGTTCATATATATAATATATTATAATAATAATATTTTTATATAGCTTTATATACTACAAAAAAATAGAAATCAAAATGCCCTATTTTGTTTCTAATTTCGTCACAATGGTCAAATAGCGACAAAATTAGCAACGAAAAGAAGATATTTCTAAAATATTCCTCTCTAAATATTTAGAAATGGATAACACAATGATGTTTCTATAAATAGTAATGATTGTTGCTGTTACTAAAATTAGCAAAGGCAAAGAGATCTTAGATCTCATTGCTAAATTAGCAACTAAAAAAATTAGAAACATATTATCCATTTCTAAATGAGTGACAGGATAACATAGAAACACAACATCCATTTTTATTTTAGAAATGGATTTTGAAATTTCATTTTCCATTTCTATTATTTGCAACAGGAATATGTTCCTTCTGTGTAGTTTTTGTATGTTGTATACAATATATAAATACATATAGAAATCATATGACCTCCAACCAAATAATCACAACCCCATATTATTCATCAAATGAAACTCGCATAACATCCACTATAAAATAACATATCAAATAACAAATGTAAATATCTATAAAATGTAAATACATAATTTATAACCTAATTAAAAAAATATTAATACAAAAACCATAATTCCATATCAAAAATATTCATTGCAAAAAATTAATAATACAACATCACAAACAACTATGAGTCCTTGTCTTGATGAGTATTGTTCTATAGGAGATCTGGATGGATCCTCTTCAGAATGATGAAAAATTGATGATGCCTCTGTCAACTTGAACATTTTTTTCTCCATCTTTAAAATCTTCTATTGTATTTCATCCTCTCTTTTCATAGCTTCCTTCCATCTTTTCAATCTTTCATCCTCTCTCTCTTTTATTTCTTCAATTTTCTTTTGTATTTCTTCATTCTTTTTTTTTCATATCTTCATTCTTTTGTTACACCTCCTCATTTTTCCTTTGTAATACATCATGAATTTCTTGCATCTCCTCGCACAATCGCTCATCAAACATGTTATTATAATTGGAAGAAGATGATGATGATGATGACCATATACTCACTATTTTTCGGCTTTACTTCGATATCCCGAAGGTAAATATGCACAACATTAACCTTTTGCGCCTTTATAGAAGGATTTGTCAATTTTGTAGCAATTAAAATCATATTCTCTATAGCTTCCTATAATTATTAAAATACAACATAACTCATCATTAATATATTCAAATAAATTTTATACTAGCACAAGAAACTATCATTTTCCTATTAAAAAATAGCATACAAATGAAGTTGCTCATTATATTTAATGAGTCCATAAATAATAAATTATCAGTTATGGTTAAAAAATATACTTGAGTTTGCATATTCATTATAGTTAATGCTAAATAATCAATTTTTCTTCATTTTTTTTATTTATTAATTTCAATTTTCATATGAAACTATAAGTATAAAATGAGAAACTCACATTAATATCATTTGAGCATCTATCCACAAATGATCCATCATTCTTCTTGTGCATTTGCTTGAATACCTCAAAAATGATGTTGGTGGATGTCCCAACTTAGCCTCCTAAAAATAAATATTAGTAACTATTAAGGTACATCATTTATTATCACACAGATATAATCCTTTACATTCAAAAAAATTAAAAAATATTAAAAAATAAAAGATATTTATACCAAATCTACTAAATGTTGGTATGTCACCTTTTAACCTCCAATATATTTTGAAGATTTTGATCTTTCACTTGCTTTCTCTAATCATAGATTGTGTGAGACCATTTGTGATAAGGCATTGAACTCCTCACTATTCTAGTATTTTCACTACTTTATCCAAACATTAAGGGGGACATTATTAGGTTTTGTATATTTACCATAGTTTTTTCTCCATTTTCTAAGCTTATCATTGTATCTCAAACTTGTCACATATTTTCATGTATCTTTCTCTGAGACCACAAAAGCCTTATTCCATTTGTATGTTTTCTACACAAACCAAATAACACAATAATATATTGTAATATATTTATTTTAATAGTAAATCATATTAGATCAAATTTAAAAATAAGTAAATGCATGAAAAATATACCTTAGATTCTTCCTAATTAATTTATTTTATACTTGGAGGTATTTGCTCCACTTTATATCCTTTGTACCTACTTTTTACTTAACTATCTTCCAAGATATATGAGAAGCAGAAAAAATAAACCTTAATTTAACATCAACACATACATATACAAATAAATAAAATACACTAATTTTTTTTGCTACTAAGTTAATATTTAATTCATTTATATTTATTATCCAAAAATATATAATGGAAATATTAATTTAATTTTAAATGCAAATTAATTATAGGTCAATAAAACAAATGCATAAAAAATCCATACCTCAATTAGGTAAATCAAAATTTTAACAAATCAAAATATGTGAAAATAATGTAAAATATATAATTTATCAATTAGAATTATAAACATTCAACAAAATAATAAGAAATAATCCAATAACAATGTTAAAAATGAAAACAAACTAAATGTAACATCAAAATGCACAAATATAGATATTCCCAAATACAATACATATGAGATAAAATGAAAACCATAATTTCATACCTCAATTAGGATAAATCATGCGTTGATTAATAATTGAAGGAAAGGAAATCTACAAACAATTTGGACAAACTTGGATTCAAAATAAAAAACTCCCAAGCCCTAAATTTGTTCAATGTTTCGAAGTATTCTTTGATAAAGTATTATAATAAATTAGCGATAGAATTTAGCAATGGACTATTATTCCATCGCTAATTTTTTTTTAAAATGATATATAGATAGATGGTTATGTTGTTTCTCAATTAGTGACAATCAATAATTCCATCGCTAAATGTAGAAATGGAAAGGTATTCCATATTTAAAAATACATTGTTATATAAATGTTCATTGCTAAATGCTATACAAGTGTATCCTCACCCCACATTGTGTCACAATTAGTGAAGGAATAAAAAAACACAAAGAATTGACCGTTAATTAGCGATGGATTTTTTTCCATTTCTAATTTTTCCAAAATATATCTATTCTTTTTCTAATATATTATCAATTCCGTTCCTAATTTTAGAAATGAAATTGTGCATTTGTAATTTCTATTTCTAATTGCTTCTTTTCTTTTAGTGATCTACACACACACACTTATATTTATATATAATTATATATATGTATATATCTATGTGTGTGTGTCTGTATATATATGTATGTATGTATGTATATTTATAACCCATAAATATGCACGCACACACACACACACATATATATAGATAGATACATAAACATAGACAAACACACACACACACATAAATATAATTATATATAAATATAATTAGATATATAAATAGCTATATAAAAATCTATATAAATATATATTATTAGTGTATTAATTTATTCATGCTTATATGTGTGTGTGTGTGTGTGTGTTCATAGATGAATTATTGCTTGTGATCAGATAATTATGACAATTTTATCATGGTTTAGGTCTTGAGTTTGAATCTCACTCTCTCCATGGTCAGATAAATATTTGTTTTGAAAAAACAAAATTAGTTTCCAAATTTAAAATTGATTTCTAAAATCAAAAATTGAGAAATGAAGAAGCAAATAAACAAGGTGAACGAGGACTAAAATAAATAAATAAATAAATAATATTATTTCTTTCAATTAAAACTAAATAAGAGTGCTCATAACATTGAGTCCCTCATGGCACATACACAATCTTCATCTTCCCCATCCTCGGTCAACCATGCTGTCTTTGATGACATGCATTCTCCATGATGACCATGTGAGATTTTGAATCTCGAATCAGGGTTCTATTCTTGCTCTTTCAAAAATTACTTGTACTCCAACTTAAACTTATCTTCCTTGGCTGACATTTTTCTTCACATATCTTCTTCACGAGAACCACCATGTTGGAGGGTGCTCCAACATGGGAGTGCAAGTGTATTGAAGGTGATATTTCTTTGGAGTTCAGGCATGATGATCTTGTTAAGTTTGTGGAGCTTTATGCTAGTCTTGGACTTGACTATGAAAAAGGGTGTTGGCCTACCTTGTAAAAACTAGTCGAAAGTTAGAGTCACTCTTCTGATGAGCTTAATGTAGGGAGAAACTAATCAACATAGAGGCATGAAGTATAACATGATAAAATGAGTCTCATGAAAATGTTGATGTGATGCCATAAACATGAGCTATATTGTTGTGTGAATGAGTATGCCCATGATAAATAGTATCAAAGTGGGTAAAAAGATTCTCAATAAGAAGTGATGTTTTTTGTTGATCTTGGTGACTAAAAGTCTATCTCTCATGCCAATGCATAATACTTGATGAATTCATGCATGAAGTTACAACAAGAGGACTCATGTTTCATCAAAATGAAAAAAACTCCTAATTGTTGTCAATAGTACATAATGGATGCTTGCTTACTAGGGGTTGAAGTTTCACTATATGTGTTGCTTTCAAGGTGGAAGTGAGTGGGAACTCCTTTTATAGCGTTGGGAAGCTGTGTCCCTGATGAGAGACATCCACATTGGCCCATGCAATCAATGAGGACCTTAATGGAATAAAGTTCATGTGGAGCAGTAGTCTTCGAAGGTGGAGATCTGTGAAACATATAATGCATAAGGGTACGCAAAATTTTAGGTGGGAGAGAATATCATGGACTTATTAAGTGTGTCCATGATCATAGCTAAATATTTTATTGAATATCAGCCATGCTAATAGGTTTGCGTAGAAATATGTGAGAGTCCTCCAACATAGGAGTGCAAGTGTATTGAGCGTGATACTTTTTTGGAGTTCAAACATGTTAACCCTCTTGGTTCTTGGGAGCTTGTTGCTAATCTAGGACTTAACTATAAAGAAGTATCTTAGCTTACCTTGACCAACTAGTTGAGAGTTGAAGTCATTCTTCTTCATGAGTTCAAGGCAAGGAAAAACTAATCAGTATAGAGACATAAAGTGTAATATAGTAGGCTTGGCCTAATGAAAGTGATATTGTGAGAATGATGTATGGGCTGCTTCACTTCGTGAATGAGTAGGCCCATGATAACACACATCTTTTAGAGCACACTTTCAGCCCCCAATTATGTCCACGTTTGACACAACCAGTTTCAGGAACAAGATTTTGTATTCTACAAGCTACATGCTCGTGAGCATAGACACCAAACAAGATTTTCTATATTGACTAGCATTCAAGGAGTACTGCTTCAAGGTCTTAATATCAAGCAAATTGATGTTGGTTATGTTTCTGGTATGGTGATAAATTTTCCTATGTCAATCATTGTAAGAAGTAGTTGTATGTGATACAACAATAGGTGGAGGTCATACGTTTATAGGTGCTAATTGATTCTATAATAAACAACTTGCTCAATATTAATTTGGTCAAAAAAAAGTTAATTATTCATTGTTGGTATTAAAGGCCCACTATACCAACTCAGCAGGCTTGGATGGCAATGAAATATAGCTACGTGGTTTCGTACAAATAGGGAAAAGAAAATATTACAATAGATGCTCTATCAATTGCATTCAAGCGAAGTTATGGCTATAACATAAATCATGGACAATCTGAACTTAATTTTTTTTTTTAATCATGATTTACATTTAAGTGTGTATTTTAAAGTCTAAGTCGATATTCCAAGATTTGCTTGATTAGTCTTTTGGAAGGTAATGAGAAGTGGTTAGATAGTATGTCTAGACATTTTGAGTTTATCAAGAATAATATCTTGAAAATATTGCTTCCTAGACTTTTGCAACCATTGCTTGAGTGCATTTACAAATCTCACCATAGATTTTTTTTTAAAAGATTGCACAAATGCAATGACACAACTATTTTTGTGGTGGTTAGCCACCTTGCCAAGCGGTATTAGTTCTAAAACTTTGTTGCATGGTGCTCAACCCCTAGATTTTTTTTTTCAAAAGGATTTCTTCTACTATTCTACTAAAATAGTTGTATTGTTATTCATGGCTGATATCAAAAAAATTCCACGAGCTCTCAAACTTCTTTGTATGTGATAAGGACACACCTTTATTAGTTGCATTTGGAAAAAGTTCTTTAAATCCTAGGGCATAGTTATTCACTACTCAATAGTATATCTCCAAACCAACAACTAGACAAAGGTCATTAATCAAAGCACTAAAAATTATGAGATGTATGATAGACAATAATCCACATCAGTTGGTTGCTTTACTATCTTTTGTCTGGCCGTGAATAGCTAAAATTCTCGTACTTCACACTGGTAAAATTCAGATTGATGATGTAGTCTTCTTAAAATTGTCTAAAGACATGCAAATCCAATCATTCCAGCAAACAAACAATTTTATGACATCACACCATTATAGATCATCACTTAATTAAGAAACATGATGCACTTTCTGTTGAGCTCTTAGTCCATCGGTGAATTGTATTACCAAAATAGATTATCACATAATGTAACCTGTAGATTTATTATCAATTGTATAAACATAGAATAGAAGATTCTTATAAACATTAGCAAGGGGCATAGAATTGTTCCCAAGTTGCCAAGTGAAAATTTTAGGGGATTTACCTAACTTTTGTACTAGGATATGCTAATCAAAAAATATAATTGTTTGTCATGGATAAGTTGCAAACTGTATAGGGAAGAAAGTTGACAATTAATAAATACAATAACACAAAAAGAGCGAAAGGTGACATTTGTGATAACTAGTGTATACACAGCTAGGAAATCATTTACGTAGACATTATTTACAAAAAAATTAACTTATTCGTAGCAAATGATGAGATAATCACAAATAGAGGTGTCAAGTAGGACGGGAAGCCTAGGCAATGATAGAAGGCTTGACCCAATTGAGTTGTATCTAGCCTGACATGACACGGTCTAAAATTATGCCTGGACCTAGGTTGTGTGACTTGTTTTGGCCTGAGGCATAGCTCGTGCCATGCTAGGACAGAGGGTTTCGTGCCTCATATTGTGCCAGGCATGACCCATATGCTTAGTCCATTGGCATGGTCCACCAGTATAGTAACTGTGATTCGAGATAGTGGATCGGGAAGCAAGCATAGTCCACTTGGCCCGCACCCATCTATCTCGATCCCTTTTTTTAAAAAAAAATTGATAATGATTTTTTTAATATGCCATGTATATGTGGTAGATTTTTTAATGAAATCCTCCACGTGTACGTGGTGAATCATTCAGGTTTCCATGTTTACGTAGTAGATCATTCGGGGTGCCACGTGTACATGGCAACATGCACCACAGACCTAGCCTAATAGGCACCAGTCGCCAGGCGTGTGGTGATGGAACACCTCCCCCCCCTTGTCGGACAACCTTTTTGGCTATCGGGTGCAACCCAACACAATGGTTATTTAGTCGAAAAAAAATATAAATATTCAAATTTCTTCTAATCCAGGCAGTTGGATATTTTTTTCCAATTTAAATTTCAAAAAATAAAATAAAAATTTTTAAATATATATTTTTTAATTATAAAAATCTATAAATATAGATTATGAGTTTTACGTTTTCAATATCATTTATTTTCTCATTCTTAATACTCTTTTAGTTGTCCTCTCTACTCACTGCTTTCATGCTCCTCTATTTTGCCTCTATTCTTTATTTCTCTCTCTTTAAAGTTTAAACTCTAAAGCATTAAGTTTTACAATTTAAATATTAGAATTTTTTATAAAGCTTAAATAAAGTAAGAGTTGCTCTTGGTGTTTCATTACACGTTGTTGTGGGGTGTGCGGTACGTATTTATCTCTCTTCTCTCCAAAATCTAGTTTATTATTATTTTTTTTAATATAAATAAATTATTCAAAATATAAACAAAAAAATGCTAATAGTGAGTATAATGATAATGACATTAATATAAATTTAGAGAGAGAGAGATATATATATATATATATATATATATTATTTTTTGATAACCATACAAAATGGTTCGAGGCTAAAACTATATTTTTTCTCAATGCCTCGACTCAAACTCAAATGCTTAAAAAATAAAAAACAAGGAGAGCATAAATAATTTGGAATCACTTTAATATATTACAAAAATAAAAATGCCACGAGTGATGATGAAGAATCGTCACAATGTATATATTATAAAAAATATATATACATGTAAAAGTGCATGTGGGACTAGGCACCTAAAGAGACATGTCGATTAATACACCTAAAGTGACATGTCGATTAATACACCTAAAGAGACATGTCGATTAATACACCAAAAAATATGGTGCATTATATCCTAAACAAACCCAACTGAGCATGAGTGATGGGGTCATTGAAGCTAGATCTAGTTCAACTTCTTTGACCCCCTTAATGTACCATAATGATTTAGGAAGGGAAGACATGACCAAACTGATTACCATCATGGATTTTCTAATTAGATTTTCGGAGGATCATTTGATTGTTAGTATCATATTGACCTACTGCTAGCCTACTTATCATAGGATTCATAGGTCAACATGTGGGAACGATATAATTAAATATTATAAGTTAGAAAAATAATTAATAAATTTTGGAAATATACTGGATTGGTGTCCCTAATATCTAATATCTGGACTAATCATAACAATGCAATATTTTCATGGCTCACTGTCCACTATGTAGATTATACATGAACACTTAATAAAAAAAATTTATGATTTTCTGAGATTATATATCCTCATGATGGTCATGTCATATATGAGTGCAATAAAGAGAATCTTTAAGGATTATAATATTCAAAATAAAATATTTAGTACTACTTTTGATAATGCATCTAATAGTAGAGTATTTATTAATATGTTTGTTAGGATCATTAGAGATGACCATTAGGTGAGATTTTTCACAATAAATATGTGTTATTTTATTAACCTGATAATATAAGTGGTGATGAAGGATATTTCCACCACATTCGAAAAATAAAAAACTCATTAAAATATATTAGGACTCTTAGGAGACAATAGAAGTTGATAGTCTCTATTTGTTTGCATGTCTAAAAAAGAAATTCCAAATGGATATGAGAGACCATTGGAATGATATTTACCTGATGTTAGAGTCAAATATTGGATATGAATGTGTGATATTTGACTACGTCAATAATAAGAGTGATGAACTTATTATTGATAATACTTATTGAGATATAAGAATTTCTTTTATGAAATTCCTAATAATTTTTTATTACACAACAAACATGTGTTCATCTGTGTACACTCACTATTTGTATTGCACTCAAGTGAATATACAATATTAATAGCATGTTTAGCAAGTTTAGAGATGACTATATATTTAATATCATATCTATTGAGATAGAAACTAAGTACTTAAAGTACTGATCTACCACTATATCTTTTTATTGCCTAGTTGCTTATATGGATCCTAATGTTAAGGTGGAATGGATAAAAAATATTTTTACATGCATATTCATGTTTATGAACCAGGAACACTAACCTAAAGTATGTATTCATTAAAAATTGATTGAGTTATTTACATACTATAATACCAGGTATGGTAATAGTTGTAGCCATACTCTAAATATGGACACGAATACCATATTTTGAGATGATGACTTCTCCATTTAGTTAGTGAGAGAGAAATAATAGTGTAATCTATCAAATAAGAGTGAGCAGCTACCAATTACTTCTTAATCCTATCTCATATGATAACAATAACTTTGATATTTTACTATGATGAAAAACATATGAGTCAGCCTATCTCATGCTATTTAAGATGTCAGATATTTATTGACTTCTTTAGTGTTGAGTATAACATCAGAGTCTTCTTTTTCTATTACAATCAATGTCATTTTAGGTAGGAGATCGAGACAATGACTAGATATCATTGAGACACTTGCATGCATGAAGGATTTGAAAGATTCGAGATTAGACATCTAAGATAGAGCTATATCCAATAGAACAAGAGTTACTAACATATGTTGACTCATTGGACTTGGAGGATATTGTGGCCACTGCTTGTGATACTTTCAGATTCTTACATGATGATCATAATGATTTTCATATAGACACCAATTAACATTGGATTGATGGTTATATTTTTTGATTTTGTACTTATTTACAATTATATGTTAAAATTTATTTTTATTTAATATGATACAATTGCATTGCATTGTGATTTATGAATGTTTTTTTATATTATTATTATTTTGCATTTTTTTTTAATTTGGATGATGAATTTTTTTTTGAACATTGAAATAAAGTATTTGTTTTATTGTTTAATTTCCTTGGATGGCATGACTTACAAGTGTAAATTAATATATTTATTTAATTTATTATTGTTGTGTCTATTGTGGTGGCTGGTGGTGGTGGATGGTGCCTATGGTATAGTGTCACCACCCAAAAAACTAGCAGCACTTGACACAACCCAAAATGACCTAGCACAAAAGACATGATTCTGTGATTGACTTGTGTTGATTGTGTCGTGCTAGGCCAGGCATAATACAAGGTGTGCCACGCCGGGCATGACGTGACTACCTTACAAGTTGTGCCTGGCACGACATGATGGCACAACTAGGCCACCCAAAAATGAGCTGTGCTGGCATGCCATAGACTATTTGACATTTCTAATCACCAAGTAGGGGGGTAAAAATAAAATTTATAACATGGACATGAGCGATGCTAGGTAACTACTTACAAAAGCTAAATATAGGTAATTTAATATGTTCATAAGAGAACATGTGTTGGATGCCTTATTTCATTCAAGCAATTTCGAAGATTTTTATAATAAATGAAGTTATAAAAGCACATAATTATTAGTGAGAGCACATTGAATTGCCTTAATGTTATACCAACTCTTATTGAGGGACCATCTCTCCATCAAATAGAGGCAAATAACTCTCAAGTGATTTCTATAGGGAGTAAAAAGCCTTTAGAAACATGGATAGACCTCTCTTTTCAAGTAAGATATAAAAGGTTCTAGAGAATTAATGTATCTAGAACCTTCTAATGCTCTAGAGTATTGTAAAGTATCTAGTCCAAAGGTCTAGAGACTTCCTTTGATATCTATAAAAGAGGAGGTTACCTCATTTGCAAATCACCAAGTTATAAACTTTTTTCCTGAATACAAAGTCTTTTTATTTCTAGTATTATTTAGGGTTCTCCTTGCTTCTAACCTATTGGTAGAAGTTGAGTATCAGTTACTTCTAACCTATTGGTAGAAGTTGAGTATCACTTTCTTCTAACTTAGTAATTTCTAAGTGATGAGTTGCCTAAGTGCCACATGGAAGCTTAGTAGAAATACTAAGTCCATGATAGTTAGTATTAGAGCCAGGTTGTAAGTGTAGAGTAACTCAAAAGAAGCAATGACAAGCTTTCATGTCCAGGAAGTCTTCAATAAAGTTTGAGGAATAAATATTGACCCTCTTACCAAGGGCAAGAAAAAGAAGGATAAGTTGTGTGATCCTTTTAGGAGCTTAGATGACCAGGTGACTAGGATTAAAGATTACCATGGCATACACCAAAGAGGGAACGAATCTCATTAAAAAAGCATAGAGAAGGCTATTGAGCATCTCAAAGTAAAAATTTGAGACTTTCAAGAGAGAATACAAAGCACAATAGTCCTGATGGTGTCATATGAGGAGTTCACGAGGATTATGGATATGCTAACTAGTTGTAGTTAGGGGTAGATTTCCAGACTAAGCATGAAGAGGAACTAAGATAAGATATGATAATTTATAAGGTCACATTATCAGCTCGGGTGATGACCACCCATGAGGCACCAAGGATGAAGGTGCCAAAGCCACACACATTTAGGGGTCAACATGATGCTAAGAAGTTAGACAACTACTTATAACACATAAAAAAGATACTTTGAGACAATTGTACTAACTAATAAGACAACAAAGGTATGCACAAGCACCCTTTATCTCACCAATAATGCAATGCTATGGTGATGTAAAAGATTTAAAAAATTAGAGAGGGAGATGTGCACAAAAAATACTCGGGTTGATTTCAAGAAAAAGATCAAGAATCAGTTGTATCTAGAAAATATGGCATTTGTCGTATATTGCACATAAAAAGATGAAGTATCTCAAACACACGAGATCAATTCATGAATATGTCAAGGAATTCTCTTCCCTAATGCTTGAGGCTCATAATATGAGGGAGGAATAATTACTCTTCAATTTTATGGACAACTTGCAGGATTGGGTTGAGTAAGAGTTGAGGATATGATGTGTCAAAGACTTAGCCATGGCCATTAGAGTAACAGAATCATTCATAGATTTCTAAAAGGGTGACTCATCTAATGTCAAGCCACCATCCAAAGGTAGTTATGAAAAATCTGGGTGAGAGAATGAGCCTAAGAATTATAATATTTGTAAAGGATCAAGTATGGCATCTATTAGCAAAGGGGTAAGGGGTCAAGACAAGCATATAGATTTCATGCCAAAAATAAATTATTTCTTATATGATGAACTATACTAAGCTAGTGAATTTTTCAAAAGAAGGGCTCTTAATGCTATGATCAAGAGGAAGACCAAGTAAGAGGGTAATGATGTGCACATGGGATCAAAGTAACTTGTTGAATGCCATCAAAGTCAAGCCAACCAAAGAGATACCTTTAAGTAGGTGACTTATGTATGTGGATGCCAATATATATGGGTTATTCACCAAAGTCATGATAGACACTAGTGCCACACATAATTTTGTTTTAGAGGATGAGACAAAGTGACTCAAGCTTTAGACATCCAAGAGGGGTAGGTTGGCTAAAGGTAGTCAACTCCACTACCAAGGCATCACAAGGAGTAGCTTATGAAATAATGTTGAAAATTGAGTTGTGAGAAGGTAATGTTGATTTTATGGTGCCCTTGCCTTTTCCATGTTCAATGGCTATTTTAGAAAAGGAAATACCATGTGTGATTCTCACAATCATCAAAGGCATAACTAATAATGAGATGACTTACTTGGTAGTTCTCAAGTAAGATATGATTAATCCTATAGAAAATTTTATGCTCATGGAAGTTAAGAAGGTGCGGGTAAGTTTAAAAATGTGATACTATTGAAGCTCCCTTAAAAGCTCCCACAAAGAAGGGAATAAGATCACATGATCAAATTGGAGGCGGGAACCAAACCCTCGGCTATTGTACCCTATAGGATGGTACCCCCATTATTGGAGGAGTTAAGAAGGTAACTAAAAGAGTTGTTAGATGATAGTTGTATCCAACCTTCCAAGACACCATATAGTACACTAGTCTTATTCCAAAAGAAGCATGATGGGTTGTTGTGAATGCACATTGATTATTGGGTGCTCAACAAAGTTATGATACAGAATCAATATCTCATTCGTTTATTCTTGTTCTATTTGACAAACTTAGTAGAGTAAAATATTTTACTAAGTTGAATTTGCTATCAAAGTACTAACAAGTAAGGATATATGAAGGGGATGAATCGAGAATAATGTGCATGATAAAGTATGACTCCTATGAATTCTTAGTGATGTCCTTTGGTTTTACTAATATACCTGCCACATTATACACTTTGATAAAAAAGATAATCTGCCCTTTCCTAAATAAGTTTATGATGATATATCTAGATGATATTTTATTTATTGTAATACCTTAGAAAAACATATTGATTATCTAAGGAAGATATTTTGGCTATTAAGGAATAATAAACTATATGTGAATAGTGAAAATATTTTTTTTTCTAGAAAAAGTGGGCTTCGTAGGGCATCATATTAAAGATGAAAAACTCAAAATGGATGAGAACAAGACCAATGCTTTTTTAGAATGGAATCTCCCAACTAAGATGTCACGATTAAAATCCTTCATATGTCTAATTAACTACTACCATTAATTCATCAAAGGGTATTTAGCAAAAGTAGCTCCATTGATGGATCTTCTTATAAATATTAATTCATGGACATGAGATGAAAAGTACCAACAAGTCTTTGAAGTCAAGAAGAAGGCTATAATGGAGAAGTTGATGTTGATACTACATGATCACACCAAGGTATTCGAGGTACACAATGATGTTCTTGAATTTGCTATTAGAGGGGTTCTTATGCAAGAAAGATACCCCATAGATTTTGAAAGCTATAAGCTCAATGACATGGAGAAGTGATACATGATCCAAGAGAAAAAGATGACAATGATTATCCATTACTTGCGGACAAGAAGATACTATCAATATGAATCATTTTTTATAGTAAAGATGGACAAAATTATTACAAGCTACTTTCATACCCAAAATAAATTAAGTCCCAAGAAAGCCACGTGGCAAGACTTTTTATCTAAGGTTGATAACATATTGGAGTACAAGTCATACATCACTAATCAGGCTGATGCATTAATTCACAAAGCATAGTTAGCATCCATGACTAGCTTTCCATAGGAAGAGATAATGAATATCATAAAGAAGGGGTTTCAACAAGATATAGTAACAAAGGGTCTCATTTTACAAGCTCATGAGGGAAAGATGTGACAATTTTAGATATATGATGGCCTATTTTATACAAAGAAAAATGTCTTTATATACCTAAGTAGAGAAGTATCAAAAAAACTCTTATCAAGGAGTGTCCTGACTCCAAATGGGCTGGTCACCTAGTACAACGATGCACAAGTATCTTACTAGAGTTCATCTACTATTGGCCATAAATATAAAATTATGTGGCAAGATGACTTTTCTTGTGTGCTAATAGGACAAAGTGGAATAATTCCATCCAAGGGAATTATTGGAGCCAATATTAATAATAGATATGCCTTGGAAAAACATCATCATTAACATTATAATTGGCTTACCCAAGTTTGAAAGACATGGATTGAACATATTAGTGGTTGATCATTTCTCAAAATATACTATTTTTATAAGAGATAAAGCTATTTCTTAAAAATATAGTGAAATATTAAGGGATACCAAATTTTATTATAAGTAGAGGTGACAAGTGGGTGAGATAACCCAAACACAACACTGGGCACATCCTGATTGAGTCGTGCCTGACCCAAAATAACACGGCCCAGAACCTTGCCTGGACTTTGGTTAGGCTAGCCCAAGACATAGCTCGTGCCATGTTGGGCTAGAAGCTACCATGTCTCATGTCGGGCCATATATGACTTTTGTGCGTGACCTATTGGCATGGTCCATTGGCATAGTAAACCTAACCCAAGATTGGGAATCGAAAAGCATGTGTGTCCACTTGGCCCATGACTAACCCAGCCCATCCTATTTTTTTAAAAAATCATAATTAATTTTTTTTAAAAAGCTACCACATACACGTGCTAGGTTTTTTTTAATGAAACGTGCCACATGTATGTAATGGATCATTCGAGCTTCATGTGTACGTGGCGACAGGCACCATGTGGTTAGCCATGCAAGTGCCAGCTGCCTGGCATGGCCCATGCCCCCCATCCAAGCCTTTTTGGCTATCAGACTCGGGCATAAAGCCCTTTTGGCTAACATGCTAAGTAACCCCAATAAAAACTTAGTAGACAAAAAAAATTTAGAAATGAAAATGTATTTAATCATGGTTGTTGGAATTTATCTTAATGGCTAAGGTAGAAAGTTGATGGATGTCAGGTGTCTACCCTATTTTATATTCAAAAAAATAATAAAATACAAAAAGTGAAAACCTAGCACAACTCGGCATGATCAAAAACGACCTGACATGATTATGCATGGACTCATGCTGGTCATGTCGTGCCAAGCCATGCAGAATACATGTCGTGCCATGTCAGGCATGGTGTGACCTCCTTTCTAGGTCATGCCTGGCACAGGATGGTGGCATGATTCGACCACCTAAAAATTTGTCGTGTTGGCATGGCATGACCCGTTGACACCTTTAATGATAAGTGATTGTCATCCATGCTTCACCAGAAAATTTTGGATGGAGCTCTTCAAGCTCATTGGTACAGTGCTCTATTTCTCTAATAGTTTTCACCCTTAGACTTATGGGCATATAGAATGAGTAAATGCATTACTAGAGCTATATTGAGATATTTTGTGAGTTCTAATCAGTTTGACTAGGCAAAACAACTAGATGAGGCAACATCCTAGCTAGAGGGTATATAAGATAAAAGTCAAGCTTCCTAAAAACTTGCCAAGGGTGGGTATGAGCAGGCCAACATAGCATGATCATAATTGGAGAAAGTTGCTAGAATGATAAAAGAGTGGGCAGACAAAAAAGAGGAGGCATGTTGAATTCATCTTCTTTTCATTAAGGGTTCTTATCAAGCTCATACTACAATAATTCAAGTTCTTTTAAAAGGTTCATAAAGGGCTTATAAGAAAGTATGAAGTCACATTTCTCATATTGTAATGGGTTGATAAGGTGTCATACAAGGTTAAGCTACAATCAAGGCTAAAGATATATTCTTTTTTTTTCTATTAATAATATCAAACCCTATCATGAAGATATGGAGGATCCAGGCCAAGAAATTTCTAAAAGGGCACTAATAGTAATAGTGACACCTTATGATAAGGAGGTAGATTATATCATGATAGATTGGAATATGAGAGAGACTAATTTTCAATCCTACAAGGAATACTTAGTGAAATGGAAGAGACTATAAGAAAACAAAGCCATTTAAGAGCCAATAATGACAATGTGCCAGTTCCAAGAACAAATTGAGTAGTTTTAGGCAAAAGTATCAATGAGGATGTTTGCATCATTGGAGAGGGTGAATATCACACAAGCTCTTTTGGAGGGACCCTTTCTAATGAAATGGAGGAAAATAACTTTAGGACACTTTTATAGGAAGGTAAGAAGCTTTTAGAAACATGAAGAAATTTTCCTTTCTAAACAAAGTATCAAAGGCTCTAGAGGATTAATTTATCTAGAACCTTAGGCTCTATAATTTTTTAAAGTGTCTAGAACCTTCCAAGGTTTTAGATACTTCCTTTAATTAGTATAAAAGAGGAGGTGGTCTTATTTGTAAACTACGAAGTTGCAAACTTTTTCTTGAATACTAAATATTTTTTTTTCTAGTATTATTTTGGTTTCCTCTTGCTTTTAACATGCTAGTAGAAGTTGAGTATCGCTTGCAAGGTAAGTAAGAGGTTGATTTAGTAATATCTAAAGGGTAAGTTGTCTAAGTGCCGCATGGAAGCTTAGCATAAAGACTAAGTCCATGATATTAAGCTATCGAGCATCACAATTTTCAAAACAAATTTTAAAAAATGAGTCACAAAATTTTGGTATTTGAAAAAAAAGCATAATGGTATGAGAGTAGGTGTAAGAGTCCCCAAATTTTAATATTAAATAAAAATATTTAATAAAAATTTGGAAATTTTATTTTTTCTTTAGGCTCCAAAAAAAGTATTTACATCTTGGTACATTTCTCAAATAATTAAAAAAAATATACTAATATATAAATATTTACATTTTGAAATATCTAAAATCAGAAACTCAATTTTGACCCCCGCTTATACGTCATCTTTCAATTAAAAAAATTTGATGATTTTCAAAATCAAAAATTATCCAAAAAAACACAAAATTACTTTTCAAGTTCAAAAAATATTTTGTTTTTTTAATTTAAACCTATAAGCATGTGTTTGTATATGTGTATATATAAATGAGTAAATATAAATATGTATATAACTATATTTATATGGTTTATATATGCATGTAAATATTTATTGATATATATATGTATATATATATATATATTCTCTATAATTTTAATAAAAAGTAACTCAAAAGCAAATATTATTAATTTTTTGATCCCTTAAATAATTAAAACTTAAAAATAAAATCGTGCTTCAGACCACATTAAATAAAAAAAAACATTTTTCAAAAACTATATATATTTTCAAAATATATACTGATATTGATATAGGTATAACCACACACACACACACACACACACAGACACACGGACACTCACACACACACTTATTTATAAGTATGCACATACATGTATATATGTTAAGCATTTGCATGTTTATGAATAAACATAAAAACGTATACATTTATATGTTTTGAAAATTTACACTATAAAATTTTTGTTTAAACATATTTATTGTATAAATGCATACATGTACTATATATGTACAATATACATGTTATTATGCATCTATGGTACACATGTATATAGCATTTGTGTTTTAAGAAAAGATGTAAAACCTTATATGTTTATATGTTTATCAATACCTATTCCTTTATTGTTTACAAATATATTTATATAAACATATAAATATTTTCATTTATATATTTATAAAATGTATATAAGTGTATACATACACTTATAAATACAAATATTTATAGGGTTATATATATAACTAAATACATACATATTTCAAAATAATAGTTTTTAAAAATTATTAATTTTTTAATTTTTTTAATGATTGTGTGAGTGTGATGTAGTAAGTGTATTTACCAATTTTAATTTTTAGGAGACAAAAAAATAAATAATTTTTGTTTTGAGAAACTTTTTGTCAGGTCCTTCAGAGGTCAGGCCGGTCCAATTTATTGTTTTTTTTTTTTTTGAAGAAATCTTACGTCATGTTTCAAAAAACAAAAATAAAAAATTGCAATAAGGGACCATTATTTTGTTTTTCACATGAGAGCACTTGGATGGGGTAGGGTCCCCATCCAAACTCATTAAAAAAAATGATTGAAAAAAAACATGAGGGCTATGCGTGTCTTTTCTGTGGCATGCATTCCTTAGGAGGGAAACATATTTTGGGGTACTCCTAGAGGTGTCAACCGGGCCGGGCATGGCCCGGCACGGTTCGACCCACAGCACGGCAAACCGGCACGGGTTTATCCCGTGCCGGGTGTCCCGTGAGCCCGACCCCATGATGCCCCTCCCGCATAAAAAGACAGCGGGTCGGGTCTGATTCGACCCGACCCGCGGTCCCTCGTATCCCGAACCGCTCGGACAGGAATGCCCGAGCGTGCCAGGCGATGTACGACACGGCCCGCCGTGCATGCGGGCCGTGCCGGGCCCAATTTTTTTAAATCGTGCCGGGCCGGGCACGGAAGCACGAACGTGCCTTAAAATAACGTGTCGGGCCGGCCCGTTTGACACCTCTAGGTACTCCCCTATAAATTTTTAAAAATTGAAAACTAGACTTTTAATAATTGATAAAAAGTCTCAAAATTATAAAAAATTAAAATTAAGGGTACTTGAATTACATAAATATATATATTTTAAACTATCACACACACACACACACACATGATTCTACCCTATTTATATGAGTATAAATATTATCCAAAACATTTATAAATATATATTAAAATAATGTATTATCACAATCACAAAGTCAACAAATATTCTATCCTCGCAATTGGCAGAATATTCACATAATTAAAAACACCATTAACCAATAATTTAAATTTTGGATTTAGAGTTCTTGAAGACCTTTGAGTACCATGAGCCAAGCATGAATATAGCACAACTAGAACTAGGTAATCACACAAATAATCTTTTTTCTCAAACACTGCACAAACTTTGTATGAACACACAAATTCCGAAGAGCACCACATGAACTCCAGCAAATAATCTTCTTCCAAATGCCTCATGCATATACACAACAAGATAGACAAAATTGCTCCACATTAATTGTTATAGAAAATCACAAAATAAAAAGTCAAAAATAATGCGGAAGCTTATTATTTTGAATTTCAGAGTTCTATAAGAGAGAATCACACAAAGGATTTCCAAAAAACAAGCACCACCTTTCACGCAAAAACAAAATGAGTTCTCCCATTTTTGAGATTTCACAAAAGTCATAATGTGTCACCTTGCATGTGTGATTTTTCCATCACCCCAACATGTGTCATTCGTGTTGTGTGATTAAAACAAACTTTTTATAATAAAAATTTTATTGGTTTGTTTTAATTGTTAACTCTACACACACTTAAATGAGAGCACTCATTCTCATTAATTTATTACCCAAACCAAACCAAATAACTTTACCATTATAATTTTTTTGTTTAGTACACCCATAATGAATGTACCCTACCCTCATTAAAAGTATCATAAAATCAAAATCAAACTAAGATCAAAAGCTTAATCAAAATAAAATATTTTTGTTTACCCAAACCTAGGTAGATTAAATATCCAGTATCAAACTACCAAATATTCATATATATATTGATGATTTATAATTATGAGTAGGTATTAAAAGAGAGAAATTATGGATTAATTTCATGATTTTAGACTTTTAGTAAATTTTAATAAATAGTCATAAAATTAATAGGATTTTGGAGGTGTTTAGCTGAGCAGGTTGAATATGAAGTCTTGTATAGTTTTGATATTAATTCTTATCTGAAATATTACCTAATTTGTTGTGCTAATCTTTGTATGCCAAAACCCTTCAAACTTGTTAGCACAATCATTCCACTATGTGATATATTCTTCTTGGTTGTGATATTATCATGAATTGCAACTATACTTATCTCTTATATTTTTAAATAGCTATGACATTAATTCTATGTTACAACAACTAAGTACCACACTAGTTCTAAAGGTCACAACTAAGTCAAAGCATCATGATTTTATATTTAATATAGCTCAATAGTCTCAAGTTATAGCCATGACATTTTTACAAAGTTATGACTTTTGAGCTAATAAAATTTATAGAGGTAAAATTACTTAGATG
This sequence comes from Sapria himalayana, assembly GCA_029783825.1. NCBI lineage: Eukaryota > Viridiplantae > Streptophyta > Magnoliopsida > Malpighiales > Rafflesiaceae > Sapria > Sapria himalayana. The sequence goes on from JAREIK010003706.1 coordinate 143,288, forward strand.
AAAACTACAAAAATTATTTTGGTTTAGTGCCATGAATTTGGTATACTAAATATTACAGATGACATTATTAGAGTGTGATGATTCTCCAAGGTCATGACTTTTGTCTTTAGAGGAAGACAAAAATGTGACTTTTACATATGAGCTAAATATCAATATCATGACATCTTTTCAACACTATAGTGACATGATATATGAGAGAAGTGAAAGCCAATGCCATAACCACTCATAGCACCATTGGACACTTGAGACATATGAAAAGAATATTTTTTTGTTGTAAAAATTTTCTAACATGTGGCCATAAGATACACAAGAGAGTCATTCTAAGTTCCATGACTATTTCTCAATTTCACGGTCATATAATAATCAAGAAAGACCAATATCAATGTCATGACTATCTCACAATGTCATGACCATATACCAATATGAGAGACTCTTCACCATGCTACTATCTTTCTTGACACTACAACCTTTTATGAAGAACAAAAAGATAAACAAACATATGGCATCATGACCACTTTATAGTGATGGACTTTTGTGTTATAGAAACATTAGGCCTAAGTTATAGGTGTCAACCAACACTCTGACTTTGTGTTATAGAAAGATTAGAATGTATTATAGAGTTGATATCATTTTGTAGAGTCATAATCTAAAGCTTAAGAAATGATGGCTAAAATTATAATTTTCATCTGAAAGATGTAAATTCCTACTTAGAGTAATACAAAATCACCTCAATATTAAGTGAAAGATAGAGAAATTTGTGAAAAAAAATCATATTTTCTTCCTCTTCCTTCATACAACAAACAAAAGCATAATACAACTATCAAAATTTAAGGGTAAATTTTGCACTCACTAGAAGTTCCCCAAGAAACCAAGCAAGGGACACTTTAGTATAATTCCTAGAGATGGGGGACACACCTTTTAAACCCTCTCTCTATAGGGTAGATTCAAAAATTTTTATCAAAAAAGCACGTGGTATAGAATTTATTTAAATTGATTTATGTGATGTGGTTATAATTTTTTTTATCATTAATGAATTTGTTTAGTTTATATGGTATTATTTGATGAATGAGTGATTAAATAGAACTTGAACTAGAGTTTTGACTATTAGTAGGTTTCTATGAGATTATTATGGTGAAAGGTGACACATAAACTATGAGGCTCACTCACATATATAGTAGGAAGGAAGTGATAGAATTTTTGACTATGATGCATGTGATAAACCAATACCTTAAAACCCAAAATTTTGATATGTTAATCATTGAGAGTATGATACTTATAAAGCCAAAAGCACAAACACTTTTACATGATAATTCATTATATATATCTTAAAATAATTAGTTCTAAAATAAGATAAACATTATATAAAATTTACTTTTAAGAGTTTCACATAGTGTAGGAGTTGTGTCGTTGCTGATGAGGATAGTGATTGACAATATACTCAGGGCATGCATGAGTATGTTATGATTTGCTAGGTGGTGACAACACTTGTGAGTTTCTTTCACTCATATGATTCTCACTAGTGAAACATGCGAAAAGCATATATTAATTATGAAAGTATTACACATATAGAGAAAAAAGTATAAATAATTATAAATCATATCAATCCTTGAACTAAATTACACCAAAGATTGAAAAATATGAGTGTACATATGAAATAATTATCAAGAATAGTTGATGAAATTTCCTAAAAGGTATTAGATTGTGAATGACTCTTATATAGGGATGATTCATTTTCTTGGTGGTAAAGTATTAAGGGAACAACTACGAGGAGACCACCATTGAGATAAGCTTAATTGTTACAACAACTATATATATACCATGAGAGTAATGAGTTATTAAATAATATCCTAACTATTGTTCTATGTCTAGACATAATATAAGTTAAGATAATTTAAATACACATCACATAGATTAAATGAAAAAACTCATAGATTTAATATTATTCACAATCAAAATACCAATTTGACTAGTTTTGAGTTATATTACTATTAAATTATAGAATTAGTGATATAATATAAATTGGATCGAAATTAAAATAAAAGTCATCTTTACTACGTGTATAACTTATGTATTTGTAAATATTTATTGATGATATATTCTCATCAATGAGTTTTTTGAGAAATCATTTAATTGATAAAATTAGATAGCATAAAAAGTTACAATAAGTTTTTGGTACTATTTCTATGAATTATTTAGTTTAGTTAGTAAATGTGAGCTGACATTATTTTCCATGTAAAAGTTTAATTATATTTTAATAATTTAGATAGAATTTAGTTTGATAATTATTTTTGAATATAAATACTAAGTATTGTTAACTTGTTTGGAAAGTGGATAGTTGTATCTTGGATTTTGCATGTATCACTTTTTAGCCACCAAACTATAAAATATAAATATTTGGCCAATCTTTCCATGAAGATCTCATTAAGGATTTACATGAGCGAAATAATGTAGGCAAAATTCATTTGGTAAACATGAGACAAAAGCGAGTGAGAATATCCCAAATTATCAATATAATGAGACTTATTATGCTCAAAGCAATAATTTTTATTATGAACCTTATGACAATCAATATCAACCACATTATTAATCAAAGAAGAGTTATAAAGATTGGAGGTATGAAAACCATAATGAGAGGACATATTATGATTCTAACCCATCTTTATAACTTTATCTATTAGTAGAACTTGAGACAATTGATAAGAGTTATGAAGAAATGCTGATTGAATCGATGAGATCTAAAACTATTGAGAAAGAGAAATTGAGACAATTGAAGGAGAAATATAAAATCATGGATTTAGTAATGCCCAAAGAATATGCTACATTAGAAATACCTACATCTAATAAGAAGATTATTATGGTCGAAAATTTAGAAGAGAAAATTGAGAAATTGATCTCAAGTATTCGAGAAGAAGATGTTGAAGTCAGTGATCAAATCTCCATGACTAATATGGTAATATTTATAATAAAGAATCTAGAAAAAGAAATTGAAAATATAACCTCAATTATTGAAAAAAATGAAGATGAAGTGAGTGATGAAATCGCTGTGACTAATATGGAGATGTTTGTGGTAGAGAATCTAGAAGAAGAAATTGAAGATATGACCTTGTACCTTAAGAAGAAGATGATGAAATGAACCATGAAACTTTGAAATCTGAAATAGATCAAGATGAAAAGGAGACATTTGCACAAAAAGATAAGAATGTCGAGACATTTTGCAACGTCTAGGCTAAGGAGAAAACAAAGAAGAGGAACTCCACTTGTTGTATATAATTTGTCCTAATTATCTATTTTATATAACTGAATATGTTTCTGTTTTAATATTTTCAAGTAAGTGCAAGAAATAAAATATTAAGAGACTAGGAATGCAGCAATAACATAATAATGGGGGTCCCACTACCTGATCAGCGGGCCAAAGAAAATTTTGGAGCAGAGCCTGGCCCACCCGAGTGATCCGACCTACTCCAGTTAATTAAACCAAGAAACTATTATATATAAATACATTTTTTGTTTACTATTTTTTTCTCTTTGTGAATTCTCTTCTATCAGACTATTTCTCTCTCTCTCTCTCTCTCTCTCTCTATCTATGATTTTCTTTCTGATTGATGCGCATACTATAAGAATATTCTGATTTTGGTTATAATCTATAAATGCATAAGTTTTTTTCTGGTGGATGTAGCTAGTCATGTTGAATGACTAGTGAACCACGTTATTTATATTTTCTGCTATGATTTGTGTTTGTGCTGTGGTTTTGTTTACTGTCATGGTTGTTGATATATATCACTTGATGTTTCTTCTTCTTCTGAATCTATAAATCACAAACCTTGCAAGTGAAATTTCCAACACCACTCAAACTATCTTGGTTGATGAGGATATCAATGTGATTATTCATCCAACATCAATTACTTATACCAAAAATATGAGAAATAAAGAGTTAAAATAGTATACTAAGAATCTAACATGGACATCAAAGATCTACAATAGAGAAAAAAATATGTTGATAATCTTCTTATGAATATTAGACATAGTGTTACTTGGGAAGCAAACCAAGAAATTTTTTATACTTGTTTGATAAAGTATGTTTGTCATGAGAATAAATATTACAAGTACATATTTACACTTAAACTCCCCACACAAAAGAATCACAAATTCAAATAAGTTGTTATTTTAATTTTTTTTTGCACATAATTATGATAGTTTTCAGAGCCATTACTTTGTTGATATAGAAAAAAAACTCCACCAGAAATTTAATGACAAAGCTATGGTAATTTTGTAGAGATACAACTTTGTCATTACAGAAGAAACACATCATATAAACTATATAACAAAGTCATGATAGTTTTGTAGAGCCATAACTTTGATATAACAGAAGGAAAAACATTATAAAATCTATGTGAAAAAATTAGAACTTTGATTAATGCAGTGACTTTGAAGAAACTGCTTGACATATTGATATGAATTTTCATTTATAGAAGAAAAACAAACTCATAAATTCATGACCATCATGTGCTAGTTCATGATTATAAACACCAAATCCTCAAATATTCTCCACAAAAAAATCTCTTATCTTCTTCTGACACCATGACAATCCACCCTAAATTCTAGTAGTTTGTTTATTCGACAATAGAAAGGAAAAGATAATCAAAGAAAAATATCATAAAAATGAGCTATGAGGAGAAATGAAAGAGATAGAAACCTATACCTAATATCATATAAATGTCACTTGAAGTCATGATACTCATGATGACATTTGTTTCAGAAATTGGGTAGAGATGGATGGAATTTATGCTATGAAAAAAGAGGTTTATTAGATAGATTAAATTCAATGAATTTATTCCTCCTTTTGAAGATATTATAAAAAGGTGAAATTAGATATAATTTTGTATGCATAGAGAATATCAGAATGCCTTTTTGTGTAGGAATTTTATGAGAAATTTTAAAGAAAGGTGAGGAAAGGCATGCTATGTGAAAGACACTTGGATTCATTTTCATAAAAGAATCATTATTGAGCTTCTTAGGTTCCCAGGAACTAATGATTGCATGAATTATAAATCTCTCCATAGGTAATTAGAATTTTTAGCTATCTTTAAATTGTTGACATATAGAAAGGGCACATGGAGGATAATGCTAAAGAGTGCATATATATATATATATATATGATGAGAAAACTATTGAAGGTGAGTAAAGTTTGGTTATATTTGATATGCTCATTTATATTACCAACTCTTTATATATATATATGTGTGTGTGTGTGTGTGATAATTCCGGAGAAAATAATTTTGCTATGCACCATCCTCACTACATTTTAATATAGAAAAATTTGGAGAAATTGATTCTTATGTTCCTTGATAGTAAAGTTTCTAGCCAACTAGTTCATCATTTTCTTATTACTTTTCTATGTCTAGCCAAGGGAGTCCCTCTCCTTATAGACGAACATGTTGATGAATTGTGTCCATTGGTATCCCCCCTAACATAGTTTACTATAAAAAGAGAAATAGAAGGAGACATAAAAGAAAAGAATTCGATACTTATAGGGAAATGACAAGTATTGGAAAGAATATTCATCCTTTATTATAACTGACATACAAGAGATGAAAGAATGAGAGAAATGTGATAAAATGAGGTAGTTTGCATTGAGCATTCATTAGCGGCATATGATGGTATGTTTGAGGATATTTTAAGTATTTGAAAAATCTGTAGAGGAATGCCAAAAGAAACAATGAAGAGCTAAAATGAGAGATCCATTCTGCACAATAGTAGTGGAATAAGTTGGAAAAATGATGTAATATGAGAAATCATTTCCATCAAAAAAATTGTCTTTTATCATAACTCAAGAAAATTTTGAAGATAAGATTTATAAATTCTTAGAAAAAGGAATGAGATGCATGGTATTAGATTGATAGAAAATATTGAATCATTTGGAATTCCATTTAAGGTCATCATGATAGATTAAAAAAGAGTAATGGAGAAAAGAGACAAAATGAATGTAGATGAAATAGCACATCAGAAGCACCAATGGATGGAGAAAACAGCAAAGAGCAAATGTAAACCACAATATTTGTATTTCACAAGGGATAATTTTAATGTGTACTAAATTTGATTGGAAAAAGACAAGGGAAACTTAATAATATTTTGGAAAAGTTATTGGATGTGTTAGCTATACAAAAGGAAGATTCAAAAAAGTCATCCACTTATATGCCACCATTTAATCACTTAGTATTGGGTTTCACATTTAAAGAGTATGATTTTAAAGAGAAATCAAACAGGCCACCTCCATAATTGCCTTGTTTTATATTTGTATTATTTATTTTCATATTGTAATGATGTACTCATTATGTAGAATTGATTTGAGATATTGGAATATTATTTTTTTTTGTTATGGAGAAAAAAGTTATTACTCAAGAACTAGCAATTATTTTAGTACTAGAGTTTATTCGATATTCAAACTTTCAAATAATCATATGAGTTTTAGTGGTTTATGATGATGTGCAAACATAGAATAGAAAAAATTGCAGATTGATTTCATTACATTTGAGTTTTAATGAGTTTTGATAAATAGTCTTGAAATTGATATAATTTTTGAGGTATTTAGTTAAAAGGGTAGAATATGGAGTCTTGCATAGTTTCGACATTATTTCTTGCCTGAAACTCTATCTTATTGATGAAAATAATCTTTGTATCCTATGACCCTACCAATTCATTAGCACAATAATTTTATTGTATGACACATTCTTTGTAGCTATGATATTATCATGGAATCACATCCATATTTATCTCATAAACTTTAAATAGGCACAACATTAATTCTATGCTGTAATACCCAAGTATTCCACTGGTACTAAAGATAATGACCAAGTCCAAGTATCATGATTTTATTTTTAAAATGGCTTAGTAGTCTTACATCAGAGCCATTGTCTTTTTACAAAGTCGTGACTTTTGAAATATTTAGGTCAATGGCATAATAATTATTTAGTGCCATTACTTTTGATACATGACTTATTACAAAGGACATGACTTAAGTATGATCATTCAAGGTCATGACTCTTGTCCTCAAAGTAAGGAAAACTATGACGTTTACATACAAGCTAATTATCAATATCATGATATCCTTATAGTATCATATTAACATAATATATGAGAGAAGTTAAGGATAGGGCCACAACCACTCATAATGTTACAAACACTTTAGACATGAAGATAAAATTTTGTGTTATGACCATTTTTCAGTGCTACATTCAGAAAAAAAGATAAGAGAGACATTCTAAATGTCAAAGTTATTTTCTAGCATCGTAGTCATATAATGATCAAGAAAGACTAATAACAACACTACAACTATTTCATAATATTGTGTCCATAAAATAATAATATGAGAGATCCTTCACCATACCATGATCTTTTCTAGTATTATGGCCATTTATGATGAACACTAAGTCATGGCTAGTTTAGATCACCATGATTTTATGTTTTAGAGAAATTAGGTCTAAGTCGTGATCATTGTCCAGTACTATGACCTTGTGTTACAAAAAATTAGGATGCATTCAAGAGTCATTACCATTTTTTAAAATCATGACCTCAAGTTCAAGAGATGAAGACTAAAGACATGATTTTTTTTAAAAAAAATTATGATTTCCTACTTATAGTGATATAGAATCACTCGTGTATAAAAATGAAAAATAGAGAAATTCATGAAAAAAATTTATATTTCTTTTTCTTCTCCTTCCATGCAACAAGTAAAGCATGACACAACTACAAAATACTAGGGGTGAATTTCACACTCATTGAGAGTTTCAAAAAATGCAAATGATGCAAGATTTATTGCAATCCCTATAGTTAGGAGGCATGACTCTCAAATCCCCACTCTATGGTATATTTGAGAATTTTTAACAAATAGCACATAGTCTAGGATTTGTGTAAATTAATTTATATGATATAATAATGATTTTTTTATTAATGAATGTATTTAGTTTATGTTGACTGATGAGTGATTAAATTGAACTTATATTTGGGGTTTGACTATTGGTGGGTTTGTGCGAGATTATTGTGGTGGATGGTGATTTAAACTATAGACTCACTCATAAATATGGTAGAAAAGAAGTGACATTCATTCCAATTATGATGTATGAGATAAACTTATATATATATAACCAAAAGTATAAATACTTTTATATGCCAATCAATTATATACATCTAAAAAGAACTAGGTCTCAATTGGGATGGATATTATATATAATGTTTTCTTAAGAGTTTAATCTTTAGTGTGAGAGTTACATCATCATCGAGGAGGATGGTGATAGGTAATTCTTAGGACATGCACAAGTATGTTAGGACTCACTAGGTGGTGATAGCTCTAATGAATTTATTTTACTCATATGGTTTCCACTAAAGAAACTTGAGAAAAACATATATTAATTATGTGAGTATGATGCTTACAAAGCTGAAAGTATAAATACTAAGACCAGAAAATAAGAGTGTACATATAAAATAACTATCAAGAATAATTGATGACATTACTTAAAAGGATATAAAATTGTGAATAACTCTCGTGCAAATATAATTTCTTGTTTTAGTGGTGACTTACTGATGGGATAACTACAAAGGGAGAACTATTGGGATGGGTTCAATGATGGTAATCACCTTCAATTCCATTAGAGAAATGTTTCATTTCACAATACCCAAACCTTTATTCTGTTTCCATACATAATATAGTAAAGCTAATTTAAACAAACATTATATATATTAAATTAATAAACTCATGAATCTAAGATAGTTCATAATTGAATACTAATTTTACTAGAAATGAGTTAGGTCACTATTGAATAATAAAACTTCTGATACAATCACTATGATATCAATATATAGGTGATAGTCTTCTTTACTACTTATATAACCTATGTACTTGTGAATATATATTGATAAGATATTCTCATTAATGAGCTTTTAAGATACTGTATAACTGATAAAATTAAGTAGCATAAAAAAATCATAATAAATTTTTGGCATTGTTACTATGAATTATTTAGTTTAGTTAATCAATATTAGTTGATATAATTATCATTGCAAAAAAATAATTCTTTTTAGTAATTTAGATTTAATTGAGTTTGATAAATTTTTACTAAGTCTAAATTCTATGTCTTGTTAACTTATTTGGAGATTAGGGATATGGAAGCCATGAGGAGAAGACATATTGTGATTCCTACTCATATGTTTATCATCCAGTTGAGCTTGAAGAAATGTTGATTAAATTGAGAAGAGGCAAAACCACTAATAAAGAGATAGTGAGACAACTAAAGGAGAAATATAAAGTGATAGATTTTGTTGAGTCCAAAGAATATGTTGCATTAGAAATTTCTATATCTAATAAGTAGATTGTTAAGGTTGAAAATTTAGAAAAGAAAATTAATGATAAAGCCTCAATTATTCAAGAAAAAAAAATAAAGCAAGTGATGAAATCTCTATGGCTAGTATGAAGATATTTGTGGTGGAGAATCTAGAAGAGTAAATTGAAGATACAACCTTAATTATTCAAGAAAATTAAGATGAAGAGAGTGATGAGATCTTCATGGCTAATATGAAGATGTTTATGGTAGAGAATCTAGAAAAAAAAAATTAAAGATATAATCTCAATTACTCAAGAAGAAGAAAGATGAAGTAGACCATGAGCTTTGGTGTCTGAAATACAAAAAGTTATATGGGAGAAATTGGCTCAAAAAAATGAAAAAGCCAAGACATTTCATAATATCAAGGCTAAGGAAAAAATAAAGAAGAAGAGCTCCACCAAAACTATCTTCATAGATGAGTGTATCAAAATGATTATTCTTCCAGCATCCATTATTGATACAAAAAGTGTAAAAAATAAAGAGGTGAAATAGTATAATGAGAAGATAGGAAGGATATCAAAGATCTATGATATAAAAAAATAAATTTTGATGGTCAAGATATGAATGATAAACATAGCATTACTTATGAGACAATCCAAGAATTTTTTTGTGCTGCTTATTTGAAGTATGTATGTTATGAGCATAAATATTACACATGTATATTTACACTTAAACTCTCCATACAAAAGAATCACAAATTCAAACTAGCTATGATTCTAATTTTTTTGTTGAATGCTATGATAGTTTTTAAAATCCACAACTTTAGTGGTATAGAAAGAAAAAGCCCACAGGGAATTTAAGGACAAAGCCATGGTTGTCTTGCAGAGCCATGCCTTTGGTGTTACAGAAGGAAAGGTAACATAGAATATATATTACAAAGTCGTGATAATTTTATAAAGTCATAACTTTGTTGTTGTAGAAAAAAAAATATTATAGAAGCTATATGGAAAAGACATGGCTTCAATCCAATGTTGTGACTTTGAAGGAACTTCACAATGGCATGACTTTGAAGGAACTTCATAATGGCATGACTTTTCATTTTTAGAAGATATATATACTCATAGAGTCATGACCTTTATTTACCATGTAATTGCATTTATTTATCATGATGTTACCATAAATACCTAACCCTTGAATCACCCCCATAAAGAATCCCTAATCTTCTACCAACACCATGATAATCTACCCTAAATCTTCTCTATTTTTTAATTTGATAATGGAAAGGAGGAAATCAACAAATAAAAATATTATAAAAATCAGCCATACAAAGAAAGGGAAGAGACATAATCTAAGTACCCTAGAAATGTCACCTGAAGTTGCACCACCCACAACAACTTTTGATACATAAATCAAGAAAATATGACAAAATTGGATATTGTTTTGTACATGTTGTGACTTTGTTCTGCTATAAATTTTTATCACTTAAGAGATGTCCCAAAAGTTCATTAATGATAATGTCTCATCAATTGAGATATACAAGTGCACGAGTCATATAAGTAGTAAAATAAACATTTGTCTAAATATCAATCCTATAAAAATTGTATCATTAGTTTAGTTTCTCAATAATGGAACAATCCATTTTTAATAAAATTATTACTAAGATTGTTAAACAATCTATGGTATTTAGTTTATTCATTTATGTTATATGATGAATTTTAAGTTGCTCAACTTATATTATGTTGGAAATAGAATAAAAGTTGTGATGCTATGCAATGACTCATTACCCAAATGATATACAAGATGGTTATAACTATTAATCCCATCACAATGGTGGTCCTGCATAGCTTTTCTATTGGTACATCATCACCAAGACAATAATTCATCTCTACTTGATGGTCATTCACATTCTCATACCTTTAAGGAAACTTCATCAACTATCCTTGATGGTTATTTCATATCTACACTTATATTCTTCAATCTAAAATATAATAAAGCTATATATTTATATGATTTATAATTATGATATTTTTAGCTTTGTAAGTATCATACTTGCATAATTAATATAAATTGTACTCAAGTTTTACTAGTGGAAACTATATTAGTAAAAGTAACTCACAAAAGCTATTACCATCTTGTAAATCTTAACATACTTATGCATGTTCTAATAATTACCAATCATTATCCTCGGTGATGATGTAACTCTCATACTAAGATAAATCTCTTAAGAGAATATTCTATACAACATCCATCCTAATTAAGAACTAATTCTTTTAAGATGTGTATAATGAATTGGTATTTAAAAGCATTCATACTTTTGACTATATAAGCTAAATACTTTTGAATAGTAACATAACAAAACTTTTGGTTTTGATATATAAGTTTATTTCATGCATTATAGTTAGAAGGTACATCACTTTCTTCCTACTATATGTATGAGTGAGCCTCGTAGTTTAATTGTTTTTATTCGCTATCAAAATCTCATACAAACATATAATTAATCAAAATCCTAATTTAAATAATATTTAATCATCTATCAATATCAATAAAAAAATAAATCAAATCATTTATATATATATATATATATTCACCCATAGGGTTTGGTAGTTATCATGGCTTTGCTTGTTGTGTGAGAGAGAAGGAGAAGAGATGAGAGTTTTTTTAAAAATTCTTTATCTTTCACTTTTATACTTGAGTTACCTTTTATTACTCCAAGTAGGAAGTCAAACAAAAAATCATAGTTTCATTCTTCAACTCTTTAACTTAATGTCATGAAAAAAAATGACAATGACGTTGTTCTATATCTTGATCTTTCTATAATGCAAAGTCACATCATTGGAAATGAACATGACTTAGGCTTAATCTCTCTAAACACAAAGTCATGGCTGAAATGACCACAACTTTATGCCTTTGTCCATTTTCCATTTTTAGTTCATAAAGGGTCATGGTTATAGGAAATAGTTATGAAGTGGAGATGAATTTTCATATTATTATATAGCTATGATGATGTATATAGGTTGCAACACTAAAAATAGATGTTATCATACTTAAGTAATGTCCTCTAGAACATATACTATCCTAAAAGTTATATCCTTGAATAATTATTGTGGCTTTGGTATGAGTAGTTATTATTTAATAATTTTCTAAAACTCAAAATTCGTGGCTTTAGTATGAGTAGTTATTGTTCAATAATTTTCTAAAACTCAAAAGTTATGGCTTTGTAAAAAGGTTGTGACTTTGACTTGAGGCTACCAAGTCATATAAAGATAAAGTCATGGTACTCTAAAATTAGTCATGACATCAAGTACCAATTGGTTACTTGATTGATGTAATAAAAAATTAATATCATAGCCATTTAAATTTTTTAAGCTAAGTAAGACTATTACTTTATGATAATATTACAACTATCGAGAATATATTACATAGTGAAAAGAATATACTAATGAGTTGATAGGGTCATGATGTATAAGAATATACTAACATTTTGGCCAAAAACAGACATTGAAACTATACGAGACTCAATAATCTATCTCATCTATTAAACACATCCAAAATATTATTAATTTCATGATTATTCATCAAAACTCTCCAAAATATCAAAGTCATGAAATCAATACATGTTATCTCTATTTCCATGTCAACACATCATCATAAACCACTAAAATATACAAAAAATATTTAATAGTTTGAATACTAACAAATACACATAGAAAACATGAGAATGCCTCAGTTGTGAATGAATAATATATGAATTTAGAGAAAATGTAGAAGTCATGCAATGTGAAAGATACTTGGGTTCATTTTGATAAGAGAATCATTAATAAGCTACTTGGATTCTCAGACCCTAAAAATAACTATCACTGATTTTTAGCTAATACTTGGGTTCATTTTAAATCACTTCATAGGTAGCCATATTTTTAGCTATCAATAAATTATTGACATATGGAATTAGCACAGAGAGGGTAACATCGAAGAGCACATATAAATATTTAATGAGACATGAACTCATGGAAATGACTAAATTTTGGTTATATTTCATATACTCATTTATATTACTAACTCTTCATATTTCAATGATAATTCCCAGTAGAATAATTTTGCTATATATCATCCTTGTTAGATATCATTTTGATATGGAAAATATTTTTGAAAAATCAATTTTTAGGTTACTTAAGGGTGAATTTGTCCAACTAATTTTATCTTCCCTTATTACTTTTTTATGTCTAGCCAAGAGAGTCCATATGGATGAAAAGGTCAATGTAATATGTCTGGCTGTGTACCCACTAACACTATCAAACATAAAAATTGAAATAAAAGGAGAAAAAAAAAGAAGTCAATGCTTGAAGGGGAATGACTAACAAAAATTAGGAAGAAGGCTCATCCTTCACCATAGTTAGCTTATAAGAGATGGAAAGAATAGGAGGACTATGAGGAAATGAGCTAGCAGACATTGATCATTCCTTATCTAAATATTGTGGTATATTTGTGGATATTTTGCATATTTTGGAAATATATAATGGAATGCCAAAAGAAACAATCAAAAGCTAAAATAGAAGATTCATTCCCTATGCACATTAGTAGTGGAAGAAGTTGAAAAAATAATGATGTGATGTTATAAAAGCATCTCCATCAAAAAAAAATAATTTTATAGCAATGCAATAAACATTTGAAGATAGAATCTGCAAATTCTCAGAGGAAGGAATGATACACATGAATATTTGATTGATGGAGAGTGCTAAATCATTTGGAATTTTATACAAGATTGTTGTGGCAGGTTGGAAAAAAGTAATGGAGAAAAGAGACAACATGAATGAGGATAAAAAAAATAATCAAGAGCACCAGTGGAATGGTGGAAATAAAAAAATATTGTACAGATCAAAAAGACTTGTATTTTTCAATTGGGCGAAGATAATATGTGCTTTATGATATTTTGACAAATATATTGGATGGGTTAGCTACAAATAAAGGAGAAAATTAAAAAAGACCATCTACTTCTCTAGCACTATTTGACCACTCAATATCATATTTTACCTTTAAGCAATATGATCTTAAAGAGAAATCATATTAGCAACCCCATCATTACATTTATTTGTATATTTATTGTTTATTGTCATATTATGATGATATACCCATTAAGTAGAATTCATTTGAGATATTAAAATGTTAATTTTTTTGTTATGTAGGAGGAAGTTATTACTTGAGGATAAGTAATTATTTTAGTATAGGATTTTTTTTTATATTCAAACTACTGAACATTCATATATATTTTGGTGGTTTATAATGATGTATATGCAATAAAGAAAAAAATTAACAATTAATTTCATGACTTTAAAGTTTTAGTATGTTTTGATAGATAATTATGAAATTGATATTTTTTTAAAGATGGTTAGTTGGGTGAGTAGAATAAGGAATTTGTGTAGTTTCATCTTTCATTCTTGGCCAATACTCTTCCTAATTGGTTATAAAATCTTTAACTGTCATTACCCTACAAACTCATTAGCATAATCTTTCTATTGTGTGATATATTTTTTGTAGCTATAATATTATAATGAAATCATAGTCATCCTTATCTATAAAATTTAAATGCCTATGATATTAATTTTATGTCATAGAAAACAAGTATCTAACTAGTGCTAAAAGTCATAGTCAAGGCAAAATATCATGATTTCATATTTAATATGGCTTGATAATCTCAAGTTAGAGCCACAACCTTTTTACAAAGCCATACCTTTTGAGCTACATAAAGTACAACGCCAAAATTACTCAAGCCAAAATCATGACAATTATTCTGCACCACAACTTTTGGCAGACAAAATGTGATAGAGAATATTAATCAAGTATGATTATTTACCAAGATCATGAGTTTTGTCCTCAAAGAAAGATAAAGTTGTAACTTTTATATATAGGCTAATTACCAATATTGCATCATCCATGAAGTGCCACAACATCATGATTTTTAAAAGAAGTGAAGGTCAATGCTATAGCCACTCATAATTTTATTGGATACTTAAGACATGAAAGAAAAATTTTGTGACAGTTATTTCCTAGTACCACAACCACATGATACACATGATAGACCTCAGTATCATGGTGATTTTATAGTATCACGTTCATATAATAATTGATAAAGACTAATGCTAATGCCATGGTTATTTCACAGTGGAGTATCCATATAATAATAATAGAGGCCTTTCACCATGTCGTGACATTTCCTAGTATCATGACACCTTATGAAGAATAAAAAGATAGATACATGAAGCTATGGCCACTTCAAATCTTTGTGTTACAAAGCCTTAATCCTAAATAGTGGTCATTGTTGATCACCATGACTTTATGTTACTCAAAGATTAAGATTCATTCCAAAGCCATGATCATTTTGTAGAGTTGAAACCTCAAGATTAAGAAATAAAGGCCAAGGTTATGACTTTTTTATGAAACCTATAATTTCCTACTTAGAGTAATGCAGAATTGCCCAAGTATAAAATTAAAAGATAGAAAAATTTGTAAAAAAATGTCTCCTCCTACTTTCTCTTCCTCCATGCAACAAGCAAATCATGATACAACTATAAACCCTAGGGGTGAATTCCATACTTTTTATGGGTTCCACAATCAAGCTAGGAATGCAAGATGTAATATAATCTATAGAGTTTGAGGTGTTATTCAAAAACTCTCTTCTCTAGAATAGATTTGAGAATTTTTACAAAAACAATATGTGATCTAGTGTTTTTATAAATTAATTTATATGTTATGACAATGGATTTTAATGGAACTTGAACTAGGGTTTAAATATAACATGAACTAGAATTTTTAATATTAATAGGTCTGTGTGAAATTATAATGCTTGATGGTGATATGTAAAGTAAGAAGCATCATATATATGGTAGGAAGAATGTGATAGCCTTTCCAACTATAATGCATAAGAAAAACCTATATGTTAATTTTCAAAATTTGAGTATGTTAATCTCTATGAATATGACACTTATGAAGTCAAAAGTGCAATACCTTTACATTTCAATCCATTAAACATGTATTAAAAGAACTATTTCTTAATTAAGATATATATTATATAGAACATTCTCCAAAGGATATCATCTTTAGTATATGAGTCACATCATCAGTGAGGAGGATGATGATAGACAAACCTCAGGGCATGCATTAGTATATAATGACTTGCTCAATGGTGATAGACCTTGTGAGTTGCTTTCACTCATATGATTCCCACCAATAAAACTTGAGAAAAGCTTATATTAATTGTATGAGTATGATACGTATGAGACTAAAAGTGTAAATGATTATAAACCATGTTAATCTTTATTTTTTATAATACTTAAGTTCGGAGAATAAGAACATGCATATGAAGAAACTATAAATGACTATTGATACAATTATCTAAAAGGTATGAGATTATGAATGACTCTCACATAAAGCTGATTTGTTATCTTGGTGGAAAGTATATCTACGAGGGAACTGCCATTGAGATGTGCTCAACGGTGACAACCATCTTGTATGTCATTAGGGCAGTGAGTCATTGCACAACACCCCATTCTAAATTTTGTATCTAGATATTATATAAGTTAAGCTAATTTAAATATATATTATATTGATTAAATGATTAAACTAATGGATCTAAGATTATTTATAATCTGAATATTTATTTTAGTAGAAATGAGTTATCTCACTATTAAATAACTAAACTACCGATAAAATCTCTATAAGATTAATATCTAGATGAAATTCTATATATTACTATATGACTCATACATATATAGAATATCACAATCAATAAAATTTAGGTAACATAACAAAATCATATTACCCAACAACTTTCCCATCTAACTTTATAGGATAGACCAAGACATGTATTTGGTTTAAATTTTAATAATCCAAGTCATAAAGAATTTATTTAATCCCGTAGATTACAAAACTATTTCTCATTCTTCATATGAGAAAAAATTTTCTAAAAATTACAAGTAGTGACATATCAACCTGAGACCTCCACTTTTTCTTTTGAGAAATCAACTTCCTCTTAATCTAACAGATCTCCAAGATCAACCAAAATAAAAGTATTCACTTTGAATTCAAACACATAAACTCCCCTCTGATCATTGGGATCCCTAAAAGCAATTGAAGAAAAAGTTATATCAAAAGAACTTCTCTGAGATTCCTTCTTGTCTTGGAACAAGCAACTAAGGAATTTTGATTAACTATTCTTGATCTCCTTATAGGAGGGGGTAAAAGGATCATATTAGTATAATTTTCTCTAGTTGTTTTGAATGTCATACAATATCTTTGAAACATTTAGATAGTAAGCATTGACTATTTTCTTGTGAAAATAGTCAATCATCCACTCAAATATACTAAAGTCTATATACCTCAGAGTCAATGCTTGTAATTTCTCACCAAGCATTTTCTCAATCTGAGCTAACCCTAGCTTGAGTAATATAGAGTAAATTTATCCTTATGACATTTTTTTTATAATAAGTAACCTTTTTGCTAATTTCTATTGATCTTTCGCAAATTTTCTCACATGACTCATTATATATAACATTCTAATGGATAGTATGTTCATTCAAACAAACATTTAATAATAAACTTTCTTGAAAAGCAATTGATATCTCATGTATGTCTCTGGACACATCATCGATGCTTAAAAGTCTCGAACTACTTCTATCACATATCCTGACTAATTTATAGTCCCAGATTAAAATGTTACAAATTAGTCTGAGTTTGGAGTGGCATGCATGGTGGCAGCTGCATTTTCCACCTAATATTTTTGAAGTATCCTACTTGATTATATTGGTATCACTTCACCATGAGTTTAACAATGAAATATCCTTTGAAAAAATCTCACTTTCCTCCCCCAATATGCACTTAGAATTCAATCTATTTTTTCTTTTATTTTTCTTTTAAATAAGGATATTTTGATTTCTTTGTTCCCTCCATCTCACAACCTCACATATCAAGCTTTCGGAAATAACAATCATGGTAAAGATGTTAATAAGAGCCAATATAATCAAATAGATTATGAGTATCTCCTAACTCTTAGAAAACTAGCTAAGAAGTATAGTTATCTACAACTCATTGCACAACATTATTTTTATATTTATTAGTTGGTTAATCAATACTTACAAAAGACTTATGTGAGCTTCCATATCAGATCCATCCTGATATTACATCTCAATCGATTGTTAGATTAATTTTGTCTTAGTCATCGATATATTTATCTCATAAATCAATTTTAATTTTTTCCACGCCTCTTATACTTTGTGATAGTTGAGATGTGCTAGAAAATTATCTTTCTAACTCAATGTCTTATTGTGGTGGATGCCTTAGGATAATTTCTTCCACTTGGTCTCAATCATACTTTTAAACTTCGAATCTTATAGAGCTAGTTCAAGTAAATCTCTTTTCTTTAATAGTCTATCGTCTTTATTTTTCAAGTAGAATAGTTGGACAATTCCAACCTAATCATACCGAGAAAATTATTTTCTCTGTCCATCCCAAATAAAATAATTCAATCACTAAAAAATAAAAAGACCAAAAAATCAATGCTCATATACTATTTATTTGGGACCGACTAAGATTCAAGCCAAAACCAATAATGAATGGAACTTTTCTTAAGTCAAATAATAGGTTAATTAGTTTTGATTTTGGGATTTCAAATCTTTTTAAATATTATCTAATTGTAATTTTACCAAAACACACAGTAGATTCCAACACACACACACACACACACACACACACACACATATATATATATATATGTGTGTGTGTGTGTGTGTGTGTGTTGGAATCTAATGTGTGTTTTGGTAAAATTACAATTAACTATTATTTAAAAGATTTGAAATCACAAAACTAAAACTAAATTACTTATTGTTGGACTAAAAAGGTGACTCCATTCTAAGTTTTCTTGCTGATTCTAGGACGATCCTCAATTAATATGTAATATATATTTTGAGTCCATATAAAAAAAAACATAATATAGTTTTAAGAGTTTTTTTTTAAATTTTTTAATGGCATGAATAAATCTTAAGGTAATGTAGTTGGAATTTTTAATGGGCAATTTATGTTTTAGCACCCAATATTTATAATTTGGTCTCCAACCCACAAAATTTTATTAAATAACACCCTATAACGAAAAATTTACATTTTTTGTTATCTAAAATCAGAAAATCATTGTTATTTTGATTTTGGACTGTAAAGAAACCAAAACTATAGTTTTTCAAATTTCACATTTTTTAATAAAAAGCAACTTAATGGGATTTTATTTTTTTATATTGGTGAGTATGTATGTATATATTTCTATGCACACACACACACGCACACACATGTGTGTGCGTGTGTGTGTGTTTATATTTAAACCTAAAACCTATACAACATAAAAGCTTACATGTAAATGATTATACATACAAGCACTATATATATATAAACATACAAATAACTTTAACACGAACATAAACATATATAAATAATATATATATATGTGTGTGTGTGTGTGTGTGTGTGTAAGCTTTAATGTGTTTATGAGTTTAAGTATATAAACACTATGTGTGTGTGTGTACACATCACTTGTTATAATTTTCAAATACTATTATGATAAGGCATGTCAGTTAGGCCTTGCTAATACGTATATCTTAATTAGTGTCTTGAATTCTAATTTGCTAGTAACAAGGACTATTGTTCTTTTATATGTAATTAGAGTATCCTACTATGTTAATCATTATAATGTTGGTGGACCTTACATAGTCAAATGATAAGAAAATTTACAATAAACTCAATATACCCAATTGCATCATATACTTGTAAGGATATTAATCATAAACATTAAATTATTAGAATATTAGAGCCATTACCATGTTACTCAGCATAAAAAAAAACTAACTCAACTTTGCTCGTTTAGCTTCATATGAATTTAACAAATGTACCTCTTATTAAATGATTACAACTATTCAAAAAGTTAGGAATTGTTACAATGAATAATATAAACTCAACTAAAACAATGCAGCACCATTTAGATTTGCTGAAACAAATAGATAATGTATAGAGAACTATTCAAAGAGTTGAAGATATGAGAACAAAAAAGAAACATTCAAATGCAAGAAAAGTTGTTGAATACACAAGTTCATATAAACAATTTAGAATTCCTTATGATTAAAAGGTATAGACCCATTACACATTTGTTATCTTAGAGAATAACACGTTAAAACCTTCAATTTCAAATGAAAGCTACTTTATAATTGGTTGCAGAAGCTAGGAATAGTCAATGAAATACAAGTATATAAGCAAGCAATGCATTGGATAAGTGTTGTTGCAATTTGATATACTTTTATAAAAGAAGATTTATTAAAGCACCTCACTTTTATTTAGAACATAAACACATCAAATTTACTCAAGATTTAAGGCATCACGATTTAATAAAAAAATAAAAAAAAAATGAGACAAAAATTTAGTTTTTTAAAAAAGGAAGATTTGTGTTTCGGTACACCAAACATAAAATATTTGTATTATTGCAACAAACTTTTCACAATTAAAAAAAGTATACCAAATTCTAAATTAATTAAGTTTTGATACACTAAAATTAATTAACCTGATTTTGCCCTCCAAAATTTAGAAAATAAAATAAATTTTGATTTATTTAATTTGAAAACTATTATTGCAAACCTAGAAACCACATTTCTGAATTCAGAAATCATAATTTTTTGAAAGAGTTATAAAAACATAATTAATGTTGTCAATGGTGAGATGAGATTTAAACACATGCTCTCCACATTATCAAAATGGCAACAAACCACGCGGTCACACGGTTCATCTTTGTTATAGATAATTATTTTTTTAATGGTAGTTAAAAGTAGACATGGTTAAAAAGTACAACATGGTTAAAAGGGCACGACATTGTTAAAAGATAAATGTGTGTGTGTGTGTGTGTTTCTATATATATATATATATAATTTTTAATTAAAAAAAAAACTTCTTTTCTAAATTTAAAGTGATTTTGATGGGTGAATTTCAAATTTGAAAACTATTGAGATGGAAAAAATTGAGTTTCTTATTTTTGAGACACAAAATATAAATATTTTATTTTTTTGACATGTTTTTTTAAGAAAATTTAAATGAGATATAAAAACTTAAATATTTTTATTTTGGGGTCTCAAAACATAATTATTTGTTATTAAAAAATTCCTCATTATTAAAAAGTATACTATTATTAAAAAATTAAAATCAACTATCACATTATCATATCACATAAAACAAAAAAATACAAAATTTAAAAGTTATATATATATATATATAACTTAAAAACATAAATATGTGTATATACGCCCATATAATACACATACACACACACAACTATGAAAATATTTTCAAAAATATTTTTTTGAATAGTATATATATATATATATATATACTATTCAAAAATTATTTTTGAAAATATTTTCATAGCTATAATGTGTATATATAAAGCACACACACACACACCCACACACACATATATATATATAGATTTTTATATTTTTACATAGTTATGTAGGACTGTATCTAGAGTTGGGTAAACCTATAAACATGAACCTAGCCTGAAAAAAAAAGTAAGTTTGGATAAAAGATTTCTATTGTTCAGGTTGGGTTCAGGTTTAATATTTTCAACCCAAACTAAATTCGAATTATGTTCAAGCCTAAAGCATGGGCAACCCAGACCCAATAACAAATAAAAACATGCTCAAAAAAATGAAAAACTTTGTTCTCATTTTTGCACAATTTCCACTTCTCACTCTCCCCACTCTAGCTCGAGCTAAGTCCTCTACTTATTGGATCTAAACTCCTCCATGATTCTTGATTTCTTACTTCTTCTTTGGGTACATATATGTTGATACTGATGGCTACATTATATATATATATAGCAACCTTATCAACTACTCATGATGGTTACATCATATTTATACTCTTATTCTCTTTCATCCAATATCATAAATAATAATGATTGACATTATTTGAAATGATATATATTTTTGGCTTTGTAACCGTCATACTCATAAAATTTGCATATGCTTCCTTCAAATTTTAATGGTTGAAACTCTTTGCAAGTCACAACATACTCAAGCATGTATCGAGGATTGTTTGTCACTATCCTCTTTAGTGATGATGTGCCTCACACATTAAAGGTAAACCCCAAACATTCTATATGACATAGAGGTTTCAAATAAGTCGTGTTATGTCGGCATGACCACATCACTTTGTTGTGCCATGGATGACACGATTAAATTTCTATCTATGCCAAGCACGACATGGTGGCCCGGTCCACCAGCCTAGCACCACATGGTGGGCACAACCAATTTGCATGGTCGAAGGGTGGCTGGCTTATGAGCCAGCCAATTACAATAGACCACATGGTCAATTGTTTTTAAAAAAATTGACCACCCCATTACGAGTTGTCGGTCACCTAGGCTTGTTAACCATGTTGGTCATGCCTAGCTTGGCTTGAGGCTTGGCTAATTCCAACCTAGCACGACATGAACTGTGCTAGGGGTGGCCAAAAATTGATCCAAACCGATCAACCCGCCCAAACCAAACTGAAAAATTCAGTTTGGGTTGGTTTGGCAAGGGGGTTCGGTTTGGGTTATAAATTGCAAAAAAAAAATCAGTTCAGTTCGGTTTATGGTTTAGGGTTAAAAAAAACTAACCCACCCCGAACAAAATCGAACTAAAGCCCTTTCCATTTCCGACTTTATGTTTAGCGTTAGAAAAATTAAAAAAAAAATTAAGAAGAGAAACCCTTGGTTCGTCGCCTGTCGCCCGTCATGCATCACGCGTCATGACTCACGGGTCACTCGTCATGACTCACGGGTCACGCGTCTTGACTCACGGGTCACTCGTCATGACTCACGGGTCACTCGTCATGACTCACGGGTCACTCGTCATGACTCACGGGTCACTCGTCATGACTCACGGGTCACTCGTCATGACTCACGGGTCACTCGTCATGACTCACGGGTCACTCGTCATGACTCACGCATTACGCATCACAACTCACGGTCACGCGTCTCGCCTCTCTAGCCCTCTCAACTGAATGTGAAGACTGAAGGCTGAAGGCTGAAGCCCTTTCCGCCGATTCAACCTCTCTCTGCCAAAGTCCTCTTCGCTGAAAACATTTTTTTCGCCGAGGTTACCTCTACTACCGGTGAAGTGAAGTCATATCTTCTATCCCCCTCCACATTGACGAGGTATGTCCCTAGTCCCGCTTGCCTTTTTTATTTGGTTTAATGGGGGTGGCCGGGTGGGGGGTGGCCGGGTGGGGGGTGGGGGAAGGCAAGTGGGGTTGGGGAATCGGTGTGTTGTGCTGGATGTTTTCCTACTAAGAACTTGTTCTATTGCTGTTTTAAAATATTTACTTCCACATTATCTCTTGCTTATACAATTCTTCTCATCTAACTACATTTAAACTATTATTAGATGGAGAATTCACATGAATTGTATGACATTGGAATTGGATCAAATGAAACACCCACCTTCCTTCCTACTACAAATCTTGAAGTCAGCTCATCAGTAGATAAACCTTACAAAAATGGGAAGTGAAAACCTTCTAGGATTCCATCAGTTGTATGAGATCATTTTGTTGATATAGAAGATAGTGATCCAAATGATCCTAGGTGCAAATATAAGTATTGTGGAAAATAATATGCATGTAACTCTAAGAAGTGTGGAATAAGTACTTTATGAAATCATCTGAATAATCAATGCAAAAAATATCCATATAGACAACAAGACAAGAAACAAAAAATGCTTGCTTTTTAGAAAAATCTTAATGATAGTGGTAGTAATTTGTTGGCTGTGGGGTTTAGTAAAGAAGCATGTAGGTCTGCTTGTGCTAAAATGATTATTATAGATGAGTTATCGTTTATCCATTTGGGGGGAGAAGGGTTTAGAAAATTTTGTAGAGTTTTGAACCCAAAATTTGATCCCCCATCTCGGAGAACAATTTCTTGAGATGTATTCCAATTGTTTATGAATGAAAAAAAAAAATTAAAAGATTTTTTTGTAGCAAAGAAACAAAGAGTTTGTCTTACCATAGACACTTGGACATCTATTCAAAATAATAATTATATGTTTCTCATTACTCATTTTATTGATGATGATTGGAAGTTGCATAAAATAATCTTGAATTTTTGTGTTATTTCAAATCACAAAGGAGACACAATTGGTAAACTTATTGAAAGTTGTCTAATTGAATGGGGAATTGAGAAAGTTTTCACAATTACAGTTGATAATATTTCTTCAAATGATGTGGTAATTAATTATTTGAATCAAAAATTAAGAAATTGGAAAGCTAATGTTCTAGATGGGGAGTTCTTACACATGTATTATGCTGCACACATTGTGAACTTTATTGTGACAAGTGGGTTGAAGAAGATGCATGATAATATTGTTGGAATTAGAAATGCTATTAGATATATTAGATAATCTACTTCAAGACTTCAAAAGTATAAAGCTTATGTGGAGAAAGAAAAGATTGATCATAAAGGTCTTATAACTTTGGATGTGCTTACAAGATGGAATTCAACCTACTTGATGTTAGAGTCGGCATTGAAATTTCAAAAAGCTTTTGATAGGATGGAAGAAGATGATAAAAATTATCTTGGGTATTTTCCAGAGGATGAACATAGAAAGAAAAAAGTCGGCCCGCCTCATTTCATAGATTGGGAAAATGCAAAAGTTTTTGTAAAATTCTTAGAAATATTCTATGATGTTACATTGAAGTTTAGTGCTTCATAGACTGTCACCTCTAATTTGTGTTTTCATGAGTTGAATGCAATTTTTACTGAGCTTATTGATTGGAGTAAAAGTGGAGATCGTTTACTTGGTAACATGGCTACTAATATGTTAACCAAGTTAGATAAATATTGGGGTTCACTTGCATATATAAATCAATTGTTGGTCATTGGAGTTTTGCTTGATCCAAGATATAAGTTAGATTATGTTTTATATCTTTTTGAAGATATATGTGATAATTTACAAGTTCAAAAGCTTACCAAGGTTATTAAAGATACTCTTATAAGATTTTACGAGTTCTATGCATTCAATAATAATGAAGGCACAAGTAATAACCCATCAATGAGTGGGCAAACAAGTGTGGAAGATGGTGAAAAGGTGGGAGATGATTATCAAGGTACTAGTTCTAATAGCCGAAGCCATAATATGAAATCAAATCACAAAGTGAGGAGACAAGAAAAAGATTGCCTTGAAATAAAAAGTGATGTGGATAGATAATTGTTGGATGCATGTGAGGACTTAGAGGATGAATCATTTGTTGTTTTAGCTTGGTGGAAACTACATAGCTCAAAATATATGATTCTATCTCAATTGGCGAAAGATGTATACGCAATTCCAGTTTCAACTGTCACTTCCGAATCCATATTTAGTATTGGAGGTCACATCATTGATCTATTTCGGAGTTTATTAGGTCCAAAAATGGTTGAGGCTTTGGTTTGTACTCAAAATTGGTTGCGATCAGATTTTATACATGTTGATCATAGAGTGGAAGTTCTTGCAGCTGACTTGGAATATTATGAAAATGTTGAATTGGGTAAGTAAGAATAAAAATATTATTTACTTTACTTTTATTCAATTTTATGTCTTTGTATATATAGATATACTAGTTCATATAATTATTTGTATTTTTGTCTTTTTTTACAGGAATATCTCTCACAATTGATAATTTACCATCACCTAGCTAATTCTAAGGTTAGTTTAATCTATGTTATTTACTTTTGATGAATAATTAGAAACATTATTGTGATGTTATTTTCATTATTAGTAAACAATTTGAATAATTTGTATTACTTCAAGTTTTTATTTTTTTATTTCGTATATAAGCAGCTCTCTTTTATATGTTATTTTCAACCCGACAATCCAAACCAAACTAAACTGAACTTAGTAGGTTTGGTTTGGTTTGGATTAAGTCCTAATTCAGTTTGGTTTGGATTGAAAAATTATACAAACCGAACTATTAGGTTTGGTTTGAGTTTTGGTCAAAACCCAAACCAAACCATGCCCACTTCTGAACTGTGCTATAGGGCGGCCTAGCCTAGCCTGAGGTACGATTCTTGAGTGTGCCATGCTAGGCCAGACATTACTGAACCGGGTTAGGCCATGAGCCATGGTTGAGCTCCCTACCCATTTAACACCTCTAATATTATAACATCCATCCTTTTCAAGAACTAGTATTTTAAAGATGCATTAAATTGATTATCATTTGAAATTGACTAAACTTTTAGTTTTATAAGCACCTTACTCATAATGATTAAATACCTAAATTTTAGGATTCAATTTTATGTTTATCTCATGCATCATATCAGAAAGGATGTCACTTCTTTTCTATTATATGCATAAGTGAGCCTTATAGTTTACTCATCACCAATCACCATAATAATCTAGTACAAATCTACTAATAGTTGAAACTCTAATTCAAGTTTTATTTAATTATCACCTATTAATATTTATACATATGATAAATCAAACCATTAATTCATTAATAAATAAATCCAAATATATTATGGAATTCAAATTATATATATCTTAGACTTGTGCTAGTTTGGTACAATATTTTTGATTCTATCCCTAGATAAGAGAGGTTTAAAAGTCACACTTTTAACTCTAGGGATTGACATAAATCATGTATTATTTGCTTGCTTGTGGAACTCTAAGCAATATAAAATTCATCCCTAAGATCGTTAGTTACAATGATTTTGCTTGTTATGTGAGAGAGAAGGAGAAGAATTGAGAGAACTTTGAAAATTTAATTATTGTTCATTATTGTATTTATAATTTTTTCATTATTGTTCAAATGTATTCAATTTTTTCAAATAAATTTATTCCACGTTTATTTTAAATCAGAAAATTCAATTTAAAAATGAATCTAATAATCAAATAAACAAATAAACAATGTATTTTTTTTTAAAAATAAAATCATAATTTTTAAAGCCGATTTGATAATACCTGCTAACCCAAGGCATAATAGGATGTACCGGGTCAAGTTTGACCTAGGTTAAAACCCAACATGAGTTAGACATTAGCCACATGTAGGACATAGAGGGAGAGGGCATGTGAATAGCTAGATCACATGTGTTTCGTTAATTGCTAGCATAGCTCATAGGACTGATATCAAAGTCCACTCTAACTCATATGTGGTCTAGGACTATAGGCTAGTTTCGGTTAGGGCCTTTGGCCATCTCACCTATTGCACACACACACACACACAATTTATAAATAAGAAAAACAACATTATAGAAAATTCAGAATTTAAAATTTTAACTGCAAATACAGTTTGTATGGTATATATGTAAACAATACATTAAGATATATATTTTGTTTGACAATATTAATATAAATACTTAAAAAATATAAAAAAAATTTGTAAAATACAATTTATACCAAGGTAGCATGAGTATCATTATATAACTCTTAGAGGTGTCCAATAGGTCAGACAACTTGAGCACCTATGAAAGCAAGCCAACGACACAATCTGACACGACCAAAAACCATGCATAGATTTGGCACGAGCCAACCCATAGCATGGCTAGGGCCTTGTTGGTCTAGAGTTTTTGGTCCACATGCCATAAATGATGCAACATAGAATGACCTAACACATTAGCCCATGCAAGCATGTTTTGACCATGCTAGCCAAACTAGGCTAGCCCTAGTTTTAATCATGCCTAGTGCATGTGCATGTTGTATTTAGCTTAGTCTAACCCATCCTAGCAAGACTTGACATGACTAAGAGTAGTCAATAGTCTAATGACACATGTTAGGCTACCCTTTTTTAGAGTTATGATGGCTGGACAAGACCTATGCTAAAACCCACAACATACCCAACATAGCATGGTGGGCTAACTTGCCCTAAAAATGGTCATTGCTAGCTTAACATAGCCCATTGGAATATTCTATCACTCTATATGGTTCATATTAGTATAGCTTCGAGTTATAGTTTCATCATTTTTGTAAATGTTTTCATCCACTTACAACTAGAGGTGTCAAACGGGCCGGCCCAGCACGGTACGGTGGCACGGCATGGTTTTTTAAATTCGGGCACGGGCGCCCGGCAAGGCAGGGCAGGCGGGCGGGTCGGGTCTGTTTGGACCCGACCCGCGGTCTTTTTACCGGGGGGGGGCCCGGTTGGGTCACGAGTCACGACTCAGTGAGTCGTGACCGTGAGTCGCGACTCACGACTCAGGACGCAGGCACGCGGGCCGGCGTGCCGTGCCAGGCACGGCCCGGCACGGGCCCGGGCACGTTTTTTTATCGTGCCGGGCCGGCCCGGCCCGTTTGACACCTCTACTTACAACTCTTCAACTTTTATTTTGAAGACTCATCAATGTTTTCTACTAGTCATTTAAGTATGATAGATCTTCAATAATTTTTTGTTGTATTGTGACCCTCCTATCTAAAATCACATGCACAGCCATAGAAAAAATGAATTCTAATAATTATTTTAGCTTTGTTTTGCTACATAATTTTGTTGGTTAGGTAATATCCCAAAAGCTTTGGAGAAATTATCTCCTCAATAAAGATCAACTAGTATATGAGATAACAATTCAAATTATATTATATTAATACATAGAATAAATATTGGGTTGTTATGAATGGATCATTATCATAATAGCATATAAGGTAGTTATTATCATTGAGCTTATCTTAAATAGTAGTCCTCAGTATATTACCACTGAGATAACAATTCATCTATACTCGAGAGTCATTATAATTTCATACTTTTATGAAATTCATCAACTATCCTTGATGATTACTTCATTTGTATACTTTTATTCTTCAACATTATATATCATAATGATCAAGAATTGATATTGGTTGTAAATACTTTCTACTTTAGGATTCATAAGTTTCATAATCATATAATTAACATATACTTCACTTAAGTTTTATCTATGAAAACCATATGAATGAAAGCAACTCAAAAGAGCCACCTTATGAATCAGTGTACTAGCTCATTTCCTAAGGATCATCTATTGTCATTCACTTCTATGATGATGTGATTTTCATACTAAAGCTAAATCTTTTTGGAGAATATTTTAAATAAGGTCTATCTCAATCGAGAACTAGTTCTTCTAAGTCATATACAATAGATTGGCATGTAAGAGTATCTATACTTTTAGCTTTATAAGTATCATACTCATAATGATTAACATACTCGAATTTTGGATTTTAACATATAGGTTTATGTCATGTATTATAGTTGGAAAAAATATCATTTCTTTCTTACCATATGCATGAATGAGCCTCATAGTTTATCTATAATTATCCACCATGATAATCTAAAACAAACTTACCAATGGTCAAAATCCTAATTTAAGTTCTATTTAATCTTCAATCCATCAATATTCATAACACAATATAAATTAAAGCTCATTCATTAATATAAATCTATTTATACACACAAATAAAGTTCACAAATCCTAGTCCACATACTATTTTGAAATAAATTCCCAAATATACCTTGGGGGGGGGGGGTTGGAGTTATCTCTCCCAACTCTAGGCATTATCTTATTTCTTATATCCCTTACTTGCTTTTGGAGTTACTAAGGAGTACAAAATTCACCCATAGGGTTTGGTAGCTGTGCATTGGCTTTTTCTTGGTGGATGGAAGAAAAGAAGAAGGATTGAGTTCTCTTTGATTTCTCTCTCTTTCCCTTTTATACTCAAATGATTTTACCTTACCTTAACTTAGAAGTTATGATTTTAAGAAGAAAATCATAACTTTAGCATTCATCTCTTAAACTCGAGGTCATAAATCTAAAAGTGACCATAACTCTGGAATGTATCTAAGTTTTTTTTTAATATAAAGTTATGTCACTATATAATATTTGTGACTTGTGCTTAATATCTTTATAATACAAAGTTGCTACACTAGAAATGATCACAACTTAGACATTTATCTTTCTTGTTCATCAAATTACATAAATCTTGGGAATAGAGATGACATTGTGAATGATCTCTCATATCATAATATGGTCGTAGTGCTTGGAAATGGCATATGCACAAAGAATAACATTTCATGTGTCTCAAGTAGCCATGATTATGAGAATGATCATGACACATATCTTGACTTCTCTCATATATCATATTATTGTAGTACTAAAAAGATATTATAGTACTTGCAATTAGTTCGAATATAAAAGTCTTGGTTTTGCTTTCTCTTGATGATGAGAGTCACAGCCTTGGAGAATGGTCATACAAGAGGAATGCCTTCTGTAACCTTTCATGTTTAAAAGTCAGTGATAAATAATTGCTATAATTTTAGCCTAAATAGTTTAGGCTCTATAACATTCTATTACTTAAAAGTAATGACTTTGTAAAAAGGTAATGACTTTAACTCAAGACTACCAAGCCATATTAAAGATAAAGTCATGGTGCTAGGATATGACCATGACTTTTGGTACCAATGAGGTACTTGGTTATTGTCACATAAAATTAATATTATAGCTATTTTATTTTATGAGATAAATATGATTGCGATTCTATGGTAATACCATAGTCATAATGAATGTGTTTCATAGTGGAAGGATAATATTAATGAATTGGTAGAGTTATGATATATAAAGATTATCACAATTAATTAGATAAAGTTTTAACTAGGAATATATGCCAGAACTATGTGGTACACCGTAATCTACCACTCAGCCAATTACCTCCAAAAACTTTTCAATTTCATGAATATTTCTTCAAAATCTATCATAACTCTAAAGTAATGAAATAAATCCATAAATATCTCGTTCTCATACTAACATATCATCAAAAATCACAAAAATATAAAAAAAATACTTGGTAATTTGAATATCGCACAAACTTCAACACTAAAACTATCACTCATCATTGAACAATAACTTCTCTCTTAGTAAAAGAAATATTCTAATATATCAAAGAAAAATAATTTTTTTTCTAAGACTAGGGTTGAGTCTCATAAGGTCTCAAAATAGTAGAGCAACTTCAAGTGGATATATTGATAGTAATAGTAGCATTTGAGTTTTGTGACTATACTCTTGGTTGTGTGTATAATTATTTATGTGGTGGATATAATTATTTATTACATCACATTTGTGAAAAATAAAATCCTTTTCTTACCTCCTAATTTGCATTGTGTTTAACATCCATAACTAGACCATTGACACCTCATTTCCTCTATCAGAGATCTCTACTATATAATCTATCTTCTTAATAAACTATTTTATCACATTCTTATCTATTTCTTTCTTTGGTCCTACTTTAACTTTACTTGTTTCTTAGGTTTTCTTTTTTTCATTGGATACCCCAACTTTCATGAATGCTATGGTTTCTTCTTTTGTGCTAGCATAGGCCTTTTGGAGTGATACTCACCTTACCTAATATATCTTCAATAATCTCATATGGATACTTGATAGCATGATCAGTCATTTGGTCTGAGAGAGATGTTTGAGCAATTTTTTGAAATTCAATCTTTGTGCTATAAGCAAGAGCATCAAATTGATACTTGATCCCAAGTCACATAAAACTTTTAGGTTTTTCAACTTCCTCAGATGTTTTTTTTTGTATAATTGTATTATACTTCTTCGTCATAATCACAGTCTCATATATCTCCAATTTTTTTACAACTCATTATATCTTTCATAAGCTTCATATAATTTGGTATTTGGGCTATAGCTTTGATAAATGATATAATCATTTCTAGCTTCCAAAATATCTTGAAAAACTTTTTTAAGTGTTCATCCTATTTTCTATTTCTAAAATGTTCTAGAAATCAAAGATTCATTAAAAACTTATCCTTAGCTTCATTTTATTTATTTGTCTATATTCATATCTTCAAGTAACCTTTATTTGCAACTCTATTTCTTCATTTTCTTCCTTTGCATCTTGGGGTAAAATTTGGGCTTGTACTTTTTTTGGAGTTATGATTTTGTTAGGTATCACAGCATCACACTTTTCATCTTTTGAACTCTCTTAAGTAAGAGCTATGACTTCCTATAAAAGTTAGTCAAAGCCATTAATTTTGGGAAATTCATGACACTATTAGCTCTAGAAATTCTAGAATACTCTAATTCAATGTTTTGTCCCTGTAGCTCTTTTTCACTTCTAAGCAATATAGCTGAGCAATTATTTAGATTTACTTCAGTGTTATTTGAAGTTCACCTACTTTCTTTCTCTTCATTAGTAATGTCAATTATTCAATTTGATTCATTTAAGTTCTCTTTGTAAAACTCATTTGATCTAATCTTGGTTCAAGCTTTTTTATTCAATTGTCTTGGATATCATTTCTCTTTTTTAATTATATTAAGATGAAATTCATGCTTTTTACCAGGTTTACCTTCTTTTTTCTTCATGATGGTTGATAATTCAAGCTTGAGCCTCATTGATTATCATAGCTCACCACATTATTCCTAAAATTTCTTGAAGATTATCTCATATTTTTTACTAGACTCTCTTAGCCTCCATATGAAAAATTCTAGTAATTTCTCACATTTTAATGGTTATTCATTGAAATATTATTATTAGGTCAAAACACATACCTTTTACATTGCATTTCTTTGGCTTCTTTCATTTGATAAATGAGAATCAAGTCTACTAATTCTTGTGAATGCAAAGTGAATGTCTTCTAATTCTCCTCTTTTCTTATTGGATGTCAAGCTTCTTTAGAAGAGCTTATATTTTTACATCAATCATGGTGAACTAATCCAACTTTAATACTATGGCTTGTCTTCTCCCAAAGAAATGATTCATTTGAGTTTTATAGTTGTTATATATTAGCTCCTCAAACAAATAATATTTCTTCCGTAGTGGTTTACTAATAATCATAACTTTTGCAGCTACATCAATCATACTCCTCGTCATATAGTTCAACCCATTATAAAAAAGTTTGGGCTTAGAACCACAACCCAAACTCATGTTGAGGGCATATCCTCAATAAGTCCTTAAAATAGTCTCAAGCATCATATAGAGTCTCTTGCTCATCATGTAAAAACTATCTTATCTTGCTTCATAATTGAAAAGTAATTTGGGATGAGAAAATTTTAGTGAGAGACATTTAATAGTTTATCTCAACTATCGATAGAACCACAAGAAAAATATTTGAACCAACTTTATGCTTTATCCCTTAATAAAATAAAAATAAACTTAACCTTATTGCAATGGAGCTAACTCTAATCATTTTTACTATATTTCATAGCTTTAAAAGCATTATGACATATTCATTAGAATCCTTTGATACCCTTTCACTATACTAGTATTGTTAAAACACATCTATAAGACTTTACTTTAACTTAAAATAGTTTATTCTACTAGCTGCAACCAAATATCAAAATAACTATCTATCGTCAAGGGCCTCCAATAATCTCCCTAAGTATGGTGATTGATGGATTGTTGAATAGTTTACCTATTATCACCTTGAGACTATCTATTACTATAAGTCCCCTTTATAAGCTCATTATTAGTTTTTTGTTTGGAAATTGCTATTCTTGTTCTTTTAATTTTTGGATATAGAGGGGTAAGTTCAAAAATTCAACTCATAAAAAGATGCAAAAAATAAAAGGTAAAAGATACAAGCAAAATATCAAACACAACTATCAACTTTTCCAAACAAAATAACTAGATTAGTCATTAAATTTGGAAAGATTAATCAAAATTGATGATATCTAATCTACTAAAAAAGAATTTTCTTTTCTCAAAGAAAATTATGTCAATTCATATTTACTAATCAAATTAAATAATTCTCAACAATGACCTAAAAAACATAATGTAGCTTTGTTATGCTTCCTAATTTATTAGTTAGGATGTGTCCAAAAAACTCATTAGTGATGATATATTATCAACAAAGATCCACAATTATATGAGGTTTACAAGTAGAAAAAAATATTTTTTATCACGATATCAATATCATAGAAATTATATCAATAGTTTGGTTAATTAATAGTGAAATAATATGATTCTAATAAAATAAATATTTTGAATTATTAAATTGTATATCCATGGATTCATTAATTTAATTTATGTGATGCATATTTAAATTATTCAAATTATATTAGGTTTGGATATAGAATAAAAGTTATGTTCTTATTTAATAACTCTTTGCCCTAATTGTATACAAGATAGTTATTACCAATAAGCTCATCTCAAATAATGGTACACTTGTAGTTGTCTTCTTTTATGTCCCCATTGAGGTAATAAATCATATTTGCATGAGAGTCATTCATAATCCTATAATTTTTTTAGGCAACTTATCAATTTTTCTTGATGGTTGCTTTATATGTATACTCTTATTCTATAGCCTTAGATATCATAAAGTCCATGAATCGACATAATTTATAAATATTTATATATTAACATCATAAGTACTATACTCACATAATTAACATATGATTCTATCAATTTTCACTAGTGAAAATCATATAAGTGAAAAGTAACTCAAAATGGATGTCACCACCTTATGAATCATAATGCACTTGTGGATATCCTAAGAATTACCTATCATAGTCCTCAATGGTGATAATATAACTCTCACATTAAAGGTAAAATCATAAAAAGAATATTCTACATAATATTCATCTCAATCGATAACTAGTTCTTCTAAGTCATGTACAATTGATTGACATGTAAAAGAATTGATTGACATGTAAAAGAATATTCTATAAAAAGAATATAACTCTCACATTAAGTATCATACTCATTATGATTAATATACTTAATTTTTAAATTTTAACATATATGTTTATCTCATACATTATAGTTAAAAGGACTCATTTCTTTCCTACTGTATATAAAAGTGAGCCTCGTGGATTATCTATTATCATCTACTATGATATTTTCATACAAACCTATCAATAGTCAAAACCCCAATTCAAGTTATATTTAATTACTCATCCATAGAAAACCATAATACAACATAAATCATTTCTCATTTATTAATATAAAATCATTTATACATTATATAAACAAAGTTCCAAATTCACAAACAACATGCTATTTTGACATACATTTCTGAATCTACCCTAGAAAGGAAAGATTTGAGAATCATCCCATTGACTCTAGGGATTATCTTATGTCTTGCATCCCTTACTTGTTTATGTAGCTCCTAGAAAGCATGCAATTTACCTATAGGGTTTGATAGTTGTGCCTTGGTATTTTCTTGGTGTATAGAAGAAGGGTGGCGATCTCTTCAATTTCCCTCTCTTCCTTTTTTATACTCGAATAATTTTGAATTACTTTAAGTAGAAAGTGGTGGCTTTCAGAAGAAAGACACCACTTTGATATTCATCTATTAAGCTCGAGGTCACAACTCTAGAAAGTGACTATGACTCAAGAATGTATCCAAATCTTTTTGTAATATAAAGTTATGACTCCAGGTAATATCCGTGACATGGGCCTACTATCTCTATAATACAAAGTCATGATATTGGGAATGGTAGCAACTTTGGCATTTTTCTTTCTTATTTATCATATGGTCAGTATATTGGGAATGACCATGATGTTGTGATTGCCCTCTCATATCATAATATGGTTGTAACATTGACAAATAATCGTGATGAAAGAATAACCTTTCATGTGTCTTAAGTGGCCATAATATTGGGAATATCCATGGTGTTAGCCTTGACTTATTTCATATATTATATTTCCATGGCAATGCAAATTTGTTGCGGCACTATCAATCACCATGAATATAAAAGTTATTACTTTGTTTTCTCTTGAGGATAAGAGTTGTGACATTGAAGAATGATAGTACTAGAGTAATAGTCTATGTAATATTTCTTGTCCAACAATTATGATGCTTAGTAATTACCCATGCCTTTTTCTTTTATAGGTTTTAATTTATAACTTTATGTAGCTCAAATTTATGACTTTGTAAAAAGGTCATCACTCTAACTTGAGACTTTATAGTCATTTTAAAGATAAAGTCATGTCACTAGGACGTGGCTATGAATTTTTTCACTAGTTGGATACTTAGTTGATATGACATGAAATTAATATCATAGTCATTTAAAATCTACAAGATATGTATGACTATGATTCCATAATAATATCACAAATACAAAGAATATGTTGCATAATGGAAAGATTTTACTAATGAGTTAGTAGAGTTGTAATATATAAGGATTTTCACAACTAATTAGGTAGAGTTTCAACCAAAGATGGATAGCAAAACTCTATGATAGTCTATAATCTATTCCTCAGCTAAACACCTCAAATATAATATATTAATTTCATTTTTATTCATCAAAATCCACCAAAACTCTATAGTCATGAAATCGATCTATAAATATCTTTTTCATGTACATACACATCAACAAAAATCATTAAAATACTCAATAATATTTGATAATTTAAATACTAAACAATATTGTGCTAGATATTGGTGGGTTCAATAGATCACATATAATTTTATATAGTATAGAAAAGGTGGATTTGAATGATATCTATTAACTCAATATGTCAAAATATTTTATAACATTATGGGACAAGATAAAGAAGTAATCAATATCTAAGTATATTGATAGCTCACTCTTATATGATAGATCTCCATCTCATTTACGCTTAGCTAACTAAATGAAAAAATTATCATCTCCAAATATAATAATGAATTTTATAATACTTAAATAGACCTCACTCTTATATGATAGACCTCCCTCTCACTAAAACTATTTTACTTTTTTATAATACTTAAATAGATTTTCTAGTTGTTTGTAAATACTATATCATCTAGTTCTTATGGTTGGTTCATGCAAATGTATAAGAATTTTATAGTTATTTTTTACCTCTTTGACCTTAATTCGAAGATCCATACAAGCAGTTGTTGTGTCATTGTCAAAGAACTAAAACTTGTTATTTCTAGCATATCACTAAAAGTTCATTAGTTGATTATACATATCAAATAGAAATTCTTAGGTTTATAAGTTATACAAATAATATAATAGATATAAGTTTAGATATTAATACCACATGAATTATATAAGTAATTTGACCAACCAAGAGTAAATTAACTACTACTTGAGTTGAGAAGTTAAACTTGGGTATCAGATAGATACGTAGACTCATGGTTGGTCAACATCTTTGTGTATGATGAGTTTTTCTTTAATATTGTAGTAATATCATGCTTGATTATTAGACAAAGGATAGGTTGATATGGAATTCTCATTTTTCTCCTTTTTATATAAGGTAGTTATCAATCATGGACTGTCACTAGGTGACATTGACTTGTATTTGTTTCTTTGGTATTCTATTACTTAAGCTACACTCACTCTATTTATGGGTCTTCTAAATTTTTTCTCATTTTAGATAATATGTTAATTGCTTTTGTGGAATATTTCGAGTGTATATTTCTATTTTCTGGCCTCAATAAATATTTTTAGTCATGAAAGAATAAAATAGTGTGGTAATAATTATGTTTGAGTTTTTTTCTTCAAGAGTATTATACTCACATCAATTAACATATATCTCCCTACTGATTTCACCTATGAAAGCTATATAAAAGAAATGATCATAGGGTTATTACTACATTGTGGAACACATCCTAGTGTATAAATTTTGTGACTTATCTTACAATGTCCACTACAACCAATATATGACTCTCATACTATGGTGAAATCTATTATTTAGATATTCTATATAACTTTCACATCATTTAAAGTTTAGTTTTTCAAGAATATGCACAATAGAATGGTCATATTTTTATTTGTGTTTTCTCATATCATGAGATAAGAGTAGAAGGGTTACCATTTCTTTCTATACCAATCTCATCAATATGTTTTGTAACTTAATTGTCACTATTCACTACAATCAATATGCATAAACCTATTTGGCAGTGGAATCCTAAATCTCTATTCTAATTAACATCCACATCTATTAATATTTTAAACATACAAATTTTATAATTAATTATTATAAATTCATAATTATCATACACATATACAAAAACCAACCCTATATCTAAAATTAGCCCGACATTAAGAAATGTTTTGTATGAGAGAATTGAAATATCATCTCATCAAATAAAGGATTCTCAATGATAGTTAGCACGAGGATCTAGCTCTCAAAACTAGTTCGCAATCTTTAATTGTATGTGGCTTGAATTTGCCCCTAATTAGAGGTTGGAGTTCATACGCTTTTGGTTGTAGTGCATTCTTGAACTACAAAATTGAATCCCCTTTATTGTTTTGAGAATATTTAAGTCCATTTATATCATCGAGGTCTCATCATGTATTATGACAGATCATCAAGTTAAAAGTCATAATTTTATGTTGAGGTTGCAACATTAGATGTTATTTGAATATTATATGGAGGACAAAGTCATGGTGGCATTGAATACCATGACTGAAGAAGTTCCTCTATGGATCACAACGTCATAGTGGCATGGATTGCCACATTTAAGGCAATTTCTTTCTAGATCAAATAGTCATGGTAAAAACATCATTGTGACAGAAGTTATTCTTCTCTAAACAAAAGTCATAGTAGAAAAATTAATGTGAATGGGGAAAATCCTTTCTATAACACAAAGTTGCAATAACAAAGTATTTTGTGACTATGATAATTATTCTCTGGAGAAAATAGTTATGGTGGAAAAATTGTTATGATTAAAAATTGTTGTGTTATGTAATTTTGGTTTTATAAAAAATATGGTGTAGCATTGAAAAATATCATGACTACTTGTACCAGTTTGGTATTTAGTTCCATGACATTGATATAATATCACAATTAAATTTGTGTTTATAATTAATATGGTCGTAATTCTAATATATTATCATAGTCACTAAGAATATGTTATATAGTAAAAAATAATAAAAATTAGGTAGTATAATTGCAACATGCAAAGAATGCCATGATTTACTTATTTATAGACTTGCAACTAAAAAAGGTTAATGTGACTTCTCAATAGGCATATACTGGGGTAAAAATATCATGATTTCAGGAATATCACTATTTTTATCTTTCTTTTATTCTCTCCATTTCAAATTTCTACCAAATCCACCTTTTATATTCAAATTATATCTAATCTTATTATTATTCATCTAGATATATAAAAATCACAATTTAATGAAATACTTGAATTTAAGGCTCGATTTTAGTATAATTACATTAAGAAAAAAAATCAAAAATAACCACAAAAAAATTTGGTATGTTGAATGTCGAATACTTGCTAAGTAATAAAAAGAAAAAATAGAGAACTAATATTTTAAATATTTTCTTTTCAATCAAATAGTCATCTCCTAAAAATAGATATTCTTTTTATTGGTTAAAGATATAACTCATATAGTATATACATATAAGTGTAATGCATGTTGTGAGAATATATACAGATGACCAAATGTTCATCATATTATACAATATACAATATGTTTTATGAATTTTAAAAAGGAAAATATTATGTCCCAATTTATTCATTAGTTATTATTTCACTAATTTTATCATTAATATGTTTGATATCATATGTTGGTAGTTAACACATGAATTAAATATTAGATGAATATAATTCTAATAATATTTGTTATCGAGTTGAAATTCTTTTTTTTAAGCTTGCTAACTTACAAAGACTATAAATTTCTTGTGATTTGCTAGGCATTCTAATATATTTTAATATATATTATATTTGTTATAATTAGGTGAAAACTATTTTTAATCTGACTTGTAATATTAATTTTATTATGACACATATATCTAATATTGAAAATTTAGATAAGGAACCATTTTCGAATGATTCTTATGAAAATTTTTATTGTGATACCATTATTTGAAGTATTATCAAATATTATACTAGATGTTTTTTTTGTATCTCAATTTCCCTACAAACTGTCAATAGGTATTCATACATGGTAGAGCCATCAAGAGGTTGTAAGAACTCATAAATTCTTAAAATTCTTTTATTTAGTTTTCATTTAGAATCAACAAAGTAGGCAAAGATACATGCCAATATGTTATCATCATAACTAGTCCAAATCTTAAATGTCAATAATTCCACTCTACTTTGTTTTATAAGTTTGTTAATTATTATTATTTTTTCATTTTAAAATTTTTTATTATGTGAATCTCACATGTCAACCTAGCTAGGGATCCTATGATAAGTAAGCTATAAGTATTTCTTCATACTATCAAATAATCTTTGATCTTCTACAAATTTAAGTGACCATGCTAGCAATGAACCTTTCCTAGATTAGCATAATTATAGAAAATCCATTGAATAAATATATTGTATTAATTGTATATTTAGTCACTTGACTTTTATACATTGACTACCTAAAATAGATTAACATGATTATAAAAAATCTTTAATATAAAGTAACATCTTTTAATTAAAAAAAAATATTATTTTTTTCTTTGCATGGTATCAGAGGGAAGGTTACCCTATCTCACTATCCTCTATCTTTTGCCTTTTTTTGTTGTTTCTAATTGTCATGATGAAACAACAACCATCTAATGGAGGCATACTTGATACTGCCAATCCATTTTTCCTTTACCATTTTGATCATCTAAGATAATTACTTTTTTTCCAGCCCCTCAATAAGGATAATTATTTGATATGGTAAGGAGCCATGAATATTTCTTTGAATACCAAATCCAAGTTAGGTTTCATAGATGGGACCACCACAATGCCTTATGCCACAACCATCCTATATGGATATGCTTCGTGGAAAAAATGCAATGAAATGATCCTTTCTTGGATTCTCAGTTCACTCACATAGGACCTTGTAGTCAATGTCATTTTTTTAACCACCACCCATGAGGTCTGGAATAACCTTTGGAATCATTTTTCTCAAAGAAATGCCCCTCTTGTTTTTTAGATTGAGCGGGATATTACTTGTCTTGCTCAATATCAGATGACTATTGCAACTTATTACACAAGGCTTAATAAATTATGAGATGAACTAGGGTCTTATAATGACATTGTTTGCTCTTGTGTTGTAGACCATAAAAGATATAGATTGATGTCATTTCTCATGGGACTCAATGAGTCCTATAGTGAAATACAATGGTAAATTCTGTTGATGAATCTACTACCTAATGTTGCCATTGCCAAGGCTTACTCTTTCATTGTACAAGAAGAGAAGCAATGAAGCCTAGGGGTTGCATGTGAGATGATGGAAAACTCAGCCATGGTTGTTCAAATGTTTGAACCATTTGCTATGGCTATTTGATATGGACAAGATTCTTCTTTTTGTTCCAACTCATCTAATCAATAATCTTTGCATTGCTCTTATTGTGACAATGACCATCATGCACGAGAAACAAGCTGGAAGTTGAATGGGTACCCATCAAAACACCCTAAACATGTATCAAACATGTCTACTCAATGAAGCACTCATTTCAAGAACAACAATGATCATTAATCTTCAGCCAACAATGTGAAAGAAAGCTCAATGATGTAGGAAGTTCTATCCTGATTTGAAAATCTAGCAAATCTTATCTATTATGCAGGATAAAGGGACAACACAATTCACCAATCTTAAAGTTATTATTGTTGCCTCATGTTTGTAACAAACATCATTGTGTCTTCATCAAATAATTATCAAAAGTGATGCAATACATCACATTACTTCATCTCTAACTTTGCTTTTCTAAAATAGTAAAATATTTTTTTACCATCAGTTTCTATGCCAACTGGAGAACAAGCTTCGATTACACCCATTGAAATTTTATTTTTGACTTCTACTATTGCTTTAAAAAATGTTCTTGGTGTGCCATTTCTTTATGTGGATTTTAATGTCTGTGAGTCGAG
The DNA here is from genome assembly GCA_029783825.1 of Sapria himalayana. NCBI lineage: Eukaryota > Viridiplantae > Streptophyta > Magnoliopsida > Malpighiales > Rafflesiaceae > Sapria > Sapria himalayana. Next base: position 185,330 of record JAREIK010003706.1, read on the forward strand.
TTACTAGAGATCTCAACTATTTAGTAACTGTTTTTTCTCAATATTGTATTTTGTAGGACTTGATGACAAGGATGACAATTAGTTTGGGTGAACAATGAAATAGACTTTATTACTTGGCTACATTAGCATCAGTTAAGCCAAAACATTAAACTCCATCCATAATAGCCAATACTTGTCATTCACCTAATTTTCAAGTCATCCCCATCACTTTTTGGCATCACTGTTTGGGACATTTGTTTTCTTATAGATAAGATTTTATGGTAAAACATTAGTTAAATTTCTTATTCCAATCTAATAATGCTTGTGATATTTGTGCACTTTCAAAACAAAGTTGATTTCTATTTTATATTAGTTCAATTTTGTTTTTATGATCTTTTGAATTAATTCATTGTGATATTTGGGACCCCTATAAAATTGCCTCTATTTCTGGTGTGAAATATTTTGTGACTAATGTGGATGATTTTTCTAGATTCACAAGGATATTTTTTATGCATAACGAAAGTGAAACACGCCATTCACTTGTCAATTTTTTTTTTCATTTGTCCAAACACAATTTCACATATCTATAGCCAACATTCAAGTTGATAATGGTAAAGGATTCTTCTTTATGTAAAATTTTTTTAAACAAAAATGGCCCATTTACCAACTTTCTTGTGTTCGTACCCTTCAAGAAAATGGGGTTGTAGAGCACAAACACCATCATATTCTTGAGTTTGCTAGAGCCTTTCATTTTCTAAGTACACATTCCTTTACATTTTTTTGGCATAATGTGTTTCTACTACTATTCATATCAATAAACATTTTTCTACACCACACCTATCTTGCCAACCTTCTTTTGAATGACTTCATGGCAAGTTTCCTTCTTATTATCATATCAAAGCTTTGGATGTCTATCCCATGCTACAAATGTGCATATCCCCTAAAAATTATATCCTCGAACCAAATGATATATCTTTCTTGGCTATCCAGTTGATTAGAAAGCTTACAAGCTCTATGACCTTGCCACACACCAAATACTCACTAGCTGTGATATTTTTCATGAAACTATATTTCCTTATGGATTCATTTCATCCCCTTCCTCACATTCAATTCTTGTAAATATTCTTTCTGTATTCAATCATTCACCACTAGTGAAACAACCCTCTCCACCAAATCTAATTTTTATTTAGCCATCACTTGTTCTTCCTCCTCTCGATCTCATTTTATGCCATTCCCATTTTATGATAAATAGTGAACTTTGGTTTGATCTTTCAATGGACTTTATGTTAGGTCTACCTAGGACTAGATGTAGTATGGATTCTATTTTTATGGTTGTGGATAGGTTTTCAAAGATGATATATTTTATCCCATGTCACAAAATAGATGATGCATCTCATATTACCAATCTATTCTTTAGGGATGTTGTGAGATTGCATGATATGTCGAGGATAATTATTTCAGATAGAGATACAAAATTCTTGAGTTACTTTTGGAAGACCTTGAGGTGTAGGTTAGGGACCAACCCACCACTTTTTACTACTTAGCATCCACAAACTGATAGTGAATAGAGCCTTGTCTACTTTATTGAGGGCTATCATTAAAAAGAACATTAAAACTTGGGAAGACTATTTGACACATGTTTAGTTTACTTTTACATTCTGCCACTAAATCTTCACCTTTTGAGATTGTATATGGTTTTAATTTATTAATCTTTTTGGATTTATCTTTTTTACCTATGCCTGAGCATGTTAATCTAGATGGAAAAAATAAAGCAGAATTTGTTAAGCATATTTATGAAAAGGCAAGACTCAACATTGAGCGAAAGACTAAACAATATGCAAACAAGCCAACAAAGGGCACTACCACATTGTCTTTGAACCTAGACATTGGGTTTGGGTGCATATGTGCAAGGAAGGATTTCCTACACAAAGGTGATCTAAGTTGCTCCCTCAAGGCGATGGTCATTTTCAAGTCCTTGAGCGTATCAATGACAATGCCTACAAGCTAGATTTGACCAATGAGGATATTGTCAGTGCTACTTTTAACATCATTGACTTGAGTCTTTTTAATGCATGTGATGATTTGAGGACAAATTCTTTCCAAGAGGAGGGGAATGATGAAAGCATGGCTAAAGAATGAAGTGTGGACCCACTTGAAATCTATTGGGCCCTATGAATGAGTCAAAGCTAAGAGATTCAAAGAAGTCCTTCAAGTTTTAACCCAATATTCAAATATGTTCAACTTCAAAAAGGAAACAAAGATGGTCTATGGCATCAAATTAAATCCAAACTTAAATCAAGAGCCAAAACATTTTTGACTTGTTGAATTGCTACTATTTTGGAGCTGATTTGATATTGATTTGTTCATGATTTGTTGCTATTTTGAAGCTTATTTGGTATTGATTTAAGGGATGATTTGGTATTGATTTGCTATTGATTTATTCTAGATTACAACTGGTTTGATTCCCAAGCCTTTATCTAGTTTCCTTTATTATTTTTAGCCAAATATTTACTTTATTTGTGGCTAAATATTTAGTTTCTATTATTTATATTTTTGGACCTATTTATAGGCTTAGTATCCCCACATTCTAGAAGGTTTTATCCATTAATAAAATTAAGACTTTCAATTTCTCTTTGGTTCTCTAAAGAATTCCTTGAACTTATTGGTTATTACAAGGTGATCATCAAGACTTATCAATTAGATCTCCATCATCAATTATGGCGTCCTCATATTTATCAAGGTTCTTGCTTCCATATAAGCAATGGGTAATGTCATCCACCTAAGATGACACTAGAGCAGTTTTTACGATCTAATTCGATCACAAGTCTCCTCACAAATTGACAAAATTAAATCATTTAGTATCAATAATGAATTAAATAACTAATCGAATTAGCAATAATGTCAAATATATTAACAATGATACGAACTTCGATAACTTGTGAGGAAACTCATGATTGAATTAGCTTAGAAGAACCACTCTAGTGTCGACTTGGATGGATGACCTTGACTCATTGCTTATATGGAAGCAAGAAACTTGGTATATGTAAGGATGCCACAATTGGTGATAGAGATCTGATTGATTAGTTTTGATGAATGCCATGGAATAAATGATAAGTTAAAGAAGTTCTTTTGATAACCAAAGAGAAAATAAAACTCTCAATTTTATTAATGCATAAAATCTTCTAGAATGTAGGGATAACAAACCTATAATTAAGCCCAATAATATGAAGAATAGAAACTAAACATTCAACCACAAGGAAGATAAGTATTTGGCTAAAAACAAGAAAGGAAACTAGATAATTAATGCTTGGGAATCAATTCAATCATAATCTAGAATAAATCAAAAACAAATCAGCACCAAATCAACACCAAATAAGCTTCAAAATATAAGTAAATTAATAACAAATCAATACCAAATCAGCTCCAAAAAAGTAGCAAATCAATAAGTTAAAAATGTCTTGGCTCTTAGTTAAAGTATAAATTAAATTTGATGATGTGGACTATCTTTGTTTCCTTTTTGGAGTTAAACACATGTGAATCTTGGATTAAAATATGGACTTATTTGATTCAATTAGCCCTGACTCATGTCATAGGGCCCAGTGGGATTTCAAGTGAGTCCACACTTCATTCCTTAGCCATGCTTCCATCATTCCCCTCCTCTTGGACTCAAGTCAATATTGTTAAAAGTATCATTGACAGTATATTCACCGAGCAAGTCTAGCTTATAGGCATTGTCATTTATACACTCAAGGACTTGAAAATGAAAATTGCCTTGAGGGAGCAAATTGGATCACCTTTGTGCGGAAAATCCTTCTTTATGCATGTGCACCCAAACCTAATCTCCAGGTTCAAAGACAACGTGGTGGTGCCCTTTTGTTGGTTTATTTTGCATATTGTTCAGTCATTCACTCAATGTTAAATCTTTCCTTCTCATGAATATGCTTAACAAATTCTTCTTTCTTTTTACCATCTAGAATAACATGCTTATACATATGTAAGAAAGATAAATCAAAAGAGGTTAATGGATTAAAACTATATACAATCTCAAAAGGTGAAGATTTAGTGGCAAAATGTATAGTATGATTATAAGGTAACTCAACGTGTGACAAAAAATCTTCCCAAGTTTTAATATTCTTTTTAATGATAGCCTTTAACAAAGTAGGCAATTTTTTATTCACTATCTCGGTTTGACCATTAGTTTATGGATGACAAGTTATAGAAAATAATAACTTGGTTCCTAACTCACACCACAAGGTCTTCTTAAACTAACTCAATAATTTTGTGACATGAGATAAAATATGTTATCTTTGAAAACCTATCCACAATCACAAAGATAAAATCTCTTCCACAATTAGTCCTAGGTTGACTTAACATAAATTCCATTGAAAGATCAACCCAAGATTCACCGAGAATTGGAAATGGTGTGTAAAACCCATGGGGTTACACTTAGGAATTAGCTTGTCTACATGTGATACACCTCCAACATATCCTCTCAACATCTTACTTCATGTGTGGTCAATAAAAGTGTTCTTGCAAGACCCTTAAAGTCTTAGCTACCCCAAAATGACCCATCAATCCTCCACCATGAGACACCCTCACTAAATGGAACCATTAGGAATGCACAACATATTTTTCCAAAACAAGAACCCCTCATGTCTAAAGAATTTGTCATAAACTCCTTTTTCACAATAAGCATATTCTTCACTAAAATCTTGGTCTAATAGATACCATTCTTTAATGTGTTTAAAACCTAGTAATTTAGCATCAAAAGTATAGATTAGAACATATCTTTGTGAATATTCATCGGCAACAAAATTTTCCTTACCTTATTTGTAGTGAATGACATATAGAAAAGTTTTTATAAACTCCATCCATCAGGCATGTCTCTTATTCAACTTGTGTTGGCCCTACGAATGCTTCAATGACTCTTGGTCAGTGTGAATCACAAATTCATTAGGCCAAAGATAATGTTGCCAAGTTTCCAAGGCCCAAACTAATGCTACAACTTTTTCTCATATGTAGGGTATTTCGAGGTTATCCCACTTAGATTTTTGTGGTCATTCTTCTTGCATAAAAACTTATCCAATACCCAAACCTAAAGCAATAAATTCAACCACATAAGTTTTTGAAGAATTAGGTAAAGCAAGTAAAAGAGCACAAATTAGTTGTTCTTTGATAAATTGGAATGTTTTTTCATGCTCTTCACCATACTTAAACCCAACATCTTTCTTTATGACTTTGATTATTGGTGTGGCTATACTATCAAAGTCTTTCAGAAATTGCCAATAAAAACTAGCAAGTCCATAAAAACTTCAAACTTTACTCACACTTCTTGGGCTTTTCCAGTCTTGAATTGCTTGAACCATAATTTCATCAGCCGATATCCCTTGTGCGCTAACAACAATACTAAGAAACACAAGCTTATCAATGCAAAATGTGCACTTATTGAGGTTTGCAAATAATCTTTATTTTTGACGCATATCCAAAACATATTTTAAATGAATCAAGTGATCATCTAAGTTCTTACTTTAAATGGGGATATCATCAAAATAGATAACCACACATTTTCTAATGAAAGCATTCAAAACATGGTTCATTAATCTTATGAAAGTTTTATGTGCATTAGTTAATCCAAAAGGCATAACTAACCACTCATATAAATCATATTTTGATTTGAAAGTAGTTTTCCAATCATCATCTTCTTTCATTCTAATTTGATGGTATCTACTTTTTAAATCAATTTTGGTAAAAATACAAGAACCATGCAACTCATCAAACAAATAATCTAAGGAATGAGATGATAATACTTTACTATTATGTTATTATTGACTCGACAATCAACACACAACCTCCATGTCCCATCATACTTAGGAACTAAATCACCAAAATGGCACATGGAATGATGCTTTCTCATAGATATCCTTTTCCATCTATTCACCAACTTGCATTTGGAGTTCCTTTGTCTCCTCGGAATTACCTTTATAAGCATGTCGATTCGAGATGGTATGACCAGGGACAAAATCCATTTGATGTTCGATCCCTCTTATAGAAATTAACCCTTTCAGAATTTCCTCAAGAAAGACATCTTTATATTCCTGCAAAAGAGATACAATAGAACTATGCAAAGAAGTATCAAGTTGGATTGTATTGAAAAGTGTCTCTTTGTACAAAGTACAACCATATGCTTGTTTAAGAATAATGCTCTTTTAACCTCACTTTCCCTTGCATAGAATTTTCTTTCATTTTCTCTTAAATTTTTAATCACTTGCTTTTTATCACTCTTTTTTTTTGATAAGTTGCTTTTTGTCACTCTTTCCTTTGCTCACTCTCTTTTCATACTTTTTCTTTTATTCATTCTCTTTTTCATTATTTTTCTTTTATTCACTCTCATTTTGAAATCTTAATTGATCTTCATAAGCTTGATTTGGTGTCAAAGGAACAAGAGTGATGGTATGTTGGTTTAATATGAATAAGTGCTTATTGGTGAAGCCATCATACTTAGATTTCCGATCAAATTACCATGGTCTTCCTAACAACAATACTTTGCTTGCATGGGGACTACATTACACAAAACTTCATCTTCATATTTCCATGTTTTAAAAAAGACTAACACTTGTTTATTCACCTTTGCCTCCCCACTATCATTCAACCATTGTAATTTATAAGGTTGATAATGGTTACTTATCAGCATTCCTAGTTTCTCCACCAGGGTTGCACTAGCGACCTTAGTGCAATTTTTCCATCAATGATCACACTGCATACCTTTTTTTGGATGTGACATCTAGTGTGAATAATGTTATCCTATTGAATCTCATTATCTTTTTTAGATTGCACACTTAAGGCCCTCCTAGCCACAATTAGTTCTCCCTGGAAAGCATATTTCTCATCATCGGCATCCTTTATGGATGACATAAAATCACATTCTGATTCAATGTCTATTTCAATCTCACCATTGTCCTGCATCATCATGACTCTTATTTTCAGACATTGGCTTGCTATACGACCCTTGCCTTGGCATTAAAAACACATAATTTCACAATTCTGAGGAGTAAAAGAATCAGGATTTTCTTGATTTCCTTGGCTACTCCTCTCTTGTTTTAGTTCTATTTTAGGCTTGGCATTGGGTGACTTCGCTTCCTTCCTCCATTGATTTGATGTCTAAGTAGATGAATTTGGACTAGATGTAGAACATGTGTTGCTACTGCCCCTCCAACACCACATAATGTGGCAATTCCACCACATTTTGAATCTTCCGATTTAAACTCGCTAGAAATCTCACCATGGTAGCCTCTCGATCTTCTTTAATATTGGCTCTATCCATTGGAAGCTCCATCTACTTATAATACTCCTCCACACTTCTATTATCTTGCCTTGGGTTTTGCAACTTGTTATACAATATTTATTAGTAGTAAGCCAGGACAAATCTTTTCCGCATCACCCTTTCCATCTCTTCCCATGTTTTCATTGATGACTCCCTATTTCATCTCTTATTCAATACTAATTGGTACCACTGCACTATTGCTAGTCTTAGAACTCTATGATAGCAAGTTTCACCTTCTTATTTTTAGAATAATTATTACAATCAAAATCCAACTCTACATTCCTCTCCCACTCAAGATATGCCTCAGGATCATTCCTTCCTTGGAAAGATGGAATCTTCATTATAATATTTCTCAAATTATTATCTTCTTGATTCATATCTTCTCAATGTCTCTTCCCATACCTCATGTTACTAACAACTGAATCATAATCATTTGCATTCTCAAAATCTTTTTCATCATACTCTTCTTCTTCTTCTACCTACAACCTCTCTTCTTGTAAGCCTCTTGTATTTATGCCCTATTAGAGGGTTTCATGGGTGCTCAAACTTTGCTCCACCCTCTCTTGTAATTGTTTCAATTCAGCCATAAAGATTCTTTGTACTTCATTAGTTAAGGCTTGCATAATGAACTTCATGCTAACTCCTCCCGCCATACCTTAAAATATGTTGTTTTATGTTGCAAAAACAAGGTTAGAGAGAGAAAAAAGTAGGACCTCGCCGATTACTTACTCATGGGTTTTCACTCGAAGAATGATTCACTTAGTTCACTAGTATTTTCGCACATATATTTGGCTTATTTTCTCAATCTAATAATCTGACCACTCTTGCCTTTTTTTCATTCAAAATTTCTCTTCTAATTCTTTTGGAATTAATCAAACAAATCAAATTTTCTTTTAGAAAATTTGATCAAGAAACCTATCAAAGGGAAGGTTGGTTACATTCACCAGTATTCAAGATTTACTTAAAGAAACAAAAAAAGGACATCAAACATTTCTTAGTATGTTACTATTTTTTTAAATATATACTACGATGAGGATTGGATTGCTAGAAACTAGAATGATGATAAACTTATAGAATTTTTTTTTACCAGATCTTTTTTTCCTTTACTTTTTTTTTGTAACTCGGAATGGACTTTTAAATTATGCTAAGAAAATATATTTACATCATAGGTGATCTAGCAAGTATGCTGAGAAAATATATTTGACATCCCTAGGGATCGAACTCATGCTCTTAAGGTTAGAGCAATGCATGATTAATATTGATGATTCTGAAATATGTTAAATGAATCAAGTATTATTGATATATCTTCAATGAAATTTAATGATATATTATGTTTTTCAATATGTTTCATTATATTTTTTGATGATATTCAATTGATGAAATTATTTGGTAATATTCTCAATGAGAATATAATCTTTTCAAGATGAAATTAAATATATTATTAGTGATTTACTATGGAGTTTTATAGATATTTATTTGTATTTAAAATATTTTGATGATAACATTTAATTTTTTGATGGTATTTGATGATTTTTTTCAATGTTATTTTATGATATTATGGTCTTTGAATGTAAATTTAAAATTGTGAAAATATATGTTTTTCAAACGATGCAATTTTCCAAGCTTATTATTCAAGTTAAAGACTACTATTTGGAAAAAATAGTTACAAGGGATAGTATGAATTTGGAAAAGAATTTAAAGGAATTTGTAATTCCAATCTATTGTAAATGGGACATGTGTGACCCTTTAAATAATGTTTCTTGGCCTTTCATCCACATTAATCCCATGTGGCTTGTAAGTAAAAATTATATGTATTTTATGGCATGTGAGTACAAATTTAATATCTGGATTAAAAAAAGTTCAAGTTGATCATCAAATCAAGTTTTACAATTACTTGAATTTGCTAAGCATGAAGACATCTTCATGTAAAAGAAGAGTTACAAAGGATACACGTTTAGATAATTTTTTGGGAAATTATATTTTGGGTCACTACTCTGAAAATATTTAAAGGACATGATTTTTTTTTTAAAATATTAAAAAATACACTAACATAAATATTTACGTATTCGTGCACTAGAAATTAGAAGCCTGATTTTTCCCTAGTCTCGACGCGTCAACATTTTTCAAAAAAAATTAAAACTATTTTTTTTTATTTGAAAAGTAGTTTTACGTTTAAAAAAAATTAAAAAACTATTATATATATATAAACCTATATGGCATAAATGTGTGTGTGTGTCTATATATATACATATATATGCATATACATATATTTATAGGTTTATATGTTTATATGAATATTTAGAGCTTTATAATAGAAATACACACACACACACACATATTATGTATGAACTATATATATATATATATATAAAACATATAAATATACAGACACACACACATACTATATATAGTTGTATATATATGTGTGTATATTTATAGGTTTATATATACATATAAAACATTTATATTATATGTGTGTGTATATATACACATATATAGTATATACATATAAACATATATAGTATGTATATATATATATACATACATATTTATAAGGTATTATATATATTTATAGGTATATATATGTATGACCTATATATATGCACATACACATAGTTTTTTTTTGAAAACTACCAAAATTTTTTAAAACAAAGTGATAATGTCAGCACACGGGACAGATTTGATTTCCTATTTTTAGTGCATCAAAATATAAATATTATATATTTTGATTTATTTTTTTTTAATTGCAAAATAATCATATATATCATTTTTTATAAATATTTTTTGAATAGCGACCCAAAATATAAATTTGTTTAAATTGTGTATGTCATTATGCATAATTAGAAATGATTCTTTTTATTTTCATAAAATATTATTATTAAAAGATAATAATGATAAATCTCAAGTTCTCAACAAAGTCATGTTGTACCTAAATGCAATATTAATTAGGGTATTAAATCAATAAATAACATAGTGCAATGTAAAATAAAGTATGATATTGAACATAACAAACACGTCCAAATACTAGATTGTCAAATGCTAATTTGATTGATATGTAGTTTCTTAAAACGTTATGTTTTATCTTAATCAAAGGTAAAATATTAATGTAGCAAGCTAGCTTTTTTCTAGAAATGTATAAGTTTTCATTCATTTGAATTTGTATCAGTTTTTTTTTATATAAAGTCAACATTAAATATATATTCATTTGATTATAATAAGAGCCATATGTTTATCTAATGTATATGAACTACATTTACATATAGTACCAATATTTTTATCTCGAATGCCAAAATTGTAGAAATAAAAATCAAGGTATTTCATATAAAGTTTATTGTAGAGATTAGATCAAGTAATATAGATATAAACAAAATATTAGGTGTGATTTATCACTCAATAAAGAAAGCAACAAATAAAAAAATGAAAACATGTTAAATTGAAGGCCATTTATATTGTTTATTTGCGTTAGTGTTCCATATAATGAATCTAATTAAAGTGGATTAAAAGGAAGTTTTCTAAGGATACTAATCCTTCCATACCAAACACATGAAGGAAACTTAACTAAAAAAAAATGCTATAACAGTAATTGATTAATCAAAGGCATGTATGCTTGTATATGTGTTATCAATTTAATTACATTTAATCATTTCTTGTTCCTAATATTTATATTCTATCAATTTCTTTGTGGCATAATCATGATAGATTTCATCTTATATCAGAATAGATTTCATTTAATATTATTACCAATGCCTTATTTTCCCCTTATATATTAACAAACTAGAAAATATTTAGAACAACCATAAATAAAAAAAATTTATGAGATGAATAATTTTTGGATAATATTGATTATGAAATATCATGATATATGAAAAAAATATTTATGAAATCTAATATACTCAAAACATCTGCACAAATAAATGAGTTTTGTTTGAGGCACTCTTTTTCAATGCTTATCACTCATATATGATATTACAAAAGGAAAAGTAATATAAAAGCTATTGGTATCAACAATAAAAATGCTTCATTTTTTATATCATCAAATGGTATTTTACTAAAGAAAATTAGTTTGTATATAAAATTACAATTTATTATAAAAGTAACAATTATAAAAGTAAGGAAAATGAAGAAGAGTTTTGAGGAATGAATTCTTTTCTTGCATATATATTTGGACAAAGTCCTCTCTTTTGTAGGCTTACAATCATGAATATGAAAGTACATTTGAATACAATGTGACAGATAGCTATATAAGGGGTCACAAACCTTAAATATAACAAAGGGGGTATTAATTTAAAGAAAGATGAGTGAGCATCCATCATGTTAAATGCTTGCCAATAAAACCCAATGAAAAAAACATGGATGCAAGAAAAAGAGTACATCTTACATATGTCCTAATAAGCAGTATACTTGATGATAATACATTCGCTAATGAGTATCAACTTGACTGATCACAAACTTGATGAGTCCTGATATCATATTTCAAATTCTTGCATGTTGTTGATGGAAAATCTTTGGTTAAAAAAAATCTATAATATTATCACTCGACTATTTTTTTTACTTCAATTTCATTACTCTTCTAGAGTTCATGAGTGAAGAAAAATTTTGGTGAGATATGCTTGGTTCTGTCACTTTTGATGTATCCTTCTTTGATTTATTCAAAGCACATGGTTTTATTGGAATGCTTCTAATCAAAGATAACCTACATGTATTCTGAATGTGTTGTACCATTGATCTTGACCATATATATTTATGACTTACTTCATGAAATGCAATTATCTCAAAGTGAATAGAAGAAGTGGCAGTCAGAGTATGCTTAGTTGATCACCAAGAAATTATAGTGTTACCACATTTGAATATATACCATGTTTGTGAGCAGGCATGTGAGGATCAAAAAGGTATATATAAACTGCATAAACTTGTATAGTTGATTTCTTTGAATAAAATAATTCAAATCTTTAGTTCCATGAAGGTAACATAAAATATGTTTAATGTCATTCTAGTGTATTTGAGTTGGTGCATAACTAAATCTTATGTTTAATGTCATTCTAGGCATTAAACATAAGATATGTTTAATGTCTTGGCCAAGTAGTAGTTCATTTTTTTGGATGAAAATGATCTTACTTTGCAACAAAAAATCTAATTATCATTTGAGAACTTACTGGATGTGATTTGTCCATATTAATTCACTTCAATATCTTTTTGACATATGCTGACTGATGTATAAGAATTCTATTAGACTTATACTCAATTTGAAGGCTGAGACTATATTTAGTTTTTCCTATATCTTTTATTTCAAGCTCATCCTTCATATATCTAACTACTTTTTTTGTGAGCTCTTCAGAGTTGCAAAAATATTATATCATCAACTTATGTCATAAGGATGCCAAATACTTATTCTAATTTTTATATAAAAATACAAGGGCATATAGGATTGTTAATATACACATCCTTGATCTAAAACTCATTTAGATGATTATACCATATTCTTTGATATTATTTTAATCCATATAATGATCATCTCAACTTAATTGAGTATAAATTTTGTGATTGTTATATATTTACTTGAGGCAATTGAAATCTTTCTATGACTTTAATATAAATATCATTTTCTAGCTTTCCATACAAGCATGCAGTAACTATGTCCATAAGATGCATTTATAATCCTTTTAAAACTGATAGACTAATTAAGTATTGAAATGTAATAATATCTATCACAATCAAATATATTTGTTAATAAACAATTCTAGGTTTTTGTGAAAAACTCTGTGCCTCAAGATTTACTTTGTATCTACTAATTTTATTTTTATAATTATTTTTTCTTATAAACACCCATTTGTAACCTATAGGTTTCATATCATTGGGTGTTGAGACTACAGGCCCAAATACAATTGCATTTTGCTAAAGAACCCAATTCTACTTTGCTTGCTTTTTTTCCTTTGACCAATTATGTTTATAGTGATATTCATTGACACTACATGATTCATGATCATTATTTTTTTTTAATTTTATTGGTTATTATAAAGCAAATTGCATCATTATTAACAGCTTTTGTATGGTCCCATAATTTTTCATGGATGTATACTTTATGAAAATTTCATCATTTGCAAGTACTTGTACATCTTCATGGCCTTGTATCTTTTTAGAGATTATTACCTCTTCAAAGGCGTGTCATTTCAATGATATTTTCTTCATATGAAATTATTATTTTAAAAATTATGGAAATAGCCTCTTTAGAAGTGTTATTTTTATCAAGGCTTGTGTTTTGTTGCCATCCTATTTTCCTCTTCCACATAATTAAATATTTTGAACCCAAGGGTCGATCATGCTTCAAGCATGTTATAGATGATTCATTTGCTACCATAATAATAATTTTTCTAATTGGTATATTGACACTTGTTGGTTTGTTTGCAGCTAGTATATAAAATTTGATTTCTTTAGTTGTATCTATAAATGCATTAGGAAATTGGTTGAAAATCTTCTAAAGATGTGTGATTCTTTATACTTCATTTTCACATTGAGTAGTGCATGGTTTGAGATGAGAAATGGATGTTTCATTCCAAATAATTTTACGTCATAAAAAATATCTTCCCCAATAATGAGAAATTGACCCCTTTGGGGTTGGCCCCTTCAAAATAAAAATCTATAAATTTTGCTCTAAAAATATCTCTATCAAGATTCAAGATACTCAATGATTAATGTTGAATCAAAATCAAAGTATATGCCCAATCAGCACCAAGGGATCTTTTTCATGCATTGTAGAGGCATAATTGGAACTTGTACAATACATCCAAATACTTGTAAATGGTAAAAATTTAGAATTTTACAAGTACCAATTAAAATGGTAATTGTTGGTGAATAGTAGTCAATCGAATGTAAACTAATGCTATAACATATAGAATTATATGTCCCAAGTAGAAATAAGTAATTTTGTTCTCATAAGTAAAAGTTGAGCCATCAATTGGAGTTCTTTGTTAAAGGCTTCTACTAATCCATTTAATATTATCGAGATGAATTTTCTTGATTGGATAATCTAAAAAATATGCGTGTAACCTCATGATTTGGCAAATGCAACATTGTTGGTAGATAACCAAAAAATATTTGATAATCAAGCCAAGGTATCAATTAACACCATGAAATAGTAAAATGGTCCACATGGTGGATGAGTTAGTTCACATATGTCCCATTGAATGTGTTCCAAAAAAAATTGGGGATTCTACATGTACTTTTGCATGGTCTAATAATCAAATTTCTTATAAACAAGTAGTACATGGAAAATCATTAAACAAAATAATCTTTTAGATCTTTAAGTTTTGTTCATATGAATTTTTAATAATTTGCCTTATCACTATTGATCTTGGGTGCCAAAATCTATCATGCCAATGCATGAACATATCTGTGTTAGAGAGCTTCTAGCTCATTACTATATTTTATTTAATTGTTGTTATTATTGCATAATATAATCCTAAAGAAAAAGCAGAAGTTTTCTATTATATGCGTCTAGCTTGAAACAATATGAGCACAAGTGCACAAAATAAATATTATTTATTATTTTCACATATGGTCTCAATATGATATATCCATTATGACATATATCTTTAAAATTTTGCAAATTTCTTTAAGATATAACTAAACATAAGTTATCATTAATTTTAAATATCATGTCATATGGTAATATAATAGTTTATCTTTAAGGGCCATCAATCAAGTCTGCATTACCTGATATTGTATTTAAATTAGCTTCAGCTAATATTATGTGGGAAAAATATTTTTGATCCTGAAGAATTCTTTGAGTAACAACACTATCTATTAGACATATCTCTCCTCTATTTATCTTAGAACCAAATGATCAAATACTAAGATCCATATCCTAAAGAAAAATGTATTTTTAATAAATTAAAATATTAATTGCTTTCAAACATATTAATAATTTCATTCAAATAAATAAATAAAAAAACAAACTAAATGCATAAAACATCCAAAAACAATATAAACTATTAATTGATGTGGATAGTTCCATCACCAAATAAGCGATCAATTTGGCTAGTTTGATCTTCAAAAAAACATAAGATGTATATATGAGTAATATCCACTAGATCTTCTCTGAAAATCAAATTTATTTCCATTTTCTCTTTATCTTTCTCATTAAGTGAGGTTTAGTAAGCTTTAGTTAAATGGTTAGCCATATGACAAGTACATGACTAATGTCCTTTCATACCACATCTATAATGTTTATTTTCATAATTCCTATGAGGCTGAAATTTTTCTTTCCCTTATCTTGTTACATTGTTAGATCACTTCTGTTGTGTTTCTTGTGGTATTGATATGACATTCCCATAATTGATATATATTTTGACCATGTATTTGCCCATGCCAATGATGATTATCATGATGATGACCACAACCACAACTATGATCACGATCACTAGATAATGCAATATTCACTTCATGGATAGATCTAGAGCTAATTGAACGTAATTAATGATATTATAGTAACAACTCATTATTTTGTTTAGCCACAAGAAGATATGAAATTAATTTAGAATATTTATCAAATTTATGGTGTTGATATTTTTATTGTAGGAGCAAATCTGAGGCATGAAATATTGAATGTGTTTTTTCCTACATATCTGATTCTGTGATTTTTCTCCACATAATTATAATTTAGAGTCGATTTTAAAAGTGCAAAATTATATTCTACAACTATTTTGAAATCCTATAACCTTAAATGCGTTCAATCATAAAAGGCTTTAGGAAGTATAAATATCTTTTGGTGGTCAAATCTTTTCTTTAAAATTTTCAAAGGATAAGAGGATCTTTTACACTAAGATATTCATTTTTCAAGCCCACATCAAGGTGATGGTGGAGAAAAGTCATTGCCTCATTGAAATCCTAATGAGATGATTTCTTTTCTTTTTTTGCTTGAATTGTATTACCGAGATACAATACCTGTGAGATAGATTTTAGCATCGATGATCCAAGATAAATAGTTTTTTCCAGAGACATCAAGAGTAACAAACTTAAGCTTCACAAGATTTATTATTCTTGAATTTATAATATATGATAGAGACAAAAATATGAGTAACTTTAAAATTTAAAAATAATGGTGCAAATAACCTTAGTCACATATACATTATAGTTAACATTGAAGCATAATTGGTAATTTAAAAATAATAAGATTTTTGATGTCAAACTTTAAAAAACTTCATTATAAATTTCGCTTTCATTGGGAAAAGAAAAATCTCGTGAATAATAAAATTTCTAATTTGTTTTTTTTTTTATTTTTTTTAATCACTCTCTTGAATTAGACAGATAGGATTTTACATGACTAGTAATAAAAATTTAAAAGACTAATCATTCTCAAGAAAAAAAAAATCATAGTAAAAAAAATATGCATCCACCAAATGTAAGGTCATTATTCGTAAAATAACTTAAGAATCTCATGCTAATAACATATTATAAAAGTAACAATTATAAAAGTAAGGAAAAAGTAGATGAGTTTTGGAGAATGAATTTTTGTCTAACATATATATATCGTAAAAGGGCATGGGTCCTCCTTTTTACTAATTTAGAATCTTAATTATGAAGAGACACTTGAATACAAGGAGACAAATGAGTATATGATGGGTCACAGCCTTAAATATAATAAAAGAGATGTTACTTTAAAAGAAGATGAGTGATCATCCACCATATTCACAATACAATAAAATAATGTATCACAAAAAAAAAGAAAATAATATTGTTTATTATATTCTATTTTATTTATATGTAATGTTTTTCTTTTAAAATATTTCATGTGCCATAGCATTGTCAAAATTGTAGTAGGCATACAGGTGCATATGTAATAAAACATCTTAATTTCTTTGTTTCTTTTGTTTCCATTAGATGAGGTTGCATATGAATATATATGACTTTTGGAATTAATTATGTGTAGATTTTTAATTGACCACACTCAACTTTAGGTAAATGTTTAAAACTCTTTGTTTATGTCATAAATTAGTGTATCCAACAAATAGGTTTACTATTGCTTGTACATCATTAAATTTATGAATGAATTAGTGTGTAAGTCTTTGAAATATATATAATATCCTTTTGTGTATATATAGCACAAAGGATTTTCATTCCAATTTATTATGATATTCAATTCAATTTGTTATTTTATGATGTTGATTTTGATTCTACTTGATGATTTTTGATAAATATGTCAATGAAGAGATGACTGATATAATTCAATGCTATATATTGATCATAATATTTTGTTAGTGATTGGGTTTTTTCTTGATATCTATTGAAATAATTCTATTAAATTCAACAACCATTTATTACAACTTGATGATGATTGATGAATATTATTAAAAAAATAAATATTATATATATATCAATAATATCTATAATGTTTTTAAAAATTAAGTATCCAGATAGTTTTATAAATATTACTAATAGGCTCAATATTTATAAAGAATATTGTAGCTATCACTAAGAAAATAATGGTTTGATAAATATTACATTCAGTTAATATCAAATAATAACATATTTGATGATTCTTATAATTATTCAATGATTTTGCAACATAAAAATATAATGTTCTAACACAAAACAACATTCTTATAAATTGCTTTCAAGCTAGAAGATGGACACATTCAATTAACATTATATAATAATAAAACTTTAGTGATGTTTGAAAAAATGCTTTAATGTTATCACTTAAAAATATAATATGACAATAAAATAACATATTTATAAGATGTATACTTTCAATTAATAATATATATATATATATATGCTATCATTTAAAATAATGTTCTAATGCTATAACATAAAATAATGTACAAGCAAGATGTCTCAATGTTATTAGATTCCTATATTCAATCTTTAATATGTAGTAATGTTATAACATTAAAACAACAACATAATATTTAATGAATGATCTTGAACATTTTGATATTGAAGCATTCTAGAATGAATGAAGGGAACCATCCTCACCATAAAAATGCATGATTATGGCCCCATCCTTCATATCGACTTCATTTACACCGGACATATGATTTTTTGTGATGGTATTCAATTTGTCATTGGCTTGCCTATTTTTTAAGATGACCTTATCTAGACATATCATTTTGTGATGATATTCATTGACTATACATTAAATTTCAATTAAACAACAATCAAAAAGTCTTAGATTCTCATAAGATTCGCATCAAAGATTATCCAACTCATCAATTTTTTATTGACTTTGTGATTCTTTAAAATGCCCCCTAGATTCATAGAAATCCATCAAAAATATATTTTTCTTGTGAAAAAAAATTCATGAAACTCTTTCACATAAAAACATACTTACCCATGACTATTGTAGCAAATAAAGTAACTCATCTACTAATTCAATATTGCTTGAAAAAAGAGATAACTTTTAGTGGTTACTCAAGAGTGATTCCATAAGGAATAGTAATCAGTTCAAGTATTTTTATTTTTTTTTTGATATTGAATGAGGAGGAAAATCGAAATAGATAAGTATATTTATTCTAAATAATTCATAATCATATAAATTTGAAATCCAATCAAGCATATTTTTTAAATATTCTTCATTACAAGGCAAAATTTTACAAATGATCTCTAGTTTATTTAACATTATTATTATTGTTGTTATTGTTATTATTATTAATTTTTTTAACAAATTAATTTGTGTGGTAACAATATTGATTTTTGCAAAATATTCAAATGTATTTAACTGGAGATAAATTTTTAGAAGGAAAATGAAAATTTTGATTGGGTTAATGTATAGTTAAAATGTGGAAATTCATTATATGTGTTATGATTTTGTGTAATGCGTATTAAAATCATGCTCATATATGCATATATTTGGCTAAATCATGATATAATATAGGATTTGTAGTCATAAAATTTTAATGAATGTAATGAACATATAAATTTTTTTTTTTTGATAACCAAGGGGTTTCTGGGCCCACTTACGTGGGCCCCTTAATCCCATTGGGCCCCCGAAGAACCGAGCATGTAAGAATTTTCAATTATGCATGTGTGTGTGTTTGATTGTGTTTACTTGTGTTAACATTCAATTATGCATAGATAGATACAATAGTGCATGAGTGTGGTGCTTATATAATTAGGTATTATACATGTTTATACATGGATATCTATAATTGTGTCTGCATTTGAATGCACATGTCAACGTATATGAGTGACTTGATATGTCCACATTCAAAATACATATATGGATGTAGACGATATGTGCACATGAACACACACACACACACACGTGTGTGCGCGCGTGCGGGTGTATGTATGTCTGCTTGAATATGGGGGTCAAGTGAGTTGAAATATATTTAGGTGTATATGTGTATTAAAATATATTAATCTGTGGTGTGTGTGAGTGAGTGAGTGCGTGTGTGTATGTGGATCTAGGTGCCAATTGCAATATATAGAGGTGCGTGTGGGTATTTGAAGTATGTAAGAATGATAAAAAATAATCATTTGTTCATTTTAATTGTGCATTCATTCACATGCCTTCAAGTGGATACATATACACAAGACTCATATAAATACGCATATATATATATATGCACAAACCATGTAAAACACTAAGATATTGATATATCTGTAAAAGTAATCAAATATGAAATCTCATAGTAATACATTACTCATCCAGGTAAAAGTTTAACTTTACAATTATTTAAGTTAATTAGTAAAATGAAAGAAATTATAATGATCAATTCTAGCATGATCCAAACTGAAATATCTTTTTTGGCCTTCATCTAACTAAAACTATTGAAAAAATAAATTAAGATAAGTTTTTTATTACAATGGCTCCCTCCACTTAGGTTTTAATGTTTATTAGAAATTATTTTTGTTAAAGTTCATTTTAGAAATTTAATAATGAAAATACTTAATTTCTATTATGAAGTAATTTTTATTAAATGGCATTTCTACGTGGTAATTAGCAATTTGCAAAAAATGACATTTAAATTGATTGAATCGTCAATGTATTTTTGTGGGCCATGGTATATTGGGGGGGTACAGTTCTAGCAGATCATGTGAAGTATTATCGGTAATGAATGGAGTATATTCGGGATCCAGCCTATAGTGTGCCAAGAGTAGTAGGTACACGGAGAGGATGATTGGGGTCCAACCATGGGTGGTCTTGAGAAGTTATCAAGGTGATGTTGACTGACTCTTGGTTTTGAAATTCAGTCAATTATAATTTTGTTACTCTCCATGTATATTTTGTTTTCCAAAACTCTTTACACGAGAACTAACCCTTTGCGGAAATATTATTTTAAAAAGGTCTATGCTATATTATTTATGATTGTTTTTATTGGAAAAGCATACAGGGTTGCCTAGAGTATCTTGTTATCTTCTTGATGAATTACTAACAATTAGGAAACAACACTTTTAAATGAGCTAGAATGAAAGAGTTAACTGGCTGGAATTTTATTCTTGATTTGAAGTTCCTGAGAAGGTTTGAGATTTCATTTGAGTGAACTTGATATGCGAATGGCTTGAGTTCATGGACTACATATCTTATAAATGCATTTATGTCTTGGAGAGGCTTAAATATATAAAAATGAGTAGTTATATTGGGCACAACACTTTCATTCACTATTATATCTTGTGCTTTCTTTACAAATAGCTTTTAATTCTTGGACTTTTAATAGCTTCCTAGTGGAAAAAATTAGGAGTCAAACACTCCAAATAACTTGGGAGTTTTGTTTATATAAAAATTTTTATTCATTTATAAACTAGAGATGAAAATCCGATAGTTTTGGGAAATACATATCTTTGTCCACCAAATTTGGGGATTAGAATTATCTTTCTTCAAAGATTACCTTTTTTGCAACTAGGGGTTTTCCAAAAATTTTGCATAAAACCTCGAGTTTTTTGTATTGTTATTGTGTGCTTAATACTTAGCTTAAAAATGTGTTTGTTTGATAATTGCATAAAGAAAATTCAATCTTGTACTTCCTAGAATATTCGTGGTGTTTGATTGAATAATTTTTCATGTAGGTATGCATGTATGTGTGTATTTTCTAAATAAGATGTTAATTTGCAGTTAACCTAAATTTTAATGCACAATTATTCAAATTGAGGAGGCAATGTATTACTTGAAAATTTTTGAATAATTGAGAACATATTATCTTTAAAACAAAAAAGGGAAACAAATTCAAGTTGTTACATTTGGTATTAGAGTAGTTTCATAATTGCCAACTAGATATTCTATCAACATTACATCTTTTTATTTTCTTCTCTTACTTCATCAACTATATCAGAGAAACTTATTTTTGTAGTTTCCTTTTAATAGGGTTTAGGAATAGTAATCATAAGTTAGAATCTATTGTTCATGGAATTGCAAACACAAACAAAAATACTCACACACACATTTCTACATAAACACACACACACTTGCACAAAGACACACACATACAATATTAATAGTTAAAATGCATGAGTAAACACTAATCAAGAGCACTTTGTACATGGAAATGTCTGCCTAATGGATCTCCCAAATTATTAGAAAATTCTGAGAACCATCTAGAAATTCAAGCATAATTAAATGATGAAAACAGTAGTTGAACCTAAAGAACTAGTTAGGAAGTTGTCTAGAAAGTTGTAAAAGATTTCCTTGCAAAGAAGGAATCCTCATCAGTTCATCCTCTATCTCAAGTGGTGGAGTTTATATGAATTATTTGATGAGTTCATGCTTAATGAATTCATCATCATTGATGATGCCAAAGAATGGTCAAGGTTCATAGGACTAAAGTTCAATTATATGAATTTTTTAGATGAATTAACGATAAATTAAATCATATATAAGCTGCACGAGGTTGCTAAAGGTTAGTTAGAAGATATGGAAATTGGGTTAATGTGCATGGTGTCACTTGTGGAGAAGTTCAAGACATTATTTTTGGTCAAATGTATCTAAATCCTTGAAGTTGAAAAGTGTTGAAGAATTCCAGAAATTGACTGAGATAAGATGTTAGTTAATCAGCTCGTCACTATGTTTGAAAGCTTGTTTGGGTTTGTTATAAACATATTGGTAGATCAAAAATAGAAATTTGTGTATTTCATGCAGAGCTTCAAATCAAAATTAGAAGTGATATTACAATCTATGGAACCATAGAGTCTATAAAATTGGTAGATAAAGATCTGAGATAAAAAGGATTTAAAAACTCTTATGTGAGAAAGAACATTAAAATTCCCTTTGAGGCCCACACATCCAGGTAGACCTTGGGAATGAAGATCTGATAATAAGTATAGGCTTAGAAAGAAGCCTTATGGTAGGCAAGGATCAAGAGACGTAAATAGACTATGCATTTTCTTTGCAAGAGAGGAATCCATCAAGAAATACACGAAGATTCCATCCAAAAATGGATTTGGCAAATTGCATGATAGTTCTCAATTGCGAGGAATGCGAGAAAAGGCTTGTTGGTCAATACATGCCTTCAGCACCAACATGTTATATGTTTTGAGTTGAGGGGGATATTATGAAACATTGACTTTAGACAAAAAAACTTGCTAAAAAAACTCCTACTAAGGAATTCCAGAAGAGCTTATATTGTGAGCAATAAGAATAGAAATGAAATCTAGGTGTGATGCATGTATGAGAAATCACATCATTGTTTCTATTTTTCCTTGAAATTATTTTTTAGAAATTTTCATTATTATTGTTTTTATTATTATCATGTTTATCATCTTTGATTTGGGTCTCATATATTCTTTTATTTTGAATTCTCTAATTAGAAGGATGGGCTAGGCCCAAGTGAATAAAAATATAATTTTTATATTTTTGTATCCTCATGGGAGATAATTCATTTTAACTAGTTGATTCAAGAATGTTCATTCTTAATTGATACACAAACATTGATGGAAGTTCTTATTATTCTCAAACATCAATAATTCATTATTATTCTAACAATGAGCTAGTTTTGATTACATAATGCAATCATGAATTATGGTAGAAAGATCATGATGTTCCATCCTATAGGAGAAATGTAATTTTATTTCAAAGGCATATGGAAGAATTACTTAATGTCCATTATTTATTATATAAATGCTAGAAGATTATTAAGCAAGTTAATTTTCTAGTATATGGGTACCTGGATAGATACATCAAAGAAAGCAAAATAAATATTAACAACATATAGCGGTGAGGCAATTCTTGCACTTTTTTCTCACTTTTTTCTTGTAGAATTACAAGATTTGCCTCTACATAGGAAAATCATGTTTGAAATTTTACTCTTCTTAAAACCACTAATTTACAAGGTGATTTACTAGATGGATCCTATATAAATCAAGAAGTTAACAACATGACTATAAGAATTTTTATATAAAAGATTTAGTTGGCTTAGTCATTCTTTTTGGGATACTCCAGTTACAATAGCGAGGAAACACATATTTATGCAAATGTGTAATAGTTATTAAGACTTTAATTAAATTACAATCAAGAATAAAATAACTCTTTTAAGGATTGATGATTAATTTAATCAATTGCAAAAAAAAAATTATTTCTCAAGTTTGATTTATGTTATAGGTATCACACTTAAACATCCAAGAAAATAATATTCCTTTGATGGGTTTTAGGATAGGATATGCACATTATAAATTTCTCTTAATGACTTTTAGATAAATCAAAATTTATGTTGTATTAAGTTATTTTATGAGTAGGTATTCAAGAAGTGCCTAGAAAATTTCATTGTAATCTTTGTTTTAATAGTATTTTGGCATATTCTAAAATTTGGAGGTCCACAACAAATATCTAATGATGCCATTCCAAAATCCTCCAAAAGAAAAAGATACTTGATGTGTATAATAAACATTATTTATGGTTTGATTAGATAGTGTTCCCATGACGCATAGTGTCTCATGTAGAAATTTTGGTTGACCCATCAAAGATAAAAGTAGTTAGAACTAGTTGAGATTTGTAATACTTCTCAAGAATAAAATTGTCTAACTTTAGACTGGAGTTTTCAGAGTTCACTTGTTGAAGAAAATCAATTAGAAATTATTATAAGAAGATTGAATGGTGATTTTAAGAGAAGATGTATATGACAGGAGAAATAATATTTTCATATTTCTAAAGGTGCCATTTTGAGGTTTTGAGATTGGATCTGTGTGCCTCATGATTTTATTATCCATGTAAAAATACTCAAAAATTCAAATTATGCACCATATTTCTCTTATTCTAGAAGCATTAAATTGTATTAAATTTGAAGAAACCATATTTATAGCTCAAAATCAAGGACATGATTATTAAATTTGTGTTAGAATATCTCACTTAACATTGAGTAAAGATGGATGCACCATAAGCCCTTAGATTTTTTCATCATGTATTTGTCGAAGAACAGGGAATTTAAAAATTCTCCGAATGGATAATGCTAGTAGGATGGGTTATTATATTTTTTTGAGTAGAATGCATACATATTTGTAATAATAACAATATATCTCCAAAGTCATTGATTGATGATAGTATAGATTTATACCATATGTCCTCTATTCCAAAATCCCACGAGGAAGATGATGATATAGTTGTTAGTATTGTTTGAGCCATCCATTTATTAATTATAAAAAAAATAATAGCTATCACATTAAATGTGATTTTTGATATATATATAATCAAAGTTAATCTAATATAAATCAAATAATTTGATTTTAATCAAATTAATAATTTAGAATACATACACATACATACTTTAAATAAATAAAAATTCTTAAAAAATATTTATAATGACTCAAGATAAGGCTACGAAAGGGGATCCAGCTTAAATAAGTTCGTGCACTCTCATTATAAATTATATTATACTATAATTTATATTAATTATTATTTATACCATTATTAAATTATAATTATATTCGCTGATTTAAATTATTTTTTATTTTTTGTTACTCAATACTTATTAAACTCTTCATGTTAAGATTATTAATACTCATTGATTGAATTGAATTACTGATAATCTAATTTAATTAATTTCTAATTATTTTTTTAAGATTTTCTACTTAACTTATTTAAAATACTGGATCAAAATTCACCTACAAGGTTTGATAACATTAAAACTTATAAGTTTCCTTAAAGAGACATCATCGATCCTTTAAATAGGACATGAATTTCATCAGTAATCAATATTTATCATATATTTGATAAAATATTTCAATTCATAAATTACTTAAATCTATTTCTTGATCTCTCTCTTTATGAATCAAAATAATTATTAATAAGTGTATGCAAATATTAATTATTTTAAGAATAAAAGTAATAATATTTATAATAATAATGATATTTTTTATTTTATATGTCATTACAAAATAATCACATCATTGTAGTCCCATTAAGTACACTTAAGTATATCAGTACTAGAAGTTAAAACTTCACTATTTTCCTTAGTTAAGATAGACCTACTAAAATCTTGTATTACAACCTTACTGATAGTTTATCTAGTTTTATATAAATTGTGAGCAACAAACTTATATTTCACAAGAAATGATAATTTGATCTTTTATGCATAAGTTGAATTCCATGCACTGAATCATCAACTATATAGAATAAAAAACACATACATTTCCATAATTTCAGCTCATTGTAAATTTTTTTATTAAAACAAGGAAATGATATAAACCAAGAAAAAAAGAAAAATAATCAAAAATAACTTTTTGTATAAAGTAGTTCCAACAATCTTCCATTTAGACTTTGAGTTATGTTGCTATAAGCCCGACTCCCTTTCCTTCTATATGTTTATTAAAATCTTTACCTAAAAGATTTTTTGTAAAAGGATTTACCAAGTTGTCTATTAATAATATTTGTCACCACATATCCTCTTTTTATTATATCACTTATTAATTGATATTTATGCTTGATTTGTTTTACCTTCTTATGAGTTTTAGGTTTTTTTAAATTAGCAAATGCTATACTATTATCATAATAAAGAATAATAGGTAGTTGCACAGATAGAATGACTTTTATATCCATTATAAAGTTCCTAAGTCATAAAGTATTTTTGGCTACCTTTAAAATTGTCACATACTAGGCTTCATTGGTGGAATAAGTAATACAAGATTGCTTAATGTTTCTCCAACATATGGTTTTACTTCTCTAAGGTAAACACATAACTAGAAGTAAACTTTCTTAAATCTCTATTTAATTGGAAATCTAAGTTTTCATATCCAATAGGTATGAGATTATCCATGATATACTAATATATAATTTTTAGTACTTTTTAGGTACTTAATAATGTATTTTATTATTGCTAATATTTTTGTCTTGGGTTAGATTGATTTATATTGATAGCTACTTATCATATCTATAATAAAATAGATATTTGATCTGGTACAAAGTATTGCATACATTAGGTAGTATATTGCTAAAGAATTATCCTTTCTCTATCTTGCTAGGCGTGTTTGGATTTTGATCTTTTGATATGATGATTCCATGTCTGAAAGAAAGGAAATATTTTTTAGAATCTTTTTGTAGAATTAAATGCTATTTATCACTCCTCACTCAAGAAAATATTTTTAGAAAATTATATTTTTTTGTGAAAATCATTGAAAAATATATATATTCCCATCAATATATTTGTTTCCCTCCAAATCATAAATTTCTCCTTAATTTGATTGATCATCATTAGCAATCAGAAAAAAAAAACTCATTTTCTTTCACCATATAAGCTCTCTTTTTCTTTATATGATTCCTATAATTGTTTGAAGTAAAGGTAGTCATAGAATAAAAGGAGCATCCAAGAATCATGCTTGTCTTAGAACATGCTTTTGACATGTCAAATATCAAATAAAATTAAATATTTTAGTGATTATTCATGATGTGTGTCTAAAGAAAAGTGTTTTATAATGAATAATTTTACTAAATTTTGATGTTGTTATACCTCATTGAACTATAGGATAATTTCAAGTTTAATTTATAGTCGAAACTCTATACAAATAATCATAACAATCTTTATATATTATGATTTTATAATCTCGTTTATATAATTATTTCACTATATAATATAACATATTTTATTTGGCTATGAAGTTTTCTTGAAATTACAAGCAAACTAATTGATAAAATTTTTATAGCTATGATATTAATTCGATGTCAAAGCAATCAAGTACCATACTGGTAGTCAAAGTCATAGCAAACCTCCAATATTGTGACTTTCTCATTATAGAATTATCTAGTCTAAGGTAATAGTTGATGAGATATTCACACTACCATGACTTTAGCTACCAAAATTTTTAGAGATAATTGCTCAAGATGTATCAATTTTCAAGGATATGACTTTTTACTTAGAAAAAACTAAAGCCATGACGTATTTCAGTATCATGACTTTGGGTTACATAGATCAAATACATAAATTTGTCATTCCCAACACTATGATTTAGTTTTATTGAGACAGAAATGTGGTCAAGGTTATTTTTAACACCATGGCCATCTGATACTAGAGAAAGACCCAAGTCATTACTCATTCCTCGTATCATGACAATATGATATAATAAATAGATTAATGTCAAGACTCATTTCTAATATCATGATTTTGTATTTAAGAGACCAAATGTGTAGTCATGGCCAGTCATGACACACGACATTCTAAAGTTAGAATGAAATGGAAGTTACAACTTATTTCTAAAAAGTTATGACTTTTAACTCTAAGTCCACACCCAACCATTTGAGTATAATAGAAAAAATTAAGAATTTCTAGAGAAATATTTTAGGGCATAAGAAAATAGATGAAAGCTAAGATTTTGAGAGCCAAATTCTTTTCACCACTAGGAGAAATTCATGAGTAAATGAAAAATGCAAGGCATAAACATTAATTCTAAAGGGAGGATTGAATTTTGACTCTCTCCAGGAGCAAAACCATGGTGAATAACTAGGTATTTTGGAATTATGATTTGATTTCGAGGTACTCTTAAATGTTATTATTAGGAACAAAAAATTTTATAAGATGCATCTTTAATTATTTCATGTAAATTCTTTTCCAATATCATATGAAATTGAGATATATGAAAATCATAAGCACACTCGCATGTTATGGTCAAAAGGAAATGATAGTCATTCTAATCATGCTACACAAGACAAAACTAGGCATTCAAACCAAATATTGAGGTATATTAATTATGCAAGTATGATACTTATGAAGCTAAAAATATGATTACTTTTATAAATCAATTCATTGTATATGTCTTATTAAAAATAACTCCTAATTAACATGAGTATTTTATAGAATATTTTTCTAAAAGTTTTATTTAGTGTGAAAGTTGTGTTGTCATGGTAGACAATGACATGTAAACCATGAGACATGCATGATTAGAGATGATTTGTATGATGTTGATAGTCCAACAAGTTCTTTTCTATCATTTCACTATCACTTATGAGATCTAACAGAAAGTATATATTAATTATATGAATATGATATTACAAATCCAAGAGTATAAATATATTTGTTATCATATTAGTTTATGTTTATGTGATATGTGAGATTAGAGAATAAGAATATCTATATATATTTGAAGTAACCATCAAGGGTATTTGATGAGTTAACTAAAATATATGGAATTATGGTTGACTATTGTGATTTTTTTATACTGTCTAATTTTATCAGTTAGGTGATATCCAAAAAATTTATTTTGAGAGCATCTCATCAATATAAATTTGCAAGTGTATAAATTATATAAATAGTAAAATAAACTTTCATCTAGATATTGATACCAAAAGGATTATATATGTAGTTTAGGTATTTAGTAGTGAGACAACTCATTTTTAGTAAATGATATTATGATTATTAGATAATCCTAGATCTATGAATTTATTTATTTAATCTATGTGATGATATTTAAATTTCTAGATTTACATCATGTTTGGCTACAAAATGGAGGTTAGAATATTATGTAATAACTCATTGCCCTAATTTTATATAAGGTAGTTATCATTTTGAGCCTATTCTAATGGTGATTCTCTCATAGTTTTCACCTCAATACATCATCATCAAGATTATAATTATTCTCTACTTGAGAGTTATTTACAATCTCATACATTTTAGGAAATTTTGTGAATTATTCTTGATGGTTCCTTGACATGCATAATCTTATTTTTTGGCATTATGTATCATATTGACCAAAGATTGATATGATTTATAAATACTTGTACTTTTGGCTTCATTTACAATATACTTGTATAATTAACATATGCTTCTATCAAGCTTCATTGATAGGAACAATATGAATAAAAGTAACTCACAAAAGTTATCACTAACTTGTAAGTCACAACATACTCCTGCATGTCCCGATGATTTTTTATCATTATTATCCTCAGTATTGATGTAACTATCACACTAAATGTGATCTCCTTGGGAGAATATTTTATTTAATATTTATTTTAAATGAGAACTAGTTCTTTTAAGATGTGTATAATAGATTAGTGTGTAAAAATTTTCACACTTTTAACTTCATAAGTATCATAATCAAAATGATTAACATACTCAAGTTTAGATTTTAATATATAGATATATCTCATACATTATAGTGGGAAAGGTTATCATTTTTTTTCTACCATATGTATGAGTGAGCCTCATGGTTAATCTATCATCATCTATCATAATAGTCTAATACAAACTTATTAATAGTTAAAATTTTAGTTTAAATTTCATTTAGTCACTCAACCATCAATATCTATAATATAAAATAAATCAAATATATTTATTTATAAACAAAATCAATATCACATCTCATATAATAATTTATATAAATTCTAGATCCTTATTGTTTTGGTAAAATTCTCAAATTTATTTTAAAGAGAGGGGTTTGAGAGCCATATCTTTCAATACTAATGATTGGTTAAAATCTTGCATCCCTTGCTTGCTTGTATGACTCCTAGGAAGTACAAGATTAACCCTAGGGTTTGATAGTTATTATAATTTTTTTTGCTGCATGGAGGGAGAGAAAAAAGAATGAAAGTGTATTTTTTGAATTTCTCTATTTTTTATGTTTATACTCGAGCAACTCTATATTATTCTAAGTAAAAAGTTATGACTTTCAAAAAAAATTTATAAATTCGGCATTCATCTCTTATGCCTACAATTATGACTCTAAAATAAGTCATGACTCTAGAATACATCTCGATATTTCTATAATACATATTCATGATATTATCAATGATCATGACTTGGGCCTAGTGTTTTTGTAACATAAAGTTGTGACTATAAAGTGGTCATGGCTTTAAGCATGTCATCTTATCTTTAATAAAGGGTCATAATTCAATAAAATAACTATAACATAATGAAGGGCTTCTCATATCGATATATAGTTACTATCCTGTGATAAAGTCATGACAATGACATTGTTCCTTTATTATTGTTATATGACTATAAGATTGGTATTAGTTATTTTTGATTATTATATGACAATGATATTGAAAAATAGCTAGGACACTTAAAAAGTCTCTCTTGTTTATCCTATGGTCACAACACTAGAAAATAGTTATGGTATAAAATTTACCTTTCATATGTCTTCAAGTATCCACGATATTACTGGTGGTCATAGTATTAGTTTTCTCTTCTTTTATATATCATATTGTCGTAGTGCTACAAGGATGTCATATGATAGATAATTAACTTGAGTATAAAAGTCATGATTTTGCCTTTTTCTAAGGATAAGAGTCATAACATTGGGAAAAAGTTACATTTGAGTAATGTCTACTATAATTTTTAGTATCCCAAAAGTTATGTTGCTAAATAATTACTATGACTTTGACCTAAATAATTTTGGCTCTATAATTTTTTATAGCTCAAAAATTATAACTTTATAATAATGTTATAATTTTAACTTGAGACTTTTGAGCCATATTAAAGATAAAATCATAGTACTCTGCTTGAAAATAATTTTGAGAACAAATGGAATACTTGATTAATATGATATAGAATTAATTTTGTAGCCATTAAATTTTATGAGATAAGTATAATTATGACACTATGATAATATCATAACTACTAAGAAAAATTCATAGAATTGAAGGATTATGCCAACAAGTTAGTAGGGTTATGACATACAAAGATTGTCTTAACGTTTTAGTTAGAGTTTCGGCTAATAATGGGTACCAAATCTTCACAAGACTCCAAGTGCTACCTATTAGCTAAATACCTTCAAAAATTGATCAATTTCACAAATATTCATCAAAACTTGCTAAAATTCTAAATTCATGAAATTAATTCTTAATTTTTTCCATTCCATGTTAACATAATATCATATGGAACCAAAATATATATAAATGTTCAATAGCTTGAATACTAAATAAACGTACACATAAAAACAATTGCTCATCTTAGAATAATAACTTTCCCATCCATAAAAATTATGAATCGTGGCATGCCTCCACGTTCTCTAGTAGTCTATTATTGCTGTCATCTCCTTTTCTTGGATCACACTTTTTGGTCTCATTGAGCTTTTGGCTATCATTTGCTACTGGGTTACCTTTTTGCATGTGAAGGGTTGGCCACCTTGTGATAGGCCTTTCTTTTCCTTTTATTGACCGGAAAAGCACGGAAGGTCGACCGGCATAAGCCTTACTACAAAAGGTTGGCTTTTAGGACTAGGGGCGGAGTGTAGATGAGCGAAAGCCAGTAAAAAAAGGATAAGATTCTCAGGATGTGAGAATATAGAACATCCCAGCATCTCAATTTACTTCTGAATAATGGGTACATCTTCATAATATAAGAATAAACAAGAAAAAAATTAAATCAAGATAATGATAAAGGTGGATGGTATAATTTTTTTTTTAGAATTATTCTCCTTAAATATAAAATTCATCATTAAGTGCTCAAATGGAAGCTAAGAAGTGAATGATCATTCTGAATCTCTTTTCTACGTAGATAACTTATCTAATATTTTTACCGAAATGTCATAAAGTATCTCTATTTTTTTCCTAATCAAATTCAATGCTCCTTCAAATTGTTTCATCATTAAATATAAGTTTTTTTGATTTGCACTTTATTTTTTTATTTATTCCATCCACTATCACTCACAATATGTTGTTTCATTCGCAATCACTTTATCACTTTCCTTTATTGTTTTTTTTTTCAATTCATTATGATGGTCTCATGTAACATTCCAAATGATATGGTGCTCCTAGTCAATCGAATATCCATGCATCTCTTTTCTTCATCCAAGAATTTATTTTCTAAATTTATACTAGTCCTTCCCCTTTAAACATCAATTTCTTTTCTTTTCTATCTCTTATTTATCTTTTTATGCCTGACAATGTTAGGAGCGATGCTATCAAATTTACTATATCAACTTATTTGTCTGTAGGTACTTCCTCGTCTAGACATTGTGAAGTAATAAGGGAAAAGTGAATTAATTGGCTAGAAAATTCACCCTCAAGGATGACATATAACAAAATCACTCTCTTTAAAATGATTATGAAAACATGAAGAGTCGATAATATAAATGAGCATATAAAATATACCTAAATTTTACTCACCTCCTTGAGTTATCCCAATATTTAAATATTCATATGTTCGCTTTGATATTACCCATCATGTGTCTTTTTTTTCTATTAATAATTTAGCGATAGCTAGAAATGTTGGTTAGCTATGGAAGGATTTAAAATTTATGCTATCTTTAGCAAATGCGAATTGAAGCAATTCAATAATGATTCCTCTATCAAAATGAACTAAAGTGCCTCTCACATAGCATGTCTTTCCTTGCTTATCTTCTAAATTTGTATATAACTTTTTCATAACTAAGATATTCTTTCATTCTCTATGCATATAAAATAATATTCTCAAATAGAGTAATGAATTCACCGAATCTCCTCTATTCAACAAACTTTTTTTTTGGATAGTATGGAATTCATTTATGTCTACCCAATTTCTATGATAAAAGTCATCATGGGTGCCACACCACTAGGTGACATTTCCGTGACACTATACCCCTATTCCTTTCCTTTTTATCAATGACTCATTTTTATGATATTTTTTTTTGATGATCTTCTCTCTTATATCGTCAAATCAATGAACTTGAAGGATTTAACGTGGATTGTAATGAAATTACTAGAAGATCATGGATTTTTATGGAAGAGATTTAAGGATTAGGAATTTATAGTCATGACCATGTAATTGAAAGTCTAAACTATATAAGCTTGTATTCTTATTGTAAATGAAAAGTTATGACATTATAACAAGTAGTTCTTTCAAAGTCACAATATTATATCAAAGTAATGACTTTTCCATATAACTTATATAATATTTTTTCTTATGTAATACAAAGATTTTGTCATTGAAAAACTGCTATAGCCTTGTCATGTAGTTTCAATGGTGTTTTTTCTTCTGTAATATCAATGTCATGGCTTTGAAAATATATTATAGATTTTTTATGTTGCTTTGATGGACTATATTTTTTTTAGTATCAAAGTCACAGATCTAAAAAATTATCAAAACTTTAGCAAAAAAAAATCATAATAGTAGTTAGTTTGAATTTGCTATTTTTTAAGGTATAGTAGAGCTAAAGTATAAATATGTTCATATAATATTTATTCTCACAACAATCTTATTTCATTACGTAGCAATAAGTCTTTTTTTTAGGCTACCTCTCAAGTAGCACTATATTTAACATTTATAGCTAAACTTTCAAAAAAAAATTTTCTATCAGAAATTTTTGAAGTCAATGCTAGTTTTTCAATATGCTATTTTACTTCTAATTTTCTTGTAATTTTAGCATTAATAGAGGATGATAGATAAATGATTCTATCAACACCCTCACCCATGAAAATAGTTTAGGTGGGGTTCCTCTTCCTTATTTTCACCCTAGCTTTCATTTTGCTAAGTGTCTTGGTTTTTTAGCTTCTTGCTCACTCTTCCACATATTTCTCCATTTCAGCCACCAAAATTTCAGGGTTTACTTTATCTTCTTTTTTGAATATATATGATTATATTTTTGATTTCTCCTTCAAGATTTTCTATCACAAGTCTCTTCATATTAGTCATGGATATTTCATTACTCATTTCATCTTCTATTTCTTAAATAATTGAGATGATATTTTTGATTTTTTCTTCTAGATTTTATTAGTAACAAAAATTTTACCACCCACTTCCATTTTTTTTTCTTGAATAATTATGGTCATATATTTACTTTTCTTTTTTAGATTTTCAATCACAAGTATCCTTATTATAGCCACATGGATTTCTAATGTTGTACTTTTATCAGACTTAACCCAATCCATGATTTTATATATCTTATTTATTTATTTTACCTTTTTTTCATCATCAGAATTATCTCTTCTCATTTCTCTTAGCATTTTTTCAAGCTTATCGAACAAATAAAATTTTGAAGATGGTTGACATTCATAAAATATTTATTTTTATAGCTTCCATACCCCCACTCTATATAACTCTCTTCTAGCTAATAATAGAGTTGATATTGATTGCCATAAGGCTCATAATAAAAGCCACTTTGTCAAGCATAGTAAATCCCATTATAGTGATACTTTCGGATATTCTTGCTCACAGTTGTTTTATGTTTCCTAAAGTGAATTTTGCCTGTTTCATTTTGCTTCCATAATTCTATAAGATAATTTAATGGGTATTCAGAGAGTAATTATCTAAACATTCTTACTTTGTTGATTGATAGCTAAAATAAGATATATGCAAAACCTCAAAATACAAGTATTCTCTTTCAAATAAGTTAACAAGACTTAGCAATTAGATTCATGAATATTTATTTAACTTAACACTATCTAAATTACCAACAAAGTATCCTTTTACAAGGATAATTGTGATAACTCACGTTAACTAACTAAACTAAACAATCTCAGTAGTGACACTAAGAATATGTTTTGACTTTATTACATAACCTAATTTTATAGGTTTGGCAATATCTAAAATAACTCATTAATAAGAGTGTCTAATCAATAGAGATTTATAAGTGTATGAGTTATACAAGTAGTAAAGTGGATTTTCGTTCAAATATCAATCACATAGAGATTGTATTAGTAGTTTGATTATTTAATAGTGTAACAACTCAGTTTTAGTAAAATAGATATTTTGATTGTTAGTTAATCTTAGATCTGAGTTTTTTTATTTAATCTATGTGATAATATCTAAGTTGCTCAACTTATATTATGTTTGTAAACAAATGAAAATTAAGATATTATGTAATAAATTTAATTCCTAATAATATACAAGGTAGTTATCATCATTAAACTCATTTAAATGGTGGTCTTCTCATAGTTTTATCCGTGCTACATTATTATCAAAACAATAATTCATTTCTACTTAAATGTTATTCATAATCTCATATATTTTAGGTAAATTATTCAATAATTTTTAATTTCTTTATATGCACACTCTTATTCAACAGTCTCATGTGTCATAAAGATGGATATAATTTATAAATATTTATACTTTCAACTTCATAAGCATCATACTCATATAATTAATGTATGTTTCTCTCATGTTTCACTAGTGGGAACTATATGTGTCAAATGGGCCGGGTGGCCCAGGTGACCAGGGCAATCCTGGCGCCCCGAAGCCTGGCTCAAAGCCCGACATGGTTCATCAGTGCCTGGGCCGGCATGACACTCTACAGTGCTGTGCCCTGGCCCGTGCCGGGCGCACTCTCGGCATCAGTTGTGCCATGCCGGGCTGAGGGATTTCAGCTCGCGTGCTGTGCCAGGCACGGGTGACCACGCACCGAACGTGATCACGACGGGGGGATGATGTCTCGACTAGGTCACGCCCGACGAGCTAGGCTCGGGGAACCCTAAAAGGGTGATGGCAGCGCGACGGCATGGTGCGTGCCATTAAAACCCTAATTAATATTAAAAATTAGGGTTTGGCTGACCCGAACCGGGCTAATCCGAGATGAACTCGGTGGATTTTGGGCCACGAGCCTGTGCCGGGCCAGACCTAATCCGAATCGTGCCGTGCCTGGCACGACACTATACTGTAGCGTGCCGTGCCTGGCACAACACGCCAGCCCAGCTGGGCTCGAAAAAACTGCGTTAGGCTGGGCCGGCCCGACCCGTTTTATACTTCTAGTGAGAATCATATGAGTAAAACCAACTCATAAGAAATATTACCACCTTATGAGTTACAACATACTTGTGTATGTCCTAATAATCGTTTATCACCATTTTTTTCGATGATAATATGGCTCTCACACTAAAGGTGAATTCTGCAAGAGAATTTTTTATTTAACATTCATCCTAATTAAGAACTAGTTTTTTAAGACATGTAAAATTTAATAGCATATAAAAGTATTCACACTTTTGATTTTACATAAATCATGCTCGCTATGATTAACATATCTAAAGTTAAAGTTTTAACATATAAGTTTATCTCATGCATCATAGTTGGAAGAGTTGTCACATTCTTTCTATAGTATGCATGAATGAGCTTCGAGGTTTGCATGTCATAATCCACTATAATAATCACACACAAACATATCAATTATTAAAAATATAGTTTAAGTTCTATTTAATCATACATGCATTAATATTTATAACACAAAATAAACAAAAACATATTTATTTTTAAATAAAAATACTTTTCATATAATAAATATTAATTTACACAAATCTTAGATGCATGCTATTTTGGTAAAAATTTTGAATCTACCCTAGAGAGGGTAGATTTGAGAGCCAGGCTCCCAACTCTAGGGATTTTATTAAATCTTCTATCTTTTGTTTGCTTGTGGAACTCTTTAGGAGTATGAAATTTACACTAATGTTTGATAGTTGTCATAGCTTTGTATATTGTATTAAGGGAGAGGGAGAAGAATGAGAGAACCATTTTTGAATTTCTCTTTCTTCCACTTTTATACTAGGATGAGTTTGTATTACTTAAAGTATAAAATCATATCTTTCAGAAAAAAAATTACAACTTTGATCTTCAT